>JACBYM010000007.1:29488441-29615700 GCA_013435755.1 Amphilophus citrinellus
GTAAACTGCCCCCTCGTTAAATTGTTGGCTCCGCATACGCAGGAGCTAGTTTTCCGGCTTAGAGAGGTTACGAAACGCAGAGAACCTCTGGCTAGGAACCACCTCCCTCATTATCACAGTCCTTATCAAGTGCCCCCAGGTTTCTGAACGATCTACAGATAAGTTGTCACTTTCTCTGTGTAAACTGGGCTTAACAGATGCACGAGTGGATTTTAACTCACGTGTGAGCTGATCAATCTGGGCCTGCTGTTTTAAGATTTCTTTCAGTTCAGCTAACTCTGACCCCACAATATCCATCTGTGTCTTAGCATGTCCTGCATGCTGAATGCTATAGACTGTGAGGGGAGGGAATGACTGATTCCTGACCTACTTTGCTTTGCTCTTACTCTGCCCTCATGCTCCCACCTAAGGGCCTCATCCCTAACGAACAAAGGTCATATTCAGAATGTTGCTGAACCAATACTTTACGTTCCGGCTCAAATTCCCATCACCAACACAATCTACCGTGGTCACCATAGCAGCGCGCAGCATCAGGAATTCGCCTCCTGGACAACTTTGAATCATTTTGTCCATCAGAGGAATAAAGCATGTGAAACATTCCCTCAGTGACTCCCCTTATTGTTGTTTTCTTGCAAAAAAGGCGTCCTTAATGCAATAAAAGGACAGCCAAACTATACTGGCTGAGGAGACCTCAAGAATCCTGTCTGGGTTATTCCTTTCCTCTTCTGACATTTATTTTATTTCTTCCCGAGCATCATCAATCAAATGATCATAATATAGTGAGTCTTATCAGCAGGATCAAGCCTGCACATGCGCATAACAGATTTTATTTTCCTCCCCCCAGTTCTGAACTCTGATTTCTCCAGTCCCACTAAATAAACCGCGGTAACGCTTTCTTTTAAGGCCCGCCCTTCGGGCTGTAAACTATCCTGTAAGTAAATTTTAGTTATGTGGAATTCCGCCGTAATTATTTTTTAATTACGCCGTAATTATTTTTACTACGGCTGAATATTTTTCATTCTGCCATAATTATTTTTAATCTTCCATAATTATTTTTAATTCTGCCATAATTATTTTTATTCTGCCGTAGTAAAATTAAAAATAATTACGGTGGAATTAAAATAATTACAGTGGAATTACTCCTCCGTGAATCGCCACCTTTCATGGTGGAGGGTTTGTGGTGTCCCAGTGATCCCCAGGAGCTATGTTGTCCTGGGGGCTGTCCCCTGGTAGGGTCTCCCATGGCAAACTGGTCCTGGTGAGGGTCCAGACAAGAGGGTTAGAAGACCCCTATGTCTACAACAACAAGGGAACAGTTTAGGGAACTGGCTGGGCATTAGCCGGTGGTGCTCGGCCGGGCGCAGCCTGAAGAGGTTACTTGGGCCCGCCCTCCTGTAGGCCCCCACCCGCAGGAGGCGTCGGGTGCGAATGTGTGTCGGGTGGTGGCCGAGGGCGGAGGCCCTGGCGGACCGATCCCAGGCTATCGAAACTGGCTATTGGGACACAGAATTCACCTCTCTGGTGGCGGAAGGATCCTGAGCTAGTGCGCTTAAGGTTGAGAGATACCGGACTAGATATAGTTGGGCTCACCTCAATGCATGGCCTGTGGTCTCTGGAACAGTCGTCTGGAGAGGGCTGGACTCTGTTCCAGTCTGGAGTTGCCCTCGGTGAGAGGCTGCGAGCTGGGGTGGGTTTCTTTTATCCCCCCGGCTTGCTGCCTGTACGTTGGAGTTTTCACCGGTGGGCGAGGAGGGTAGTTTCCCTGCGCTTTGGGCCGGGGGGCGCGAACCCGGGTCCTGACTGTTGTTTGCGCTTATTCGCCGAATGACGTTCAGGACCCACCCTTTTTGGAAGCACTGGCGGGGGGTCTGGAGAGGCTCCATCTGGTGACTCCATAGTCCTTGCTGGGAGACTCAACGCTCAAGTGGGGCAATGACAGTGATACCTCGGAGGGGCGTGATTGGGGGAACGGCCTGCCCGCTCTGAACCTGAATGGTGTTTTGTTATCGGACTTCTGTGGCAAACCACAGTTTGTCCATAACAAACACCATGTTCGAATCTACGGCTGTCTCATAACGCGCACATGGCACCAGGACACCCTTAGGTCGCACGTCGATGATCATCAGATCTGCGCCGGATGTTTCTGGACACTCGGGTGAGAGAGGGCTGAGCTGTCAACCTGATCACCACCTGTGGTGTGTTGGATCAGGTGGCGGGGGAAGATGCTGGGACAGACTTGCGCACCTAAACGTAACTGTAAGGGTGCGCTGGGACACGCCTGGCAGAAGCCCCCCAGTCCGGAAGATCTTCAACTCCCACCTCCGCAGAACTTCGACACGCATTCCGAGGGAGGCCGAATGGGACCAGTGTTCCGCACCTCCAATTTACCTCAGAGAGAAATATCCCTCTACAGCACTACACCTACCATAAGATTCCCGTCTCCAATTTAAGATCCTACCCATGACAGGTATGAGGAGACTAAGCAGGATTCACCACTAATGTCAGTCTCGAGTGAAAAAATCTTCTCCTACGAATTCAGCATATGTCTTCCACCTGTCCTTAAAGAGGAAGACCCTGACCACAAGGGGCAGCACATAGATCAGATCTCCCACCTCACAAGGACGGATGGATGGATGTTTACAGATTTCTTTGATATATTTTCCATCTGATCAGTTTTGAGCGTGAACAGATCCAAAATGTTCACAGAGACCCAGAATAACCAAAGCCCTCTTTAGCCACATTCCACCCCCCCAATTCATTGCCACAGGTATAGTTATATATGCAGCCTTCTTTCCAGTACCTTCCTGCATTCCCGTCATAAGCAGCCTTACCAAGGCCAGACAGCTGCCTAGACTTCCTTAATTGCAACGACAAGGCCAGGTGTTATCTTCAGGTCCAATTGGAGAAATCCCACTGTCAATAAGCCACATGTGTGTGTCCTCCACTGACCATATGGCCAGGCACTTCATCTTCCACACCACACAGGCATCCATAACGTAGCCAGCTGGAATGTCAATTAATAGGACGGAATATGGTTCTCCTTAACCCACTCTCCTCATGGTGAAATTTGCTCAAAACAATAGCGTTGAGAAACCAGCTGATCAGATCCATAATTATAAATTCAGTTCGGAAGCTGTGTGAAGAGAGGCTCTAAAGCAGCAAAGCAGGGGAAAAAGGAAGGGCTGGGAGAGAAGGAAAAGTGTGACCGTCTCTGCTGAGAGCTGAAGAAGTTTTGAGTGAACGATCCAAAATGCTCACAGAGACCCAGGATAACCAAAGCACTCTTTAGCCAACATTTACCCCCCCCCCTCCCCCCGCTCTGTATAACACTGACACCGTTTTGTTTCACTGACAGCATTTAACATACTTTATTGTGAAATGAAGCTTTTTGACATTTATTCTCTGAGATTTTTGTCTTCAGCTCGATCCTCGTTAGTGGGAAAATTTCTGATTCCAACTTTCTTCTGTTTGTATCAAATTCCAAGGAGAATCAAATCAAGTGTGGAATCAGAGTCCACGATAATCCGATTCTAGAGGAAACATGGAAACTGTAGAGATTCACACTGAATATGTTCATTTGGGTCCCTTCAAGAAACATCAATCAGTTCATCAAATAAAATCAGTCGTGATCGACTCAGTTTGATTGACAGGGACAGATGATCAGAGGAGCAGAGTTTTTACCACCCTCATTATTTCAGGGACTGAAGTATGGGTGGTTTTTGTGAGTGAAGGAGCAGCCAGTAAGAAGGAGTAGATCAGAGCTGCAGCATCTACATCATAGAAGGAGACCAGACCTCCTCATTATCCACAAACACCCCCCCCCTTCAGGACCAGGCTGAAGACAGAGCTGACTGAAGGACCAGCAAGAGCTTCGTATTCATTTCCATTTCTGAGCCACACAGTCCAGCAACCATCCTGAGGGACTCAGTCTGATGTCTCCCTTCCTGTTGATGGCTCTCTGGCCACTCCTAAATCCCACTCAGTCTTTCCTTTAACCTGAACCTCCAAAGTAAAATCTGCCTGAAGAGAAAACTCTGCTTTCCTAAACATTAGCACAGTAAGAAATCTCTCTGGGTTATCTGGCTATTCCTTCGTCCACATCACCACAGTGGACTTGTTTTCCATCATCAGAGACAGGATGCAGATTAGGATGTGCTGTATCAGGATCAAGAGTCACATCCACTGCATTACTGCTGGACCCCCTCAGCTCAGCCTCAGCAAGCAGCTTCTTCATGTCTTTCCTGAGTGTGTTCCTCCAGCTGAGCCACAGCTCTCACCACAGTCCCCTCATATGATGGTGGATGGATTGCTGACCATCTGTCCAGTCCTTGGTGGGTGAGCGCTTTGAGGGGAGGAGAAGGCTTTGGAGGAGGTGGAGGTGGTCTCAGAGCGTTGAGAGCTGCTCCACCTCAGAGCTTCTCTTCATCAGCTCAGAGACCTTCCTGTTCCAGATCTTTGATGAGACCTTCAGCCTGCTCTCTGTTGCTTCCTGTTTGTTTTGACCTCCTTTATGAGCTCCTTCAGGGCCTCTTCCTCAACAGACTCCATCAGAGCAGTGAAGACCTGAACACCTTCTGCTTCCTCTCTGTCTGCAGCATCTTTGCTCATCTTCAACTGACTCTTTGATCTGCTGAATCTTCAGTCGTCTCTTCTGTCGATACTGCTGAATTTCAGCCTCTGTCTTCCCCATCTCTGCCTTCTTCCTTCATATTCTTCTCTCAGAGGAACAAACTCATGGTTTCTTGTGGTTCTAAAACAGAGCAGAGCACACAGACACATGTCTGGTCGGTCTTACAGAACAGCTCCAGAGGTTTATCGTGCTTCATGCACATCCTTCCTTCCAGGTTCTTCCTCAGGCTCCACACCAGCTGATGTCTTTTCAGACCTTTCTTGGTCAGATGAGGCTCCAGGTGAGTCTGACCGTAGGAGGTCCAGACACACCAGGCAGGACTTCAGGGCCTTCAGTTTGGTTCCAGTGCAGACGTCACAGAGAACTTCTCCTGGTTTGGCAGCTTGTTGCTCTGAGCTGCTGCTGCTGGCTTTCTGCTGAGCTTCACGTCTGAACTGGAGCAACCATCTCAGAGATGAAGGTGTTGACCCTCAGCTGAGGTCTAGTGGAGAAAGTCTCTTTGCACATGGGACACTGAGGCCTCTGATTGATGTCCCAGTGCTGAGTGATGCAGGTCTTGCAGAAGTTGTGTCCACATGATGTGCTGACTGGATCAGTGAACACATCCAGACAGATGGAGCACAGAAACTGATCTTCAGATGGCAGATTGCTGGCAGCAGACATGTCTGCACTCTGAGGGAGGAAGAAGAGAAACACACTGGATTTAAACTTCAGGTTAAAGTTCATCTTTAAAAGAAAGAAACCAGTGTCAGTATTAAACTCTTTACATGTGTCTCTGAGCAGTTTGAGTTATGGATGCTCTGCTGTGAGCTCATGCTACTGCATCTCCTCACAGACTGCATGAGTGTGAACAGTGAGGGGGTGTCAGTGAGGCTGCAGGGTGGAGAAGTGGGTCAGTCTGGGTGCTGATGATGGGTGGAGCTGCCTCAGCTTGCTCCTCCACACCTGCTGTGTGTCTGCTCATTAAGGCTGTGCACTAAATCACTGCTGGGGCTGCATTTCTTTGTCACCACCATGATGGGAATTTGGTTTTTTTTGTGCATCCGTGTTTTTCCAGCCTGGAATTCCCTCGTGGTCTCCTAGAAGTCTCCCAGGTGTTCCTGTGAGAGTCTGCAACACCCAGCGGCCACCTGCCTCTGTGTCCCCCTCAGCCAGTGCGTTTCTGTTACTGATGAGCACAGCGACACCTGCTGGCTAATTTCTCATCACCACATCTTGCTAACGCTGCTCTGTGAAACAGTGACACAGAAAAGCCCGGCACAGTCCCAAACAAAGCTGCGTATTATACCAGACTATCAATAATTATGATTGTATGATTATGAAATTCCCGTAACAGTAGCTGTGATTGTAAAGAACAACGTCTCAGTAAATAGTTTTCTCTCTGTTATCATTGGTGAGGCTGTTTCAGTTTTTAGTTGCCTCGTTTCCTGTCAGCATGGCCTCGGGGAAACCCTCAGAGTTTGGATGTGTTTGGTTGACTTTAAGCTTTCTGGAGTTCATGTCATCAGGTTTGTTTCACACCAACAAAGCTAGAAGCTGGAGCATCCTTAGGCTTAATTCTCAGTTAATTCAAAATGTCTTTAAATAAATAAAAATAAATATGTTTTCCTTCTTTATTAAAGGCTTTGTTTTGCCAGTTGGTGGAAGCTTCCACCTTGGTGTCCTCAGAGTCTCGTCTCTGCTCTTTGTGGATGATGTTGGCTTCATCAGGTGGTGGCCTCCAGCTCACAGTGGAACGGTTCACAGCTGAGTGTGAAGCAGCTGGTATGAGAATTAGCACCTCTAAGTCTGAGGCCATGGTATCAAGGTGGAGCGCCCACTCCAGCTCAGGGAGCTGCTGCACCAGGTGGAGGAGTTAAGTATCAGAGTCTTGTTCACGAGCGATGAAGAAGGGAACGGGAGATCGACCGACAGATCGAAGCTGCGTCTGCAGTGATGTGGACGCTGCACCGGTCTGTCGTGGTGAAGAGGGAGCTGAGCGTAAAAATGAAGCTGTCGATTTACCGCTCGATCTACGTTCCTACCCTCACCTATGGTCAGGAGCTCTGGGTAGTGACTGAAAGAATGAGACTGTGAATGTGGTTTCTGATATGCCTGTGTTTAAACTCCATATATGGTTTTCTTTAAGAGATGTAACAAAGCTGAAGGCCTTTTCTTTAAAGTCCTCTTCTCTCCTTTGACCAAATAAGGAAAGGTCTGCATTCCAAGGCTCCCTGTATGGCTGAAAACTGGCTGAAACTGGTTCTATTCATGGAGCATGAACAATGTAAACAGATGTTGGGGTCGAACTCTGTGGTATATAAGCTAGGAAATGCTGATGTTCAGGAGAGACAGAGATGACACTTGGCGGTCTCTCCCAGGCACAGACTAGGAGTGCTCGGTATGACACTGTTCTTTCTTGTAAATGAATCTGTTATTTTAAGAAGAACTTTGTCAGCAGAGAATTTCTTCAGTACATCCACAACATGAATACAAGCAGCAGAAATGAGCTTCCTCCAAAGGGTGGCTGTCCTCTCCCTTAGAGACAGGGTGAGGAGTGCAGTCATTCAGGAGGGGCTCAGAGTGGAGCTGCTGCTCCTCCACATCTAAAGGAACCAGTTGAGGTGGTTCGGGCATCTGATCAGGATGCCTCCTGGGTGCCTGTTGGGTGAGATGCTCTGGGCATGTCCTACCAGGAAGAGGGCCTGGGGCAGACCCAGGACACGGTGGACAGATTATTTTTTGGCTGGCCTGGGAACGCCTTGGGGTCCCTCCGGATGAGCTGGAGGAGGTGGCTGGGGAGAGGGAGGTCTGGGCTTCTCTGCTTAGGCTGTTGGCCCCGCGACCCTGCACTGCTGTGGATGTCACATCCTGTAACATGAGCACGATGTTTGAGTCAGTCTGAGGATTTGAACCTGCAGCCTTTCTCCTGCTGTTCAGGACATATTTACAGCAGACGCTGTCACGGTCCTGAGCCGTGTGCCCAGGTTTGGTTCTGTATTTGTTCCTTGAGGTTCTGTTTTTGTTGTATTTCTGCTGTTTCTAAGTTTGTGTACAGTTTACATTCTCAGTTTGATTTTCTGAGCCTAGTTCTTAATATTTCATTCCCTTTGTTTCCCGGCGTTCTTGTGTTCCTCTGCCTGTTTTATCCCTCTGTGTCCTGCTCCCTTGTCCTGTGCATCATATCTGTTTTTTACTTCCTGTGTTGTGTCTGTATTAATCATATGTTTAGATTCCCTCAGTGTGCCTCCCAATGTGTCAGGTCTGTGTTTCTGTGTCCGTGTTTATTCACTTCCTGTTTTATTGTCCTACTGTCCTGTTTCCTGTGTGTTGTGTTCAGTTTTGCTTCCCCTGTCTTCTTAGTGTCATTCAGTCCAGCTGTTCTTTCCAGCTGTTTCCTCTTGTCTAGTTACCTTGTGTGTATATATATTGTTTTTCCTTTTTCCTTTGTTGTGCCGTCGTCTATGGAAGTTTGTTTCCACTACTAAAAAAAAAAAATTAAAAATCTTCATCTGTAACTTGAGATTTTGAGTTACGTATCTCAAATTTTCATGTTAATAACTTGAAATTTCAGCTTAGCACTGCCAATCAGGAAGAAAGAGGTAATTTACTTATAACCTGGAAGCAGATGCTGCCAGAGCATGTGCACTAAAAATGGGGTCGCGACAGTATCAGTGAGCTAGCAGTTACTAGCAACCCTGAACAAATTGTTGGCATGTTTTTGACCTTCAATGATCAAAATGTCTTCTCACCAAAAACAGCTGCATAAAAGGTAAGGAACCAACGTTTTCATGTTGATCTGTTGGACAGCTGATACCGTCAGCTTCCTGCTTCCAGTTAACAAGGAAATGATGTACGGATCACGGAGCTTCCTGATTGGCAGTCAGAAGTAAAAGTTTTGAGTTACATAACTCTTGAAATTTCGAGTTAGTAAGTAAAAATTTGCGTTATTAAGTCAAAATTTCGAGTTACGGATGGCGAGTGTTTTTTGTCTCCTGGGCAGCTCATTTAGGAGTGCTGACATCTGGTGGACATTTGATATCCAACAGTCCTATTGTTACTTTACACGCTGGCTGGCGGATCTTTTAGCATAAGTATGCAATTATTATGTCAAAATCAGAGGACTGAAGAAGCAGGAGCATGCTGAAACTGAAGTGCTAACATGTACAGGTAAGGATACAGGTGCTTCTGATTATGTTGCTCTAACAGTGGATCAGACTCAGCTCAGATCACCCAGAACACGTCCTCTATTTTCCACGTCTTTTTCAGCTACTGGATTCACATAATGAGGCAGTCATGTGATCTCAGAAAACTGGGCCTGGTTTGGCTTTTGTCCCGTGATATTCTGAAAAATGCTCCGGGCCTCGACACAGGCCTCGGGCTTTGGTACCAGCTGCAACATCACTGCTCTGCCTGCAACACAACCGACTTGTGACATTATGACTTGACCGGTGCGGACCCAGGCTTTCATGAGTCTCGAGGACTTTCAAATTCAGCTCCTCATTTCACAAGTACGTGGATATTGGCTTCCCCCGCAGGAAAGAAGGAGGAGTATAGACAGCAAATCTGCAGTTTAGTTCACTCTTGGCCTCCGTATAATGACTTTGTGATGTCATGGATAAGGGACTTTGTTTCCACCGATGAGTCTCCATCTCCTCAATTGCCACACTCTCCAATCCACCACTGCAGCCATCTCCAGCCCTCTTGCACCTCTGTCCACTCATCCACACTTCCTCTGCTCTCCAGCTTCTCTCCTTCACTGCCGCCTGTTTCTTGTCTTAGGAAGAGCGTCTCGTGACTGTTTGAGACCATTTCCCAGCCTGCATCTGCCAACGTGGGCTTTCTGTGGCCATTCCAGCCCTGAAAAACTGTGTTTCATGTTTCTGAGCTGGCAGATAAAGAAGACATTTCCCATCATGTTTCTAAACCTGGATATCTCAGAGGACATTTTAAGCTTTGCTTCACAGACTGCTTTTGTTCCTCTGCACACACCAACAGACTGTTTCTCATGTTTTTACTCTGGACGTCTTTGTGACTGACTGCTGTACACCTGAAATACCTGCCCTGCTAACCACTGCTAGAACACCTGAGGCTTCCCCTGTGCCGGCGCACCCTGTACCCAGATCTGTTCCTCAGGTGAGGGTGGCCAAGGTTCATCCAGTCTGAACCTCTGCAACCAGAGTCACCAGCATCTTCAAAGTCATTATTATCAGGCTGTCCTAAAAGCTCCCTGAAAAGCCTTCAGCTGATCCAAAATGCTGCAGCTAGAGTACTGACAGGGACTAGAAAGAGAGAGCAGATTTCTCCCATATTGGCTTCTCTTCATTGGCTCCCTGTTAAATCTAGAATCAAACAAACTGCACATTTGTGTGGAAACAGGAAATGTGATCAGCTGCACTCACCACTGTTGCTGAGAGGACCCTGATGGACTTTGTGAATCTTCTTTTAGAGACAAACAGGACTCGACTGAAGCTCTGCTGCTGCTGCTCTCTCACACTTTCACTTTCACTTCTGGAAAAATGAGCTGAACTTCTCTTATTTCAGATGTTGCTCCGCCTCTTCCTGTAGCTGTTGGTCTGTGTTTGCTCCCTCTCCCTTTACAGGAAGAGGAATCATGGTATTTATACTCAGTGACTTTGTGCAGCATGTGGGAGGAGTGAGGAGTGCTGTGTGGGTAAAGGTCACACAGTAATGACGTCCTCAGGTGATCAGAAGAAACTCACCTGGATTTCCTTTTCCACAGCAGACTGAGAGCCTCTGGTGGCCACTGAAGGAGGTCACAGATGTTCTCTCTGAGCTGAAATGATGGTTTAAACTGAAAATGTTAGAAATGAATTCTTTAAAGCTCTGATCTCCTTCCAGCTGCTTCCTGTACCACCTCTTTAGTTTCTGTTAAAGCAGCAGAGTCCTGACAGGTAGATCCTCATGCCCTCACTAACAATTCAATTCAATTCAATTAAATTTTATTTATATAGAGCCAAATCACAACAAACAGTCGCCTCAAGCACTGGGCTGTTACTGAGGGGCAAAGATGGTGCTGTGTTGGAGGAACTGGTTTACTTGTTGTTGGGCTTATCCCCTCCTGAGATAATGATAGTGAGTATTCTGCAATTAAGAGGAATATATGCTGACTGATTGTGGCTCAGCTGACGTCAAAGATGTGCCATGTGTTCCTGAATTAACATAAAGTCAAGGGGACCCCAGGCCTCCCAGCTCAACGGGACTCCCCTGTGTGTGTGTGTGTGTGTGTGTGTGTGTGTGTGTGTGTGTGTGTGTGGGGGGGGTGTCGTCAAGGGGACCCCAGACCCAAGCGCGTAATGTGCGGGGGGAGATAGGAGGGTGTAGAGCTCCAAAAAGCAGACAACCAACAATTTTTCAGTGTTGGTCAACAACACCCCCTTTGTAAAAAGCAGAAACATCAAAATGAGGTAAATGTATATGTACTCAGGCCCGGATTAAGGTGGGTCTGGGCCCCGGGGCAAGGAGATTGCAAGGGCCCCCCCTCCCCCCCTCCCGCTCCGAGCCCATACCAACCCAACCCCCCCCGACACACACTCCCCTACAAAAGTCTCTTTCTGCTCTTCCTTCGTGCAAAATCATCTACCAACTCATCAAAGTTCAGCTGTTGCACAAACTGTGATTCAACTGCAAGAAGTGAGAGGGAGTTCAGACGATTTTGGGTCATTTTCATCCTGAGCTCATTTTTTATTCGAGCCATTCTGGAGAATGACCATTCCCCTTCACAGTTCGTAATTGGCAGAGTCAAGAACAGTCGAAGTGCGATGTAAAGACTTGGAAAAGTGGACTGCAAATCCAAATTTACCACGGTCTTTAGCATTGTATTTGGGCATCTTTGTTCTTTTGGAATGAATGATTTGAATTGAACAAGTTCATCTGCCAGGCTCATGGTTAGATCAGTGGGATATGCTGCAGCAAGTGTTTCGGCCCTTGAAGTGAGCTCACTGATTGACATATTATCAGGCATGAAAAGAACATGAAAAAGATTGGTCAAGTGTGTGTATGCAGTTAACCGATGGTCAAGACAGGACACAAGCTTGTCAATTAGAACACTGAACGTTTCAATTCGAAACTTTTCTTTTCCACCTAATTTAACATCTGGCTCTGCACTTTCATCAGCCATATGTTTGTGCTTCTTTGTGCGCTGGAGATCATGTCTGTAGTCTTGGGAGACTGAATCAGTAACACTTAAGGCTGATCTTTCAAAATGGGCAAAATTGTCTCTCTGTGCTGCCACAAAATCACAAAGAGAACTGAGAAGCTGTGTTGCCGTATTTATGTTGATGTTAGGCTTCTGTAACTGCAGGCTTGTGGCTTGGAACCGCTGCAGTATTGTATCCCAAAAGTATGCCATGACAGCTATCTCTAGGGTGTCCAGCTTGCCACAAAGTGCAGAGGCCTCACTTCTAGTGTCACGTTTCTCCTGTGGATCTTTGGAAATATTGTTCAGTGAATCTCTCAGTTGTGCATAATATTTCCACAGAGCATTTGTTGATTCAGCTCTTGCACTCCAGCGAGTGCCTGACAAGGACTTCAGTGTGAGTTTCACATTTGTATTTCTGAAAACCTTTCCCCACCTGTGTGTTGAAGAGGCACAAAATGTGTACAAAGATTGCAGGAAGTCAAAGAAACGCCCAGCTTCTGGGCTACTGTCAACAGCATTGACACCAACTAAATTCAATGAATGCGCAGCACAGGGGACATAACAAATCAATGGGTTTATGCGTTTCAGATGAGCTTGAACTCCATTGTACTTTCCTGACATATTACTTGCATTGTCATAAGACTGGCCACGACAGTTACTTATGTCTAGGCCCAGGTTCTCCACCATTGCAACAACACACTCAGCCAAATTGCTCCCGCTATGATTCTCAATAGGCTCGAAACCCAGAAACCGCTCAACAACGTCTCCCCCAGCTTCAACAAATCTGAAAATAAAAGTGAGTTGGTCCACATGTGCAAGATCGGGAGTGGAGTCAACGATAACAGAAAAGTATTTGGCCTCTTTTATCTCACTGATAATCGCTTCCTTTGTTCTTTCTCCCATTAAGTGGATAAATTCCCCACAGATTGTGGATGAGAGATAGGACACAGAGCCTTTGCCCTTGCCTCCAAACCTTTGGAGATGGTCAGCTAGAAAAGGGTCAAATTTGGCCAACAGTTCGATAATGCCTAAGAAATTACCATTGTGAGGTGATCCAAACTGCTCGTCATCTCCCCTGAACGCAAGGCCCCTCTCTCCCAAAAACTGAATTACAGCAACAACTCTTCTCAAAACGTCCCGCCAGTATTGCCTTTCTGCATCAATTTGTTTCATAAGATCAGAATCAATTCTTCCTGTGTCTTTGGAACGACTGTGTAATGCTAACATGCAAGCCCTATGCTCCTCATTCCTCTCATGCTCACCGATACGCTCAGAATGTTTCCAATCAGAAAACCCATTGACAAATGCATTGCACTTACTTGAGAACAGTTTGCAAGCAAAACAATAAATGCAACCAGAGGAAGGTGAGTAAAGGAGCCACTGCCTTTCCACAGACTGACCATTAGGTAGACAGCATTTGACTAAGGAATTTGTGAAACTCCTAGTGCCACCCCCCATGGTCATATCTCTAATTGAGGCAGGGTACTTTTCACTCCGATTTTGAAAAGCAACTGCTCCTCTACTAACCAGAATCGACTTAGCCTGTTCAGTAATGGCATTTGGCCACAAAGCAGGGTCATTAACGGTTTCACACCAGGAGTTTGAGGTCCTAGCTGCTAATGGGATACTGGTCTCAGTGTACTCCTCCTGGTCTGACAGTGAGTCTGCTGTTGTAAGAGTACACGAGTCTGGAATGGCTGTGGTATTTGAGCATGAAGCAGAAGATCCATGACTGGAGATGGTGTCCCCAGCTTCTGGGTGGAAACTGAGCTCTGTGTGTGGCCCTGAAGCCTGAGCCTGAGAGGCCAGGTCTACACCGGATTGGATCTGTGTGGGCTCCGGCATGATCAAATCAGTGGTGCTCTCTACACTGCTGCAACTCGGACCACTGATGACATTATCAACATTGGTATCAACATTGGAATCCTTTGGCTTATCAAAAAAGCCAGAAATCGAAGGCACATTTTTTAAGAAGTCAGCCTGTTTTGCCTCTCTGTTTTTTTGGCTCTTTGCTTTGAAGCGCCACTTTTTGTTTGCAATCCATAGGCCTACTATTAATGACAGTTGCAAAAAAAACCAAAAAAAAAAACAAGACAAACAAAAAACCAAGTCGCCACTGGCTCTGTGAAAAGTCACTTGATGACAACATGATATATGATTAAGGGCAGAAGCTAGATAAAGGTAATATCTCAACCGTGTAAGACTTCCTAAGACAGAACAGAATATGATGAAATGATTAAAATGGGAAAAAGTCGCTTATCAGCTTTTTAGTTATTAAAGATGGCCAAAAGTTGCAGTGTGAAGCTTAAAGGCAGAAAGTAGCTGTTGTTTACATATCAAAACTAATAGGCAATGTCGCTAAATTCACTAAATGAAGTTGCCAGAGAATGGCCAAATACAATACAACACTCCTTAAAGTTCGGAAGGTGTTATATTTAAACACGAAATACACTAGCCTTTTAAGGTAGGCTTTTAACCTTTAAAGGTGTAATGTGATATGCGTATAATGTGATATAGTATAATGTGATATAGTACACAATAATAAAATATAAATGTATACAAGCCTTTAAAAAGGCTGTTGAATATTAAACTACATATGATGATATAGTATGATATAATATAATACAATATAATATAAATGTATACAAGCCTTTAAAAAGGCTGTTGAATATTAAACTATACGTATAATGATATAGTATAGCTTAATATAATATGATACAAATGAATGCAAGCCTTTAAAAAGGCTGTTGATTATTACAACTAAACAAGTGATGTTGCACAGGTTGAATGCAAAGCAATTTGTCAAGCAGTAAGCCAAGGTCAAGTTCTGAGTGAACAGAAGTGATGCAGGGGGTTATATATATAGAGACAGAGCCAAAGTCTCCACCCCTTCTTTCAGTCCACTACTTGTGGCCAATTCAGCGACTTTTGATGGTCCCTGGTGACTAAAAATGTCGTGTAGCGCCTTTGGCAACTTTTTGGTCAGCTGATGACTCAACTCATCTTTTCAGTGGCATTGTCCGTTGATTCTCGCTATCCCGACATGCCGCTATTCCGACAACTAATGTAATAAATATTTGCCTTTACTGACGGTTAGGGTTAGGAATAGTTTTAGGGTAAGGCATATGCCTTTATTGACGGTTAAGGTTAGGAATAGTTTTGGATTAGGCACATTTAATTAAACAGTGTGTCAGTAATAAACAAAACCAAAACATACCGCTATGCCGACAATAGAAATCAATGGCAATAGCGACATGCACCCGGCATAGTCATTGTTTTTCAGCATAAATGTAACTCTGTGCTGCTATCAGAAGTGTTTCTCATGGTGAAATAGTGCTGCAGATTAGCTCTAATCTTTAAAAATTGCTAGCATTGCCCTTTTGCATTATGAACGCAGCCATGCATGCACGTTTTCTAGAGATGAGCGTTGTGTATGACGCTTTGCCGTCATATGTCACGTCATGACGTCATCTGGCGATTTTTCAGAGAGCCAATAGTGACTTTCTGTGATTTCCACAGGAAAATCCATATTGGACATCCAAATTTGTTCATATGGACATATGCAAGCGAAATCTGCAAAGTTGAGAGGTACAAAACCTTGTGTTCTTAAGGTGAATATCTACTGGTGTATTACTCTCCCCGAAGAGAACTAATAGGTTATAATGACAAGTGAATCACCATGTCATTTTGTGTGCAAACAATATTGTGCAGGAGCGAAATCACTTCCCACAGAATATAGATACAAGTTCTGCTAGCTCTCTACTGGGGCCAGCGTTAGGCCCAGGATATGCGGTGGTCACAAAGCGACAGTGTTGCTAGGTCTAGTAACTTGTGCGCATCTCTAGCGATAAAAGAAACCATCTATTGACTTTGGCGATTTTATGGCGAATCTGGCTACTTGTCTTTTAAGTGACAAAAGCATTATTTTTCAACACAACTGTAGCCCTGCGCCACTGTCAGAAGCCATTATAATGGAGAAATAGGGCAGCAGATTAGCTCTGATCTGTAAAAAGCTGCTAGCACTGCCTTGGTTAGCAATACCTATTCCGACATCCCGCTATGTCGACATGTCGCTATTCCGACACTTCTTCACTGATGGTTAAGGTTAGGAATAGTTTTGGGTTAGGCACATATCGCTATGCCGACAATAGACATCAATTGTCGGCATAGCAGCATGTCGCAATAGCGACATGAATCCCACTGCCTTCTTGTAGGATAGTCGTAGCCGTGCACCCGTTATAACGCTGTGACATTATACATAATGTCATGACTTTATCTGGCGACTTCTAGCGACTTTTGAGAGAGTCAATAACAACTTTCTGTGATTTTCTTAACAATACTGAGTCCACTGGAAAATCGACATTGGAAATCCAAATTTGTTCACTGAAAAAATACAGTTGCTCTTTCAATGACATAAGTCTTTAAGTACAATATAATTTATTCCAATACAGTTATAATATTATGTAAATGTCTATGAGCTTTTAAACAAATTGTTGGTGGCTAAATCTGATATGTGAGATATTAATAAAATAATATTGATAGAAGTTTCGATAAATGGATTTAAGAATATTAGATTCAATTTTCACTTAACTGTGGGACATATGGAAGCGTAATCTACAAAGTGAAGTGGTACAAAACCTGGTGTTCCGAAGGTGAATGTCTACTTGTCTATTACTCTCCCCGAAGACAACTAATAGGTATCATGACAAGTGAATCACCATCGAAATCACTTCCCACAGAAAATAGATACAAGTTCTACTAGCTCTCTACTGGGGCCAGCGTTAGGCCCAGGATACGTTGTGGTCACGAAGCAGGTGTTGTCAATTGAGAAACTTTGCCGTTAGATTTAGTGACTTGTGGGGGTTACACCTCTCCATTACAAAACCCCGCTACTCCGAAACCCGAAACCGGGGGTGCATATCCCTACCCCCTTACCCTAACCCTAACCCCGTTCGGAGTGGCGGGGTTTTGGAAAGGAAAAACGTCCGCACTTGTGGGCGTCCCTAGCGACAAAAAAACATTTAGCAACTTTCGCAACCTTTTGGTGAATCTGGCTGCTCGTCTTTAAAGTGACAAAAATCATTGTTCTCAACATAACTGTAGCTTTGCGCCGCTGTCAGAAGCATTTCTAACGGTGAATCAGTGCTGCAGATTAGCTCTGATCTGTAAAAATCCGCTAGCACTGTCTTCTTCTACTACAGACATAACCGTCCCCACACGTTTTCTAGAGATTGGCATTGCGTGCATGGTGCTGTGACATCATACGTAATGTCATGATGTCATCTGGTGACTTTAAGTGACTTTTCAGAGAGCCAATTGCGACTTTCTGTGATTTTTAGTAGGACTGAGTCCACTGGAAAATCCATATTGGTTTTTCTCTTACAATGGCTGCCGTTCCTCATGGCCCAGGGATCCTCTGGTTGTCGTCCCCCATGCCCCAGGGGCCCTCTGGTTGCCATACATCATGGCTCAGGGGCCCTCTGGTTGCCATATTCTGTGGCCCAGGGGCCCTCTGGTTTTCGTACTGCATGGCCCAGGGACCATCTGGTTGCCATATCCTGTAGCCCAGGGGCCCTTTGATTGCTGTCCCCCTAGGCGCTCTAGTCGCCGTACCGCATAGCCCAGGGGCCCTTTGATTGCCGTTTCCTGTGGCCCAGGGGCCCTATGGTTGCCATATTCCGTGGCTCAGGGGCCCTTTGATAGCCGTCCCCCGTGGCCCAGGGGCCCTCTGATTGCCGTCCCCCGTGGCCCAGGGGCCCTCTGGTTGCCATATCCCGTGGTTCAGGGGCCCTTTGCCATCCCCCGTGGCCCAGGGGCCCTCTGATTGCCGTCCTCCGTGGCCTAGGGGCCCTCTGGTTGCTGTACGACATGGCCCAGGGGCCCTCTGGTTCCTATGTCCTGTGGCCGAGGGCCCTCTGACTGCTGTCACTCCCCCCAGCCCATTTCAGTTAACCCTTATAGACTAAAGAAGTACAACTAAAGAAGATCCTAGAATAGAGGGCTCTATCGCAATCAGCATCGACATCGGTATCTGGATTGTTGTTGGGCCCCCCCTGGGCCCCCTGGATCCATGGGCCCCGGGGCGCCAGCCCCACTCGCCCGGTCGGTAATACGGCCCTGTATGTACTGTTGATGATTTAACCCTTGTGCTGTGTTTGAATTCACGAGTGTGTTTCTGGGGTATGAAGGACCCCCTCTGTAAGGCCTGCAATGGGGACTCGCAAACACGTGATACATACGTGGGTCTCAGGTGGGGTCGAACCGACCCCCTGACAAAGTGAATCCCCATGTTGCTGCTTAGGCCCTGTGTGTGTGTGTGTTTATCACTAACATGGGGCCGAGGCACAGTTTGGACAGTAGACCATGGCGCACTTGCCACACACGTGCACGGGACAACCACGACGCAGAGTCTTGGTCTTGGCGTCTCTGCTCCTGGGGCACACACAACACCTCTTCCTCCTCGCCTTGGACAACGCCTTGGGGTTGCCGCCATGCCTGCCATCGCGCGACAACGATGATGACAATGTCAAGACCGAGTAGCGTCGGGATCCTGCTGCTGTCGCGTTGTTGCTTTTGCTGTCGCTGTTGTTGTTGCTGCTGTTACCCCTCGCCCTCTCCTTCCCCTCTCTGGCAGCAGCTGCTCCGGCTGCCAGCTCTTTGCAAAGTCGTTCGAGGAACAGCCTGCGTTTATTGTGCTTGCCCGGCATCCAGGTGGGATTCACTCCCTCCCAGCACGAAGGCATTGTACGCAGACACGTCCACCATGTTATGAAAGAGGGCCAGGGGCCAGCGAGGCATCCTTCTCCTGCAACTGTACGTGCCCAACACCTTGTCCAGGTTGTCCACACCTCCCTTGGTGCGATTGTAGTGGAGCACCGTCAGGGGCTTCCCGTCCGGTCGCCCGCTCAGCCCCGGGGTGCACACGTGCTGCTTGTGTGTGGTGAGGATCAGCACATTCTTGTTGCGTCTGGCCAGGTAAGAGACCATGGCCGCATCGGGAGGCTCCGCAGTCGACCCGAATGTGAATTGCGACAGCACTGGTCTGCCCTTGACTTTGAGCAGTTGGCTGGAGTGTAGAATAGGGTTTTTTTTTTTTTTTTTCTCTTTTGGGAAGCCCTTTATTACACAGAAAACCTTGCACACCACATCAAACACCGCCTCCGTAACAAAGTACACACACACACACACACACACACACACACACACACACACATACACACACACACACACACACACACACACACACACACACACACACACACACACACACACACACCTTTGAAGGGAACCAGCCTCTCGTCCGCCGTGACCTTGGGTCTGGGCTCGTACAGGAGCGGCAGCCTCGCGCACCATGTGTCCCACACTTCCCTGATGGGCGCCAGCTTGTTGTCCCCGGTGGCCACGGACCTGGCCTCTCTGGTGTCGCAATCGTCAAAGGAACCCTGACGCGAGACAACGCGATCACAGCTGCTAACCGAGGTGACAGGATTGTCGGCGGTGGTCGCCTCGATGGTCCTTTTCGATTCACCTGACTTCACTGGGTTTGTTTTAGTGTGTTGTTTATTATGCAGTGACAGAAGCAAAACTTGGCTCGGGACCCACGTCGCAGACTGGGGCTATGTGATGGCACAACTCCTTACGCTATCGCGTTGCAAAGTGGTGCTCGGTGGTGTGCGGTTTGTGCGGTTTTGTTTTTTGGGTTTTTCTTTGTTTGTTTTTGTTTTTTTTTCCATCACCATCGCCACGAGGTGGTTGTTTGGCGACGGTGAGTGATGGACTAGTGTGATGGCGACAGTGATCCCTTGTGTGCACGTCTTGTAGACGCACCGATAAACGAACCTGGCGAGCTCCACGAGTGTAATTTTTTTATTTTTTAATTATGATCGTGATGAGGTGGTTGTTTGGCGATGGTGATATTGATGATGGTAATCGTGATCCCTGGGTTCACGCCGTTGAGTCCTCGACCTGCGATCGCAGCGGTCTTCACGTACCCTCGCTTTCGGTCTGGTCTGGTCTCGTGTGTGTGTGCGTGTGTGTGTGTGTGTGTGTGTGTGTGTGTGCACTTGTTTTTGTTACCATGAAGGGTCCGAACACAGGGAGCACACCAACAAAGAGGGGCCCTGTTTCTTTGCGGGGCCCAAAATGCTGGACCCCACATGGGAAACCACTCTCAAGCAGCTTGGGATGCTCTCCTAACATGCCTCATGCATTTTTTTCACTTGGCCCACTTGGTAGCAATTTCTGGAAAAGTGTGTGTGAAGTGTGTGTGCTCGGTAGGGACCCCTTGAGTCTGAGCGGTGGTACTGCAAGTATACACACTACAGGAAGTGTGTATCCTTTCACCAATCAGGACCCTCGAGGTCTAAGTTTTGACCAATAAGACCACAGAAAATACATTATTTCCTGAAATTTCAGGAAGTGATTTTTTTCCTGTTATAAAACATAACTGCACTATTTAGACTTATTTAATTTACATTTTACTTGAATAATTTGATAATGTTGTTGTCATTGTACTTTGCACACGACTGTATTTCAACCAAATTAAAGATTTAAACCAGGTAATTATTATTTTAGTAACAATGTAAGTAATAGTAGTGTAAGCCCATGTATTTTGAAAAAATAATTTTTCATGTTCTCAACATATGAAAAATAAAGGTATAAATAAATAGTCATTTAATATTTTCTATCAGTTTACTTAGATTAGAACTTTATTGTCATTTTACACAACAAGTACACGACGAAAAATGCCTTCCAGAACACCCATCTAAGGGAGAGAGGTGTCTGCAGTCATGCAGCCGTAGTCTGCGGTCATGCAGTCCTACAGCGATACCGTTGCAGCCGTACAGCCATACGGTATTTAATAGTTTAATCTGCAGGTATTGCATGTACGCTAGCTTCATGCGGCTAAAAACGCCGTCTTTACGGCACTGTTTACATTTACGACATTTTTACGGCACTTCATGGCATGTGATGTCGCCACGCTGAAGCCGCGGGAAGGAGAAGCAAATGAAGAGGACGCGCTACACAGAACAAAACACAACATACGTGGTGAGTAAATTAACATTTCAATACTAAATACAAGAAACTGATGTGGATATGCTTTTTATCCAGACTCCGAGGGGTTTATATGCAATGATTTAGGCTTCGCATTCGGTATATTGTCACTCGGATGGCGTAATGTTTTCCCCTAAGACAGTCCGGCTTTTTTTTTTTTTTTTTTTTTTTTTTTTTTTTTCTCTCCCCTCCATTTTTGGCCACAGCAGCTTTTTGTGACAGTGGAGAGAGACAGGAAATGGGGGAAAGATACAGGGGAAGACACGCGGGCAAATCGGCGCTGGGCCGGGACGCGGCTTGTGTATGTGGTCGCCGGCTTCACCACTAAACCACCCAGGCGCCCCGCCAACCATTTGTCAACGCTCAGTGTTATGATGTCGGTATGTGAACTCGCCTGCATACTGAGGAGATAATTCAGCCATTTGATTCAGGTGTGTTGGAACCACGGTGCTGAGGTGAGAACCGCTAGCACTGAGGTACATAGATTAGGAGGATCTGAGGAGGTGGCAACTTGAATCAGATCGGATAAGTAAGGCGGTGAGGTTGTGGATGACTTTGTTTGCAAACAGAAGAATTCAGAATTTGTACGAAGCTGCAGTAGAACTGCTGTGATGTGATAAAATAAAGATGTTCCGGTGATGATCTGAGCCGCGGAGTGAGCACATCTTAGGTATACAGAGTTATGGTGGAGCTTGTAGCTGCCGTTTCACCCCTGCTGCTTCAAGTTTGGATGCAGCACTGTTGCTGTGCTGGTCTGTGTTGGACATGTTATTTTTAACAGTAGCCAGTTATACTTACAAGTTATTCTCATATAAAGTAATTGAGTTACTATCTAGTTACTGCATTATTAAAGTAATGATATATGTGCCTACTTCGCTGGTTTTTGCAGTATGTTTTTCTGTGTGCTTTTGTCTGCTGACAGGAGCGTGTGTTCATCTGCCTCCATGTGCACGGGACTCAGCAGCGTGTCAGCGTTGTTGACATGGCGTATTTAGTGCGTGTTTTTGTCCAGATTTTGTCAAGTTTTGGGTTTTGTAGGAATTCAGTTTATTTATATAACACCAGTACACAACACACAAACCAGTGGCATACACACCTATAGATGGATTGTGGAAACCTGCTTCCATGTGGGGTCCAACCAAGCCTGTCACTTACATTTCAGAAATCCATTATGTGTGTAAGCCTCCTTGTGGGGCCCTCCCGTATGGATCTAAGGTGTAGTTGGGCCAGTCAGAACCTTGTGTGTCTCTTATCGTGATGACACCATCCTACAGGTAATATTCAATTAGACTTTGTTGTGAGAATTAAACTTTGGAGACCTGTTCTAGTTCTCTTAGTGTACATGCTTGTACATGTAGTTTACCTTAAGTTGGCAAGCTGTTATTTAGTCAGAAGATACCTTTAACAGCATTCAACCAATCATCTGATTACATGTTTTAACTGTTCTCATGGAGCCCAAACACAAACCAGTGGCATACACACCTATAGATGGATTGTGGAAATGTGCTTCCATGTGGGGTCCAACCAAGCCTGTCACTTACACACACATAATGGATTTCTGAAATGTGCCTCCTTGTGGGGCCCTCCCGTATGGATCTAAGGTTTTGTTAGTTTTTAGATCATAGTGTTATTACCTGACATTATGGAAGCACGTTATATTACAGCTATAGTTCCACACATCTTCAACAGGTAAACAGCTAAACTGTCATGTTGAAGGATGCTCCACTACATCCATAAAGATGCTGTTATAGGACCTGAAGAGACATCCAGAACTGACTGGACCACTTGTAGTTAGTCCCCAAAACCAAAAGAGCACTTCTAACTTCACATGATTTCCCTTTACAGGTCTTGAGTCTGTCATTTATGTTGTCTGTATGATGTTGGTAAGTTATTTGTGGTTTTAATTCCAGGTGATAGGCTCTCAGGCTCCTGCTGCTGTAGTTGGGCCAGTCAGAATCTTGTGTGACTCTTATCCTGATGACACCATCCAACAGGATGCCAGCCTACAGGTAATATTCAATTAGACTTTGTTGTGAGAATGAAACTTTGGAGACATGTTCTAGTTCTCTTAGTGTACATGCTTGTACATGTAGTTTACCTTTAGTTGGCAAGCTGTTATTTAGTCAGAAGGTACCTTTAACAGCATTCAACCAATCATCTGATTACACATTTTAATGGTTCTCCTCATGGAGCCCAAACACAAAGCAGTGGCATACACACCTATAGATGGATTGTGGAAATGTGTCTGCATAGGGAGTAGGTGTGTTCAGTTTCGTAGTACAGCTCTGCTGCTGTAGTTGGGCCAGCCAGAACCTTGTGTGACTCTTACCAAGTGGCGCTGTCACTTGGTGTTGGCTCTCACTGTGGTATTGTATCACTTCCTGTTCCTGTTTCGTAGAACAGTCGTGTTTTGCTGTCTGTTAGCTGTTAAATCTGTATAACTCGATTTATCTGGATAACAACATATTTTAGTGTAATCTTCACCTACTTTAAATAGCATACTCTTTGCTGAATCACCTGTATTCACATTATTCACTTTATTTTTTTTTAGAAATTCGCTAGCTTAGCACAGCTAGTAGCTTAGCTCTTAGCCGACTCACTACCAGCATGGCTTCTTCTCCTGTTCCTCCTGCACTTTCCTGCTCTGGGTGTCACATGTTTAGTTACTCCTCGGCCTCCTTTAGCAGTAATGGTACTTGTAATAAATGGAATCTGTTTGTAGCTCTGGAGGCCAGGCTTTCTGAATTGGAGACTCGGCTCCGCAGCCTGGAAAATCCTGTATCTAGCCAGGCCCCTGTAATGGGTGTGGACCATGGTAGCTTAGCTGCCGTTAGCTCCCCCCCCCCAGCAGATCCCGAGCAGCAGGGTAAACAGGCCGGCTGGGTGATGGTGAGGAGGAAGCGTAGTCCTAAGCAGGAGCCCCGGGTACACCACCAGCCTGTTCACGTCTCTAACCGTTTTTCTCCTCTCAGCGACACACCCGCTGAGGAACAAACTCTGGTTATTGGCGACTCTGTTTTGAGAAACGTGAAGCTAGAGACACCGGCGACCATAGTCAAATGTCTTCCAGGGGCCAGAGCAGGCGACATTCATGGAAATTTGAAACTGCTGGCTAAGGCTAATCGTAGATTTGGTAAGATCGTTATTCACGTCGGCAGTAATGACACCCGGTTACGCCAATCGGAGGTCACTAAAATTAATATTGACTCGGTGTGTAACTTTGCAAAAACAATGTCGGACTCTGTAGTTTTCTCTGGGCCCCTCCCCAATCAGACCAGGAGCGACATGTTTAGCCGCATGTTCTCCTTGAATCGCTGGCTGTCTGAGTGGTGTCCAAAAAACGACGTGGGCTTCATAGATAATTGGCAAAGTTTCTGGGGAAAACCTGGTCTTGTTAGGAGAGACGGCATCCATCCCACTTTGGATGGAGCAGCTCTCATTTCTAGAAATATGGCCAAATTTATTAACCCTCCTAAAACCTGACTACCCAGGGTTGAGACCAGGAAGCAGAGCTGCAGTCTTACACGCCTCTCTGCAGCTTCTCTCCTCCTGCCATCCCCCCAAAACCCCATCCCCACAGAGTCGGTGCCTGCTCCCAGACCACCAAAAACCAAAGCTAAAATCAGCAAAAAGCTATTTAAGCATAAAAATTCAAAAACAATAAATAATACAGCTTCATCAACTGCACCAAAAAATAAAACAATTAAATGTGGATTGTTAAACATTAGGTCTCTCTCTTCCAAGTTCCTGTTAGTAAATGATTTAATAATTGATCAACGTATTGATTTATTCTGCCTTACAGAAACCTGGTTACAGCAGGATGAATATGTTAGTTTAAATGAATCAACACCCCCGAGTCACAGTAACTGTCAGAATGCTCGAAGCACAGGTCGAGGAGGAGGAGTAGCAGCAATCTTCAATTCCAGCTTATTAATTAATCACAGACCCAGACAAAGTTTTAATTCTTTTGAAAGCCTGACTCTTAGTCTTGTCCATCCTAATTGGGAAAATCAAAAACCTGTTTTATTTGTTATTATCTATCGTCCACCTGGTCCTTACTCAGAGTTTGTGTGACTTCTCAGACTTTTTATCTGATTTGGTGCTCAGTTCAGATAAAATAATTATAGTGGGTGATTTTAACATCCATGTAGATGCTGAGAATGACAGCCTCAACACTGCATTTAATCTATTGTTAGATTCAATTGGCTTCTCTCAAAATGTAAAGGAGCCCACCCACCACTTTAATCATACTCTGGATCTTGTCCTGACATATGGCATTGAAACTGAAGACCTAACAGTATTCCCTGAAAGCCCCCTCCTGTCTGATCATTTCTTAGTAACATTTACATTTACTTTAATGGATTACACAGCAGTGGGGAATAAGTTTTATTACAGTAGAAGTCTTTCTGAAAGTGCTGTACCTAAATTTAAGGATCTAATTCCTTCATTATTATGCTCTTCAGTGCCATGTGCCAACACAGTACAGAGCAGCTACCTAAACTCTGCTCCCAGTGAGGTCGATTATCTCGTCAATAGTTTTACATCCTCACTGCGTACGACTTTGGATACTGTGGCTCCTCTGAAAAGGAAAGCTTCAAATCAGAAGTGCCTGACTCCGTGGTATAATTCACAAACACACAGCTTAAAGCAGATAACCCGTAAGCTGGAGAGGGAATGGTGTCTCACTAAATTAGAAGATGCTCATTTAGCCTGGAAAAAGAGTTTGTTGCTCTATAAAAAAGCCCTCCGTAAAGCTAGGACATCTTACTACTCATCATTAATTGAAGAAAATAAGAACAACCCCAGGTTTGTTTTCAGCACTGTAGCCAGGCTGACAAAGAGTCAGAGCTCTGTAGAGCCGAGTATTCCTTTCACTTTAACTAGTAGTGACTTCATGGATTTCTTTACAAATGACATTTTAGACATTAGAGAAAAAATTATTTATAACCATCTCAGGTAAACAGCTAAACTGTCATGTTGAAGGATGCTCCACTACATCCATAAAGATGCTGTTATAGGACCTGAAGAGACATCCAGAACTGACTGGACCACTTGTAGTTAGTCCCCAAAACCAAAAGAGCACTTCTAACTTCACATGATTTCCCTTTACAGGTCTTGAGTCTGTCATTTATGTTGTCTGTATGATGTTGGTAAGTTATTTGTGATTTTAATTCCAGGTGATAGGCTCTCAGGCTCCTGCTGCTGTAGTTGGGCCAGTCAGAACCTTGTGTGTCTCTTATCGTGATGACACCATCCTACAGGTAATATTCAATTAGACTTTGTTGTGAGAATGAAACTTTGGAGACATGTTCTAGTTCTCTTAGTGTACATGCTTGTACATGTAGTTTACCTTTAGTTGGCAAGCTGTTAATTAGTCAGAAGATACCTTAAACAGCATTCAACCAATCATCTGATTACACGTTTTAATGGTTCTCCTCATGGAGCCAGAACACAAACCAGTGGCATACACACCTATAGATGGATTGTGGAAAAGTGCTTCCTTGTGGGGTCCAACCAAGCCTGTCACTTACACACACATAATGGATTTCTGAAATGTGCATCCTTGTGGGGCCCTTGTAGTTGGGGCACTTGTAGTTAGAAGTGCTCCTTTGGTTTTGGGGACTAACTTCACATGATTTCCCTTTACAGGTCTTGAGTCTGTCATTTATGTTGTCTGTATGATGTTGGTAAGTTATTTGTGGTTTTAATTCCAGGTGATAGGCTCTCAGGCTCCTGCTGCTGTAGTTGAGCCAGCCAGGACTGGTATTTACCAAAATCCAAATTTGATTCAAAGAAGATTGTTTCTACAGGATATTATTGTAATAAATAAATTGAGCACAAGTGTAGAAAAAGTTTTTTCTTTCTTTAGTTTGCTGTTGAAATCTATACTTCTGCTTTCCTAATAAGATTACTTTAACCTGTTTTCTGTATTTTCTGTAATTATCATTTCAGATGGGCTGATGCCAGAGGTCATCAAAGTGACCTCTTGTACCCCCATATCTAGTGGCCGAAGTACCGAAAAGTCTGCCAAAAATGATGTGAGTTTGGAGTAACCCTTTTCAATATGTAACTTTATCATGTTTGCTTTTAAATGATCCAGTTATTACTACTGTATCAATACCTAATTATCGTCACATCTACTGCTTACCAAAATTTAGATGACCCAAGCAAGATATCAAAACACCAACTTGACTTTTTTTTTCCTTAGACATGTCAGGTCTAAACTTAATAATTTTGTTGTAAAATGCAAATTAACCCATCCCTTCTCATGTGAGTTTGAGGTCTTTGTTAACTTTGATTATATGAGAGATGTTTGTTTCCATCTGTTATTAAATAGGGGTAATGTACATGACACATCTACCTCAAATGAGATTTTTTTTTTTTTTTTTTTTTTTTTACAATTTTCAGATTTACCTATTAGTGAAATTGCATATCGATACACCAAGGCAGATAACATACAGACTATATATTTCCAAATTTATTTATGTCATATTTGTTTGTCTTTGTGTAGCACCTTATCAAAGCAAATTCCTCGTACATGTAAAACACCACCTGAAAATAAAGCTTTTTCTGATTTTTCTGATGCTGTAAGTGCACAATGTAATGTCACTTGAGCTCAGAGTGAACCTGCTGTCTTCTGTTTAAAAAAAAAAATAGGACCCCTGTGCTGTGACCCACTAGAAAATGTTGGGTCCTCATGAACTTCTTGTAAAATCTGTTCTTAATGGTTTTGTCAGAGAAATGGTGCATCTCTATGTGCTGTCCTGTCAGAGCTTGACTGCCTGTGCCACCTCTGTAGGGTCCAGGAATTGTCTCATGCTACCAGCAGTGACACTGACCGTGGTCAAATCCAAAACTGCATAAAAGTAGTCAAGAAAATGAGTGAAACCTCTTTCCCCCACTTCCAAAACTGGGGTCATCATAATGTTACAATTTTGTGCATATATTTTTAATTTTGTTAATATCAAAACAGCTGACACTGAAGACCACCTAGCAACATAACTGACTGGATTAATATCCCAGACATTAACTCATTTACTTATCTGTTTACTGTAGGCTCATCATCGTTGACAAAGATAGTTGAGTTATTAAAATATATAATTTAAATGATACTGTAGGATTATTGTACATAAAGTGAATACATCCTCTATGCAGTTTTGTTCTAATGAAATTGTAAACTAAAAAACCACTCTTTTATGTCCTTAGGTAAAGAAAAAGTTGTGAAAAGAAGCTGGACCCCAGAGGAATGTGCTGCAGTAAATAAACATTTAAGGAAGTACATACTGACAAATCAGGTTCCTGGTAAGCTTGACTGTGAGAGATGCATTGCTGCAGAACCACAATCACTGAGTAAAAGAGACTGGAAAGCAGTTAAGTACTTTGTCAAAAGCAGAATAACCATGAGGAGAAAATATGAGTGAAAGCGCTTCCCTGAGCAGAGGTAGAAACACATGGCTGGTCCTGTTTCACCATTTGTTTACTATTTGTTTGTAATTGCGCCTTTTTTATGCTCCATCTTTACTGTTTATAAATATTAGGTGTGGACAAAGTCTAAACAAAGTATATTTCAGATCATTGATGCATGTTCTGAGAAAGAAAGATGGGCAAAGGTTCAAATGGAACATTCATTGTTAAAATGTTAAATAAAGTTCTTTTATTCATTGGCTACATTTGTAATGTGTCCATTTTAAATTTTTTACTCAAGAAGTTAATGATTACTAGTAATTCCTGTATACGTAATAGTTAGCTAAAATGAAGAACTTAAATATATTAAAATGTACCAGTATAACTGAACAAATGGAAGAATATTAAGACCAGGGAAAATGGACCAGAATCTGAATAAAGACAGATGTACTGTAGAATGCACATTTCAGTGTATACCTAGTTTATTTAGCCAGATGAAAGGATTAATAACACTAACAAAATTTTTAGGTTTTCTCCCATTAAATCCCATTAAAAAGTCCAGACAAATGCATATTTGGATTAGATTAGGGTTGGGGTTGAATTTGATAGACCCTAATTTGAAGAAAAAAGAAAATGTTTATAAAGGCAGACCTAACAAGAGTTGAATGTTAAAAGCAAGCCCCATAACTGGCTAAAAATATCATGTGTGTAAAGATGGACCTCTTAAGGTTCAAATATTCAAAGCAAGCCCCATAACTGACTAAAAATCTCATGTGTGTAAAGGTGGACTCTGCAAAGCATGAATGTTAGAAACATGGCCCCACATGTGACTGAAAAACGAACATGTAACATAAAGTTTCAAATTATGTTTATTGAAAGTGATTTTTAGTATCAAGATTTTTTTTGGGACTTGCCTGATTTTTTTCATAGTTCTAGGACCACTAGAAAGGGTGGACCCCACAACCCAGTAAACTACTTTCGGTCCTCCAGTGGTAGGTTAACAAGGATGTGTGTGTGCGCGCGTGCGAGTGTGTGTCCCCGTCACACACGATGCAATGACTATCACTGACCACGGGGGGGAATCGCACACATAAAATGAATATTGCTGGCCACAGGGGGTCCCGTTGAGCTGGGAGACCTGGGGTCACCTCAACCCCACCACAGGGGAGGTCCTGTTGAGCTGGGAGGCGTGGGGTCCCCATGACCCCCGCCGCCACCGCCGCCACCACCACTGGAAGGCTTGGGGTCCGCTCGACCCCCCCACCAACACCACCTCACCACCACCACCCCGACTCTGGGCAATCAGGAGGCCTGGGTTCCCCTTGACCCCTAGGCCTTAGTGGGATGGGGGGACAGGTCTGGGTGACCCCCTTGCGGGGCTCACGAGGGTTAATAACTATGCTGGTGTGTATTAGACCTGCTGCTCCTAATCTGACAATGAGTCAAAAGAAGATAAAAGTGGTTATTTGTGCACACACAGCTCAGTACAATACCTGTAATATGTAATACACTAAACTCATTAAACAAGTATATAGTTTGACTCAAGTGAATACACACAGAACATTTTATGTATTTAGTTATTAATAACTAATATTAGTACTGATAACAGGACTGAAGATGAGAGTCCCAGAAAGGTCCAGGATGAGACTGGTTATATTTTAAACACATCAAGTTAAAACCTTTTTCTCTACAGAACGTGCAGAGTAAACACAAAGAAAGTTAAATAAATACATAGTAAAAGCATTACAATGTATTTCTAATATGGTTAACCCAAAATCTCCTGAATCCTTTTAGAAAAGTAAATGATTTAATAAGTAAATAAATAGGCAGAGAGCTTAACCCCCCCAATGTTGGACCCAAAGTTATGCCCTTGCCCAGACCTCCCAGCTCAATGAGACACCCCCCACCTGATAAGATTGAAGGTGAGGCTACGTGAAGACCACTGCAATCGCAGGTCGAGGACTCATGGTGGACTAGGCAGTTTGCGTGGGATGGGATAGAAACAGAATGGGGCACATGCATCAGGCAATCTTGGGGCTGGCTGGGTTCATTTACCGGCATGGCTACATGACATGCACACACGTCTTGATCATTGCCATCGACATCACCATTGACAAAAACAAACCACTTCATCATATTAACCACCGATTGTAATAAAAAAAAAAAAAAACACACTTGTGAGGCTGGCTGGCTTCATTTATTGGTGCGGCTACACGACTTGCACACAGGGATCACGATCATGTCTCCTCCTGGTGTCGCTGGGATAACTGTACATGTACTCTGATCTGTGAGTGAGTGCAGCACAGCACACAGCAGCAGAGACTGGATACAAGGAGAAGAGCACAAAGGAGACACAAAAACTGGGAGAAATGCTGTTCATTTGATGAGTTTATTAGAGATTTCCATCATGAAGTCATTGTGGGAATGAACTGCAGGGAAAAGAGCAAAGATCCAGAAATCCAATCCAGAGTTTCTCTGTGACAAACACAAACATGTTAAAGACACAAATAGACATTAATAGTCTTTAGTGACTGTTCATCCACATCAGTGTTTGTGTTGAAGACATCAGTGTTGGTCTCAGTGTGGTTAACAGCAGTCAGCAGTCCAGTTAGAAAAAGCTCATTTCAAACACTTCATGCAGTTCATCTTCTCACCAGCAGAGGGCCACAAATCACCATCAGTGAAGACTTCAAGGAGATGTTAGTGACATCAGAGCTGCACATCAACATCTGATCAATATGGAAGTTCATGTTTGTGTCATTGGATCAGTTCAAAAGCAAAAAGCATGCAAATGTGCTCTTATTGTGAAAAGGTGCTCCTGCTGAGAGCTTCCTTCCTGTCCTGCTTCCATCACAGCTTCCAAAAACGAGTCCAACAGTAAGAGCATGTGGAGAGGTTGGAAAATGGCATTAAGAAAGAGAAATCAAAGATTTGGATTGATTTGAATGAGCTCAGATTTGTTGAAAATGCAGAGGAGCTGGTTGTGAAGTGAGCTTCAGAGAAACACAACATCCTGATATTCACTGTGAAGCTTTGAGTGGAAAAAGACAGAAAAACAACATGTGGATCCTGGAATAATGGCAGCTTCCATCTTTGAAGGACTGAAGAGGAAGAAGTTTACAAGGAATCATTGAGAACAGTTTCAAACATCAACTGATTGAATCCATGAATGTGAAAACGTGTTTGTGAGTGAAAGAGACAGACATGTACAGACTGAACTATCTGTTCAACAGTCAGAGTGTTTCTCTAACAGGAGGACGCTCTTTACACTCAGCTCAGCACACACACACTGAGGAACAAGGAGACAACAGAAGGTTCCACAGAAGAGGGGCCTGAAAGCTGAAGGCTCTGCCTCCCATTCTACTCTTAAGTATCCTAGGAACCACAAGTAAGCCAGCAGTCTGAGAGCGAAGTGCTCTGTTGGGGTGATATGGGACTATGAGGTCTTTGAGATAAGATGGGGCCTGATTATTCAAGACCTTGTAGGTGAGGAGAAGGATTTTAAATTCTATTCTAGATTTAACAGGGAGCCAATGAAGAGAAGCCAATATGGGAGAAATCTGCTCTCTCTTTCTAGTCCCTGTCAGTACTCTAGCTGCAGCATTTTGGATCAGCTGAAGGCTTTTCAGGGAGCTTTTAGGACAGCCTGATAATAATGAATTACAATAGTCCAGCCTAGAAGTAATAAATGCATGAATTAGCTTTTCAGCATCACTCTGAGAAATGATGTTTCTAATTTTAGAAATATTGCACAAATGCTAAAAAGCGGTCCTACATATTTGTTTAATATGTGCATTGAAGGACATATCCTGGTCAAAAATGACTCCCAAGATTTCTTACAGTGTTACTGGAGGCCAAAGTAATGCCATCCAGAGTAAGTATCTGGTTAGACACCATGTTTCTAAGATTTGTGGGGCCGAGAACAAGAACTTCAGTTTAATCTGAATTTAGAAGCAGGAAATTAGAGGTCATCCAGGCCTTAATGTCTTTAAGACATTCCTGCACTTTAATTAATTGATGTGTGTCATCTGGCTTCATTGATAGGTAAAGCTGAGTATCATCTGCATAACAATGAAAATTGATGCAATGCTTTCTAATAATACTGCCTAAGGGAAGCATGTATAATGTAAATAGAATTGGTCCTAGCACAGAACCCTGTGGAACTCCATAATTAACCTTAGTGTGTGAAGAAGACTCCCCATTTACATGAACAAATTGGAGTCTATGAGATAAATATGATTCAAACCACTGCAGTGCAGTACCTTTAATACCTATAGTATGCTCTAATCTCTGTAATAAAATGTTATGATCAACAGTATCAAAGCTGCACTGAGGTCCAACAGGACAAGCACAGAGATGAGTCCACTGTCAGAGGCTGTAAGAAGATCATTGGTAACCTTCACTAATGCTGTTTCTGTACTGTGATGAATTCTGAAACCTGACTGAAACTCTTCAAATAAACCGTTCCTCTGCAGATGATCAGTGAGCTGTTTTACAACTACTCTTTCAAGAATCTTTGAGAGAAAAGGAAGGTTGGAGATTGGCCTATAATTAGCTAAGACAGCTGGGTCAGTGATGGCTTTTTAAGTAGAAGTTTAATTACAGCCACCTTGAAGGTCTGTGGTACACAGCCAACTAATAAAGACTGATTGATCATTTTTAAGATAAAAGCATCAATAATTGGAAAGACTTCTTTGAACAGTCTAGTAGGAATGTGATCTAATAAACATGTTGCTGGTTTGGAGGAAGTAACTATTGAAGTTAACTCTGAAAGATCAACTGGAGCCAAAGAGTCTAAAATAATACCAGCAGTGCTGAAAGCAGCCGAAAATGAAGATAAATCTTTGAAATGGTTATAATTAATTTTTTCTCTAATGTCTAAGATTTTATTTGTAAAGAAATCCATGAAGTCACTACTAGTTAAAGTGAAAGGAATACTCGGCTCTACAGAGCTCTGACTCTTTGTCAGCCTGGCTACAGTGCTGAAAACAAACCTGGGGTTGTTCTTATTTTCTTCAATTAATGATGAGTAGTAAGATGTCCTAGCTTTACGGAGGGCTTTTTTATAGAGCAACAAACTCTTTTTCCAGGCTAAATGAGCATCTTCTAATTTAGTGAGACGCCATTCCCTCTCCAGCTTTCGGGTTATCTGCTTTAAGCTGTGCGCTTGTGAATTATACCACGGAGTCAGGCACTTCTGATTTGAAGCTTTCCTTTTCAGAGGAGCCACAGTATCCAAAGTCATACGCAGTGAGGATGTAAAACTATTGACGAGATAATCGACCTCACTGGGAGCAGAGTTTAGGTAGCTGCTCTGCACTGTGTTGGCACTGAAGAGCATAATAATGAAGGAATTAGATCCTTAAACTTAGTTACAGCACTTTCAGAAAGACTTCTACTGTAATAAAACTTATTCCCCACTGCTGTGTAATCCATTAAAGTAAATGTAAATGTTACTAAGAAATGATCAGACAGGAGGGGGCTTTCAGGGAATACTGTTAGGTCTTCAGTTTCAATGCCATATGTCAGGACAAGATCCAGAGTATGATTAAAGTGGTGGGTGGGCTCCTTTACATTTTGAGAGAAGCCAATTGAATCTAACAATAGATTAAATGCAGTGTTGAGGCTGTCATTCTCAGCATCTACATGGATGTTAAAATCACCCACTATAATGATTTTATCTGAACTGAGCACTAAATCAGATAAAAATTCTGAGAAATCAGACAGAAACTCTGAGTAAGGACCAGGTGGACGATAGATAATAACAAATAAAACTGGTTTTTGATTTTCCCAATTAGGATGGACAAGACTAAGAGTCAGGCTTTCAAAAGAATTAAAACTTTGTCTGGGTCTTTGATTAATTAATAAGCTGGAATTGAAGATTGCTGCTACTCCTCCTCCTCGACCTGTGCTTCGAGCATTCTGACAGTTACTGTGACTCGGGGGTGTTGATTCATTTAAACTAACATATTCATCCTGCTGTAACCAGGTTTCTGTAAGGCAGAATAAATCAGTATGTTGATCAATTATTAAATCATTTACTAATAGGGACTTGGAAGAGAGAGACCTAATGTTTAATAATCCACATTTAATAGTTTTATTTTTTGGTGCAGTTGATGAAGCTGTATTATTTATTGTTTTTGAATTTTTATGCTTAAATAACTTTTTGCTGATTTTAGCTTTGTTTTATGGTGGTCTGGGAGCAGGCACCGACTCTATGGGGATGGGGTTTTGGGGGGATGGCAGGAGGAGAGAAGCTGCAGAGAGGCATGTAAGACTGCAACTCTGCTTCCTGGTCTCAACCCTGGGTAGTCAGGTTTTAGGGTTAATAAATTTGGCCAGATTTCTAGAAATGAGAGCTGCTCCATCCAAAGTGGGATGGATGCCGTCTCTCCTAACAAGACCAGGTTTTCCCCAGAAACTTTGCCAATTATCTATGAAGCCCACGTCGTTTTTTGGACACCACTCAGACAGCCAGCGATTCAAGGAGAACATGCGGCTAAACATGTGGCTCCTGGTCTGATTGGGGAGGGGCCCAGAGAAAACTACAGAGTCCGACATTGTTTTTGCAAAGTTACACACCGAGTCAATATTAATTTTAGTGACCTCCGATTGGCGTAACCGGGTGTCATTACTGCCGACGTGAATAACGATCTTACCAAATCTACGATTAGCCTTAGCCAGCAGTTTCAAATCTCCATGAATGTCGCCTGCTCTGGCCCCTGGAAGACATTTGACTATGGTCGCCGGTGTCTCTAGCTTCACGTTTCTCAAAACAGAGTCGCCAATAACCAGAGTTTGTTCCTCGGCGGGTGTGTCGCCGAGTGGAGAAAAACGGTTAGAGACGTGAACAGGCTGGTGGTGTACCCGGGGCTCCTGCTTAGGACTATGCTTCCTCCTCACAGTCACCCAGCCGGCCTGTTTTCCCTGCTGCTCGGGATCTGCTGGGGGGGGGGCTAACGGCAGCTAAGCTACCATGGGCCGCACCCGCTACAGGGGCCTGGCTAGATACAGGATTTTCCAGGGTGCGGAGCCGAGTCTCCAATTCAGAAAGCCTGGCCTCCAGAGCTACAAACAGACTACATTTATTACAAGTACCGTTACTGCTAAAGGAGGCCGAGGAGTAACTAAACATGTGACACCCAGAGCAGGAAAGTGCAGGAGAGACAGCAGAAGAAGCCATGCTGGTAGTGAGTCGGCTAAGGGCTAAGCTACTAGCTGAGCTAAGCTAGCGAATTTCTAAAAAAAAATAAAGTGAATAATGTGAATACAGGTGATTCAGTAAAGAGTGTGCTCTAGATAAAGTAGGTGAAAATTACACTAAAATATGTTGTTATCAGATAGATCGAGTTATACAGATTTAACAGCTAACAGACAGCAAAACACGACTGTGCTCCCAAACAGGAACAGGAAGTGATACAATACCGCAGTGAGAGCCAACACCAAGTGACCACAATCTTCCCCATGAGTTGTCGCTGTCTCACCATGGGCCCCAGCAAAGCTTTTACACAACTGTACTATCCTATTCCTGGCGCTAGCTGCCACTCTCGGTGGCTCTGCTTTCTTCTGGTTAGATTTCTAAACAAGTGGTGGTCATTTCTTACCCAGGTAGCTCCCTGCTGATAGGCTTCTTAAGCTTCAGCATACCACTCGGTACAGTCAGCCCTCCAGGCCTCTATTTCACTGCAGGGTCCCCGCGCCAGCTCTATGGTGCATGTGTCGTTTGCTGGGTTACATTGCATCTTCCATGGTCTCGGGGTCAAGGTCACACTTGGTCTGATGTCAGTCCATCTGTACCATTTGTAGAGTCCCTCCCTCTTGGAATAGACTGTCACCACGTACTGATACTTAATCCAATAATTTGTTGTCTGCGTGGCAAAGCCCAGGCTTTAGTCTCTTCTTGCAGACCCCACCATGTTCGAGTTTTATCAGGTGAGTTCCAGAATAGAGGCCACTGCTCCAGCACTCCCTTCATGGTTGTATGGCCCTTCACTCGGGAACAGTTGTATCTCCAATATCCTTCATCCCAAGCTCCTACTTGTGTAATGTCACATCTTGGTGATGCCCATCTGTAGGACATGGTTCTGTCGGGTTTTTTTTCGGCTCTCTCCCCCTGTTGCTCTTACCAGGCGGAGGGGAGACCAATGGAAGCAAATGCACCTTGAGAAAAACTCCACACTTCACAGAAACTCACTGGAGATGAGCAGGTTTCGTTTCCAGGATTTATTGAAGCACAAAGTTAAACAAAGTTCGAGATAGCAAAAAGTTAAACAAAATACAAGATAGCAAAAGTTAAACAAAATACAAGAAAGCAAAAAGCCTCCCGAGAGTGAGTGCCTTGGTGCTGTTGCAAAGGTGGTAGAAAAGCAAAGAAATAAACGTCCAGAGTTTAACAGAGTATAAAAAACAGAAGCCCTCTCGGGAGTGAGAGCTCAGCAGCCGCTGCAAACACGGGTGAGAGGAAGAGCAAGAAGAGCGCTCCCTCCCAAATTTATCATGCCCTTATATAGCCCAATCTCACACCTCCTCCAGCTGTTATCAGGAGTAGAGGGCATAGTAAGATGCTCCTCAGGCAACAGTTCTATACATCGGTCACGGGAGCTAGCAAAACACCCGATTTTCCCATGGCCCGAAGTCCAGGTGCTGTTTCACCCCTCCCTTCCAGGACTCACTCCGGCTACTCGCCCTCCCCTCGGGAGAAGCTGGGTCAAAAGTGCACTGTGTAAAAGGTGAAGCTCCTCACAAAGGTGGGGGCTAGCATTACTTAATGGAAAAATCCCAGGCCTAGGCAGAGCAGACCTCAGCCCTTTTCCACCTGTCTACAGCATGCAATGCTCCAGTGTGTGTGACAATATAGGTGACAAATAATATATATTGTGAGCATTAATTTGGAGTGTGTGACTAATATATGTAACAATACATGATATAAAAATATTGATAGAAATACTGATAAAAATACACAACATTTTCCCCCTTTGATGCCTACTGGTATCAACACAAAGTATTTTTATCAAAACAAGAGTAAATATTTATTTAAACAAGGTGAACATTGCATAACACCGCGTGAGCTGTTTTTATTGATATAATCATTTGCAAGCGTCAAAACTAACTCTTCTCACTCACATGGTGTGCTCGTTACTCTGGAAGCTGTAATAACAAACAAACTGATCTTACCAATACAGCATTCCCACTTACAGGGCACATCACGCAGGTCAGAGGCACCTATACTTATGGGTACAAAATATAAGGCACTTGAGATATAGTACATATATAGAGAAGGATTAATACAACTGCAGCATTGATTAAGGCATATTCAGTGAAAGACAAATTTCATAACATTGTCAGCATCTTTTAGACGATCATTCAGTCCTCATGATGTTGTAGCATCTTCTTCAGGCTTCTGTGAGGACCACTTCCTCCATTCCACCTGTTCCCCCTTCGTTGCTCTAAGCAAATCGTTGATGATCTTCAATTTCAATTCTCAGCAGTGAGTTTCTGAATCTCACTGGTTTGCTTTCCATCGACGATCCTGGCCGTAGCCAACTTACTGGTGACAAAATCAGTGTCACTGTCGAGCTCTGCTGCTTCATCCTTTAGCTGACTTGTTTCACAGACTTGGTTGCTTGAAGATGCGTTAAGCACTTCCTGAACTGGGGGATCTCTCAGATTCCCCCTAGTTAGCGTTGTTCCCGGTGTACCTCGTGCCACGGGTGTTAGGAGGCACTGGCTTTCTGCTGTCATCAGAACTCCCACTGGCTGGGGAAGCAGCTCCCAGGAGTCACGTAGGTGATGTCATCATGTCGTGAAGGCCTCTCAAACGACTCGGTTCCAGTCCAGGTGGCGTCCTTGGCCCACAACGCGTTCTGATCGAGATGGTTCCTTCTGCGCTTTCCAGAAGATCTAAGAAGATCTGGGTCCGTGCTGGATACCTGCTCTGCTGAGTCTCCTCTCTCCTTTAGCCATTCCACGACAGGGCGAGCCTTCGCTGGTCACGGATCTCAACAAGATTTTCTCCAATACGAGGCCAGGCTCGGCAGCCTCTTGGCTGGGGGAGGCTGAATGGGACTGTCAGAACCTTATCTTCCATTCAGGTTTTGTTGTTACTGCTTATAGCATAAGACATAAGATTAATAATATCCATAACATGCAATGCTAGATCTTCTTGAAGTAAAGCACTCCCTTTTCTCCCTTTCTTCTTATTAAGTTGTTTTTATATTTACACTTCTCTTCATTTTTATGCTTTTATAATGGGTAACAGAAAGGATGGCATCTACAGTTGTTATCTTACCTGGGGAGTCCTTGCCATCATACGGTAGTGTATTTCATAAGGCAGAATATACTCAGTCCATTTTGCATTATCATGTACAATATTTCATGCAGTTACCCCTTGTAGTTAATCATTTTGGTTGTCATATAATCTTTTATCTTTCAAATTTAACACAGGTTAGAATAACACTTTGACCCAAAGCAAGCTTTGTTTGCTTTACAGATGGACTTCTAAAGCAGATACGCACCCATTATATTTGTCGGATAGGAGTTTCTTCTGTTCATTTAGGACAGTATCTGTCATCTGTATCCCCAAACAATCATGGGGTTCCCCAGGGTTCTCTATTGGGGTCACACTCTCTTTTCTTTATATTTGCTTCCTTTGGGTTCCACTTTTGAAAGGCACATCATTGCCTCTCATTGTTTGGCAGATGAACTACAAATATACTTACCTTTATAATCTGATTGCTTCTGCTTCTATGCAGACACTAGTAAACTGTCTTAGGGATATGTACTCATGGCCGGAGACAAACCTTCTTAAATTGAATGAAAACAAAACAGAAATTATTTTATTTGGACCACCCCACCTTGGTTGGGTACGAGAGCGCTATTGACTGTTTAGCCTCCTATTATCACCCTGTTATGTGGAACCTTGGTGATTTTTGATGGTGTTCTAAAACTCAACAAACCCACCAGCTCTGTTGTTAAGGAGAGCCAATATGTTTATCAAGTTCCAAAGGACCACCAACATATTAGCTTTGTTGTTAAGAAGAGCTTTTCCAATTAGTTAAAAATGAAGACCTTTTTCCCACACCATGACTTTTGAGTGTCATTTATGCTTTTTCTTGTTTCAAACTATTATAATTTTTATATGTTGGATGTGATCAGGTGTTACTTCTACTTTGTTATTTAACTGACCTTTTGAAACCCTATATTCCTTTCAAAGCCCTGCGGTCTACAAACCAAGTGCTCCTCGGTCTCCTAAATTGAGGCTGAAAAGCAGAGGCAACAGAGCCTTTACAGTGGTGACATCTGATCTCTGGAGTGATTTACCCTTTCACATAAGAGCAGCCCAAATTCTCAATCATTTAAAAAATTTTAAAAATATTATATTTGCTTACATACAGATTTAATTGAGTTTAGTACCCTGGGTTTTACTGTGCTAACACAGCTTTTTCTTTTCTTTTGATTGATTCTTAGTATTTATTTATTTATGGTTGGTTTAGAGACTGATCAACAGAGCATGTTTTATATAAACTATACTGCACTTAGCTCAATTGAAATAGTTTTAATATGCTATAACATAAATTTTGAATTAACTTGATGCACCCAAGCATATTATCATATTTAGACAAGACAGACCTCACTTTCTGCACTATGTTACATATGTGGAGTGGTATTAATACTATTATTATTGCTAATAACATAGCAAATCATCAGCCTCACTTTCTAATTTCCTCCAATAATTATCCCTCCTTGAGGCTGATGAGTGCTTGTTCATAACTTCCTACCTCGGCTCCACTGTCTGTTCTCCAGCTTCATGCTGACCCCCTCTGTATTCAGATTACTTCTGTCCAGTGAAGTGTCACCCTTTAGTTCTCCTCCTCCTGGAAAGACAAAGTTAGCTCTGACCGGGCTATTCCCTGGATCACACCTTTGAGATCTCCTGGCCATTTGATTTTAAAATAATGGCCACTGCACTGGGAAGCTGTAAAGCATCAATTAACTGCAACACAGCCTCTCCATATACTAGAGGATTGCCTTCAATTCTATGAAATCCTCTCTATTTCTAAATATTAGCATTAGCATGACAAACCTCATTAACCTAGGCTGAATCAATGTACAAATTAAGTCTTACCTGTAGCCAGTGTACTAGCTGCTGTTAAAGCTTTTTGATCTGAGATCAGCGATGAACTCAGCAGATCAACCTTCTGAGCTTCTAGAGTAGAAAAACTTACACCTGCAGAATTAAGTTAAACAACTGTGTAGCCCACATTACAGCCACACTCATCCCTAAAGCCAGAACCATCCAAGAGCAGTGTTAAATGTAATAAATTCATTATGCACATTAATTTTCTCAGCTCCTGAATTTGTCAGTCTGTGGCACAATCATGAGGAGTTCATTTTGGAAACAGGGTTAACATTATTACATCTTTAATAGTTCAGGGGCAGATAACCTTACCTCCTGCCCCGTAGTTTTATTCAAGTGATGACAAACCTCGGGCAAAAAACAAAACACACAATTGATGTGGCGTACAAAGAGTTACAGGATGACCTGGAGTTAAAATCCTAGTTTCTGAAAAACAAAGTCTGCTGCCATCAAACCTTGATAACAAGGTGAGAAGCCAGCCTTCATGTTATCCAGTTTTATATTGTAATAATCAATCAATCAATCAATCAACTTTATTTATAAAGCACTTTAAAATCAAATGCAATAAAGCAGGAGCTGCTTACCTACTGGGGGATCCTGCGTAAGGGCAGCTATTACCTAGCCCCTGCTATTAGCCACATATAAATGGAAAGGTTTCAAGTAATCTGATTACCCAATGCCAGGTCAGATTGCGTGTCCTGCTTCAGTGCATCAGATGTTGCTTCAGCTCCCACCGACCACTGCAACTAGGGATCAGAGTTAGTTTGTCCTGCTGCTTTATTGAAGCAGCAGAGATGCAGTTTTAAACACATAGTCACAAATCCACCGTCTGCTGAATCCTGCCATTCCCAAACATGTCAACATTCACCAACCGTTTGCGGTTGTCAGGTTTTAACCACAGGTTGTAATTGAAAGAGAACAATTAGCTTCCTCTGTCCACTAAACTGTCTTCCTGTATATTCAATGGTTTGTTAGCAGAATTGCAAGAATTCTTCTCATTTTGTTCTTTTAGAGGACGACAAATCAGCTGCATGCTGTGAGACAGTACTGAGAATATTCAGATACTTCAAGTCTTACACTAAAATTTGGTTGAAGATGTTAGGGCTGTTAATCACAATTATCACAGTTATCATAGAATGTACTAAGTACTAAACATAAATACCACTTAATATCTGGTGCACTGTTAGAAAGCAAAGATATGGATCAGGAACCACAGGTGTATCAGAATCTGTAATTGCATCAGTATGTAACTGTCAGAATTTTGGTTTTAGTGTATGAGCCTTAAAAGGCACTCCAGCCTTTAATAGGTCATCAATATTAAGCCTGATAGCTTCAATGGCATGTGACTTAAATGAACTTTGCCTAATTTAATAAGGTAATTTGACCTCAGGTTTCAGCTCAACTGTATCAGGCTGGGCAATTTTGAGCCTTCCCTCATTTCGAGGATTCAAGGATTTTTATTTGCCATCTGTGCATGGACCGAGGTCCAGATACATTGGAATGTTTTTATGCAGGGCTCTCTCGTAGTCAGCCAAGTATACTGAGTTGTTTAGCTCAGTTGAGATGGAACCTGTTTCATCAAATACCTCAGGTTCAATGATAATTGATAAACTATTCCATGCACTATTCATTCACACTTAAGCAATGTGGGGTAAGTGTTTTGTCCTTAGAAATGTGCATGCATTTATTGTGTAGTTAGATTCCCTCTAAAATAAGCTTTGTCTTGTTAAACCATCAGTGCAGTACATGAGAGTATGTCCACGAGCAATCAGCAATGAGATACGGCCCAGCATTTGACACTTGCTACCAGTTTTTCAGTCCATCAGGTGCAGCAGCCACACCCTGTGGAGCAAAGTAGATGTAGTCACTAGTAAAAAGAAAAATGTTCTTTTATTGATCAGCTCATCAAAGCACAGTCCATAGTCTTTGGACTCCAGTTTCTCATCAAACAGTAAATGTAGAGCAATTCGGGCTCCTCAGTCTCCTCCTTTGCATTCGTACCCAGAGCTCCCACATTTCATCCATCGTTCATTTAACATGGAGTCTTCAGTCACTGGCTGCAACCAAAACACCTCAGGTTGAACCCAGACACAGTCTCTGTGTCTGTTGGCACATCATCACTCTGTGTGCTTCCTCAGTTGACAGTTTGCATACAGTTCATCACTGCTGCACATGATTTTGCTTCTAAAGAACACAGAATGTCTTTTCTCATAAGACTTATTGAAATGTCAGCTTACTTGACAAATTAAAGGATACGTCAGGCTGCTCCTTTTCCTCTTCTGGCCTCTCTGGACCTCCTTATGGCCAACAGGCTGTTGGTCTAGCCCAAGAGGTCATGTGGCAGTCTCTCTGGAGGTGACCTGTGAAGTTACCTCTAAGCAGGTGTTTCTCTGTTGAGTAGGCTGAGTGAGTCCAAGCAGCGGTTCTGGCTGTGACAGTTCTCTCCTTCCTCCACGCCAGGTCACTCTGCCTCTCATCTGCTTCTAGTTTCTCCCTCTCAGGTGTACAAGTCCAGATAGTCACCTTGATTAACATGCATGTGTACAACAGGCACAGCAGATTCAGTTAGAGTGTTATGAACAGTTGGTGCAGGGAATCCACCTGTTACCTGTGTAGTGCTGACAGCAGGAGGAGCAGGCTGGGTGAACGAGAAGAAGCTGCAAGACTCTGAGCCGTGTTAGCAGTCAGCACTGCAGCCTGAGCCTCAGTGTGCAGTTATCAGAGGTGTTTAGCCTTCTCCTTCCTGTGATTGGTCAGCTCTCAGTCTCTCCTCCGTTGGAATGTATGCAGCCCTTTTGCTGGACTCTCCTCCTCTGTCAGGATTTCTCCTATCTTAGAAGATCTCTGCCATCAGGATACTGCTGCCTGAAAAACTCCACCATACAGTGTGTTGCATCTCCAGTTTCACATCATCAGGCAGGTTAGTCTGGAATACTCTGCTCAGCTCACTGGGATGTCTCCCAAAGAGCTTAAATGTCTCAAAGTGCAGAGCAGCTCCTGCAGCATTTTCTCCAAAGGAAATGATGACTTACTTGGTTTTTGTGTGATGTTGAGAACAGTCCATCAGCCAGTCTCACCATGTCCATAAGCATCCATGGCTCATGGGTAGACACACTTCACCCCCTTCACGGTGGAGCACATAGACACATTGCGCTCTCCCTCCTCCCATTCAGGAAGTAAGAGTTCTTGTGTGTCTGGACGTCACTTTGCTGGCTGTCCGTCTGGTGTATTATCTTCCAACCTCTGCAGCCGTCTCCCTCTTGCTCCTGCCTCCTTTGCAGGAAGGTCATCCTCTTCCTTCTCCAGCTGTTGTTGTTGTTGTTTGGGAAGGTTGCTGTGGAGACCTGCAGCATCATCTGTAAATCATCTCTGGACACAATGTTAGTAGAAGAGAACAGATTGCATTCTGCTCATGTACTCTGCTCTTTATCTTCATGGTTTTTGTTTAAAAGTCCACCTCTTGTGTGACGTCACTCACTGCAGTCTGCTCAGAGGACATGCTTCTCAAAAATTATCTTCAAGCACTTAAAGAATAAAGTGGAGGCATTTTCTGCCACAATGGGGCAGAGAAAGACACTTCAGGAATTTTCCTTTTTTTTTTTTTTTTTGTTTCACCTCCACTTCATTACATCATTTTTGTTTACCATAAATTTTGCTTTGATCTATTTCCCCTCTATCATAACCCCAAAACCACTTTCTATCAGTCACTCAGCAACATGCCATGTTAAAAGATACCAGGTGAAAGTCAGAGATGGAAGTCCATCATTGTCATCGTGCATACACCACACTCCTGGTTGGAGGTGATATTACCGTTTTATTACCGTGTGCATGGGGCTGTGGATCACCCCCCTGTTTTAGAGGGTCTCCATGGGTTCCTGCTCCACACTCGCTCTCTGAGAATAACACAGTGTCCACTGTGAAACAATAACTGTCTCTCTGGCTATAATTTCTGCTCAAAGAGTAATCTCTCAGCACCATCAAATCTATTTAATTCATTTGTTATTTATTTTAAATGTGTTTATTTAATAATTTGGTAAACTTACAGATTTACTTCTATAACTATGTTGAGACCCAGGCAGATATACAGCAGAGAGGTCATTGCAACTCAATTTGCCCCCTTCTTCTAAACCCTCCGGTATTCAAAGAATGTGCTGAGGTGAAGACATCATCTGCACTGAGAACACACACACAAATATCCAAACAATATTTCCCGAGGACCAACTTACAGATTTTAAAGGTTTCTAGGAACTCCTTTTGACTTCATCTTGAATTATATTTTAAATTAAAGGTTCTTGTGAGGTGTCAAAGCTTCAGGTTGATCAGCTGAGTGTCCTGCAGTCTCTCAGACCTATTACACAGCTGTGTTTCTAATAATCAGATTATATTTTGTTTCTAAAATTCCTTTATTTCCTCAGAGGCTCAGCTGTTATTTCATCCTCTCTAATCTATACTCACCGCTCCTTTACCTCACTCACACCTACTACATTTATATTTTCACCTCAACCTATTTATTTTAGGCTCAGTTTGTGTCCAAGCTATATTATTATCATTACTATTTTGTTTTTATTTATTACTCATACTATTGTTGTCTTTATAGCTATTTTATTTAATTCTCTCTTACTCCTTATTCTCCCAAATATTTTAACATTTATTTCCCCTTATTCTTCCAAGTTTATGATTCATCCTTACCCATTCACTTAGGCTTTTTAATTTTATTTGACTCTTTTTCTAGTTAATGTTACTTATATTATTAGTTTTAATCAATCCAATTATTCTATCAGAGGTTTATCACTTTTAAATGGGTTATTCTTTTATTCAAATGTATTTAAACTGTTCCTGTTTTCCCCTTTTGGTCTCTAATTTAACACTTCTAGCCCCTCCAGATTATCTACTTTTAAACTTTTTACACTCTTCAATATTAACTTTAAACCTCAATGATTAATTTTTCTAGTTTACACTTGTTTCTCACATTTTTATGCAAACTTTTCATTCACCAATTACATAGAAAAGCAGACAAGCTCTGCTTTTAATATACACACACAAGCAGATGTATGCCGCTGCAGGCTGAGGCCTTGCAGCCCGCAGCAGATCCACCTTTATAAATCACTCCTCTGCTCCACTGACCACCAGTTCATGAACACATCTAGTTTGGTTTATTTAATCTACACTCAGATTATTTCCCAGTTATTCTATTGTTACCATTACATAATGTTATCTGTTATTCTACTACAGCTGTTAGAGATTTTATTTACTTTCCCACTATCTTCTAGTTTTCCCCAAGTGTTTCCTCCCTTATTTTTACCCATTTTTCCCAATTGTGTCACTTGTTCTCACTGACCTATTTTAAACTTCTAATTCTAATCTGCTTCTTTTCAGCTTTTCTTTTGACCAACATCAATTTTAACATTGTTTGGATGACTTACTGGCTCCGTCAGGAGCTTTGTTTTGTTCACATGACTATTTTTATTCAAGCTCTTCCTGATTGTCCAGTCTTTAACCTATTACTGGTTACAAAGTTTACTATTAACCCCGATTCATAAATTCCTTATTCACATATACACAACTTTTTTCTTTTAGAGCAGAGGGAGAACTGCCCAGCGACAGCTCTCTCTCTCTCTCCCAAACTCCCTGTCTGCCTGCTCACACACACACACATACCAGGCTCACCCACACACACACACATCCCAGGCAGGCAGCCTCCCACGCACACACACATACAAGCGGGTAGACATACACACACAGGTCTGCAGCCAAGGCCTTTGCAGCTTGCAGCAGCTTCTCTCCTCCTTCTCCCACAGCTCTCCACACAGCAGGTTATATTCTTGAAGCACAATTTACAGCAATTAATAAGGATAAATGAATTATACTTTTCAAAAGCAGAATATACAGCAGGGAATAACTACAAGCACCAGCACTATGTACAAAATATTACATATATACAGCTTGGCCAAGTGGCACCACTTATCCGGTGTCCGACGTCATGTTCCTCCAGCACTATCTTCATGCATTGTAAAACAAAAATCTCAGACTAACTCTGAAATAACCAAGAGCTTAATCAGATCAGTGAACTGGGAAGTGTCGACCTCACCCTGTGCAGCCCACTTCCTTCAGAACCCGGAGGCTATGTCGGATTCAGAAGAATCGTGCGGTAACAGCTGTGCGACTTTGCTAGCTTCCTTCATACAGTGAATCCTCCAGGGCCGAATCTTCAGTGCATTGTTACAGCAAAGGTCTCAAAATATTAATCAGCGACCCCCAATAGCTTACTTCCGATACACGGCCTGGGCAATATCTCTCGGGCAGATAGCAGCCTGAGCTCATCCGGCCCAAGGTAAGGGTTGGACCGGATGATTCTCAGCGGTAAATCTCCGCGAGGACCTATCACTTTTTCTCTTCAGCGCTATTCCATAAATACCACAAAACAGATACGACAAGACGAACAGACAGAACAAACACCATTTACAGCTGTGATCTCACTCTCAACACGCATTCATTCCGCTCCAGAGTTCAGCAAAGCAAGGAAAACCCCAAACACAACACCTGCTCAATCCAGGAGTCTCTTTTAATCCCAATTAGACCATTTTAGCTCAAAATAGCCGACCACAAAACCCTTAAATTTTACAAATTCTTTATCCAGAGCAAGACAGCTGTTTTATTTTGAAAGTGTAACCAGGAACTCGGGCGGAAGTCTCACTGTCACACGGACGACACCAATGATGCAGAAAACTGCTTTACTTACTTTGTGCGCACTTTTGGTGTTCTCCGTAGCACGTGAGGCTCCGTCCAAACCCTAGGTACCTCTCCAGCTGTTCTTATCTCGGAGTCCCATCTGGGGTGCCAAGATGTCGGGTTTTTTTGCGGCTCTCTCCCCCTGTTGCTCTTACCAGGCGGAGGGGAGACCAATGGAAGCAAATGCACCTTGAGAAAAACTCCACACTTCACAGAAACTCACTGGAGATGAGCAGGTTTCGTTTCCAGGATTTATTGAAGCACAAAGTTAAACAAAGTTCGAGATAGCAAAAAGTTAAACAAAATACAAGATAGCAAAAGTTAAACAAAATACAAGAAAGCAAAAAGCCTCCCGAGAGTGAGTGCCTTGGTGCTGTTGCAAAGGTGGTAGAAAAGCAAAGAAATAAACATCCAGAGTTTAACAGAGTATAAAAAACAGAAGCCCTCTCGGGAGTGAGAGCTCAGCAGCCGCTGCAAACACGGGTGAGAGGAAGAGCAAGAAGAGCGCTCCCTCCCAAATTTATCATGCCCTTATATAGCCCAATCTCACACCTCCTCCAGCTGTTATCAGGAGTAGAGGGCATAGTAAGATGCTCCTCAGGCAACAGTTCTATACATCGGTCACGGGAGCTAGCAAAACACCCGATTTTCCCACGGCCCGAAGTCCAGGTGCTGTTTCACCCCTCCCTTCCAGGACTCACTCCGGCTACTCGCCCTCCCCTCGGGAGAAGCTGGGTCAAAAGTGCACTGTGTAAAAGGTGAAGCTCCTCACAAAGGTGGGGGCTAGCATTACTTAATGGAAAAATCCCAGGTCGCGGCAGAGCAGACCTCAGCCCTTTTCCACCTGTCTACAGCATGCAATGCTCCAGTGTGTGAGTGACAATATAGGTGACAAATAATATATATTGTGAGCATTAATTTGGAGTGTGTGACTAATATATGTAACAATACATGATATAAAAATATTGATAGAAATACTGATGTCAAAAAGATAAAAATACACGACAGTTCCTTCACCTCTTGAGTAGTCTTTACCGTCTAGGTCCTTCACCATTTTTTGGAGAACACACCTGTCGATTTTATCAAAGTCTCCTGACGGTGTCGACCAGAATTCAACAGGTGTTGGGATTCTTTGGACATACATTTCTGTCTCCTCCGGGCCTCCATTTTGGCTGGGCTGCGTTACAGTATCAGTGGTTGCCCTCAGATGGGTTACTTCTCTCCTCCGGACCCACGGCAAACTTTGGTTCAATCAGTCGTCAATCCAGATTCTCCCAGAGTCCGGTGGATCTCCCCTCTTATTCGTTCCTCCCCCGAACCAGTCGTCACCCCAGACTCTCCAGGCTCTTTCCACTGACTGGCTCGGGACCAGATAGTGCTGTTTTTTACACACTATAGGTCCCATGTTCCAGTAGCAGGCATCAAGTCTAAAGGCTTTCTCCTGCATGCAATCTCTCATTCTTCTTTGGTCGGACTCTGAAACCTGAGGGGGTCCTCTTTTGACCGGTTGTAGCTTCTTCCTCATCTCAGCCCTCGAGGTAGAGTTGCTAGCCATTGTAGAGTTATGCCCGTGAGCTGTATGGAGGCCCTCTGAGCTGTTATTCTCATGTCCGTCAGGTTGGTTCTGCGTTTCACAGGTCAAATTCAGCTCTCCCCAAAACCACTCTGGCTTTGGGATTGCTGCATGGCACCGTTGCTGAAAGTCATGAGCTGGTAAAGTTACCTCCTCAGCCCAGTAGGTTATCTTTCTTCCTTTAACACACACCTGTGTGTAGTACCAATATGGGTTCTGTCCATCCACTTTAATCCAATTGACTTGCACCATTCGAGTCTCATTTTGTTGTGGGATAATGCCGTGCAAAAGCAGCGTCTCTCCTTGTTGGTCTATCGCCTCAATCATTCCCCTCCTTCTTTGGCTCTGAAGGAGTTGAAGAATTGCAACAACACCGAAACACTGAAATTAGACAACGCCTCCGTGCAGTTCTCTGAATCATCTTCACAAATCAGGGAAAAATTCCTTATCGTGATTATCTCCCTTTTAATGCTCCAACAAGTTTGGTTATACTTCTTAGTTGAAGTGAAGCTGATTTTTACATGTTTACTTTCCCAAAGTCCACTTCCATGACAATACAAAAATGTTAAAATATTTAAAAGTCCCAGACAGCTGACACTAACTTTAAAAATTATCCACTTCGCGGGACAGCATAGAGTTTCACCAGCCATTACAATGTTCTTTTCTCTCTTCAAGGCCTCAGATGGCAAATGGGTCTAGGCCTTGCCATGCTCAGCCTCTTAATCACAGCCAATAGCTCCTCCCCTCTTCTCCAGGTGACATAGGAACTACAGTTACCTTGGGTCGTGGTGAGTGCAGGTCTCCCGATGGGTCCCGCCACAGCCGTGCTATCATGAGTGGTCTCATCAAAGGGTAAGGGTGGTCACTGTCACAATTATGCACCTTGACACTGTCTTTGAGGTATGGGTCAAAGCCCCTCCACTTCCAACGGTAACGAGTGATGATGACTCTCCCAGTTGGCTGCTGAAGATTCTCCTCCCTTACCATGGCAAGTTCGGCACATAGGGGCTCATTTTTGCGGTCCACGAGTTCCACCAGCTTCCCCCATCCGTCGGGCCTAATGGTAGGGCTAAAAGTCTTACCCCTGTTCATCCTTGGCAGGCTAATCATAGACTGACGAGCATTGGGAAAGTCTTTTTCCTGCACCTTCAGGACCAAGTGCTGATTTTCAATAATGACCCTTTCCGGGTCATCGATTCTCTGCTTCAAATTCTCGGAGGTGCGAGGGCTGTTAGTCCATATAAGCAGACTCCCAAGCCATATTTCCACATACATCCCTAACCACGGTTGGCAGGGATTCACTCCCCATCTGAGCTTGAGCAGATCTTGGTTGACCTGAAGATACGCCGTATTCAGAATCCAAGGCATCCACTTAGGACACTCCTGCACTGGCTGGTTCTTCCATGTGCCCCTGGTGAGTTCGAATCTCATTGAGAAAAACTGCAACTCGTGTCCAGTAAAGACTCTATGTCCCACTAGGCCTTTCTCAGGCTTAGATAGGTCGGCTGGTCTGGTTATCTGCACCGTACTACAACAATACGCCGCAGATCCACAATACATCCAATTGTAGAAATAATCTCTTTTTGGGTATTTTAAGTATACCTTCTGGTTTGGCAGCCGTATGTAGGGTTCGCAGGCACACTTCCTCTGCCACTTTTTCCTCCACCTCTGTGCCTGACCCCACGTCCTGGTCCCAGTTGTTGCTGGGACTTCCAGCTAAATTTCTTCAACTTGAATCGTTGGAAAGGGTTCCGTTTCCCTTTCCCCTATTCAGCTGTATCCTCAGGCTTCGGTGGCTCTCCCAGGCACGCCACTGTTACTCCGATTGAGTAGACTCCTCGGAAAGGAATGACCACTGTCTGGACTGACTGCCGCACTCTGGTGAGCTGTACCGGGTGAGTGGGTGTGACCGTATGCCCTGCCCACATCCCAGGCAGTTGGATCACGCCATTTCTTCGCCACACCTCTGGCGTTACCACATACTCCTTACTCTTCTCCTTAGCCTGCGCCGCCTGGTGGCCCCATGCATCCAGACTTGTGGTGCTGTAGAACAGATTGGTGCTCCTCGCCCCTGCCACTTTTGGGACTGGCTCCAGGTCCCGGGCTGGTATGGAGGGATCGGAGTAGACTTCCTCTATGAGTCGACCCCAGGTGGTAAGCTCCCATGGTCCAGTCCTGGAGGGTATTAAAAGTAGAGTTAGTATCTATAAACAAAAGATGGGCATGAGCCTTTGGCTTTTCAAGGTGTTTCAGTGTTAGGTGCGTGATGCCGTTGATGGCCTCATCTGTACCCGTCCTTGTCTGTCGGCAAATTGGAGAGGATCAAGACCAGGATTTATCTCAGATTTCAAGAGGGACACCATATATTTCTCTAAGCACTTCATTACTATTGATGTAAGAGCCACTGGCCTGTAGTCGTTATTATCAGATGAGTTTGGATTCTTGGGAATCGGGATAATGTTGATCGAGTGATTGCTGAAAAATAGGGCACCAGCCCGGAGTGAGCTCTTCAGCACAAGTTTTTAAAATAAAAGCAGAAATACCATCTGGGCCAGTAGATTTATTTTTACTAATCCCACTAAAGAGTGCCTGGATTTTGATAGGATTAACTCTGAGCTTGGGGCAGGAATCAGAGAAATCCATAGACTGTAGTACTCTATCACATTCCAGGGAAACATCCTGTGTTTCAAATCTCATAAAAAAGCTAGCTTGGTTAGATGCTCCTAATTAGCATTCAGGGTCTTTGCTGCCTCTGTACACAACCAACAGAAGTGTCCGACCTCATGTCACATTTCTGCTTGTGTAGCTGGATTGTGTGTGTTAATTACCTTGTGGTCGCGTGCTGGTGTTTTATATGCTGTGCTGGCTGGGACTTCTTTTGGTCCTCGCTCTTTGTGCTCAGTTTTTTGGCTACAAACATATTTGTCCCTGTTTTTTCACTTTCATCCTTCCCTCACATCCATTCTGATAATTTCAGCAGTCTCCCTCCAGGAATTTGCTGACATTTGTGAGTCCTTATATTGATGCTTTGATTATTGTTCCTGATTGTTATTATTCTGATAAAGTATCCGGAAACTCACAAGGCCTGAACAGGTTAATCACAACGTTGTGGCTGCGTGGACCTGAGTAGTAGTCACGTTTCTGCAGAGGTGAACGTCAGGTGACCTCGTAGGATCAGAGCAGTTTCCTTGTGTGCTTCTCAGCTGGACTTTGATGTTGGTGGTTTTTACATTTTTCATCATCCACAACAACACACTCACTCCTCTCTGTGCTGTTATAGTCAAAGAAACTCCATCTGGACTCTTCTGCTTTCTCTGCAGACACTGCATTACTGTGAGGACCAGCGTGAGCACACACACACACGCATGCACACAGTTGCCTGATGGCGCTCCCAGCTTAAACTTGGAGAGCGAAAAAAATGATTTCATATCAATCTGCAAGGGTTTTAAAAAATGACAAACAAGAAAACAAAAGTCAGTTCATCGATAATTTCAGTTAGTTTTACTTAGTTTTGTAAACTCACAATTCGGTTTTAGTTAGTTATCGTTTTTCCTTTTAATTATAGTTTTTATTTATTTCAGTTAATAACAATGTTTTTTTCAATTTCAGTTTTAGTTATTTTGTTCATTTTCATTAACTATAATAACCATGACTGTGACCCCTGAGTACAGCACTATAAATGATACATAAACTACACTGCTCAAAAAAAATAAAGGGAACACTCAAATAACATCCTAGATCTGAATGAATGAAATATTCTCATTGAATACTTTGTTCTGTACAAAGTTGAATGTGCTGACAACAAAATCACACAAAAATCATCAATGGAAATCAAATTTATTAACCAATGGAGGCCTGGATTAGGAGTCACACACAAAATTAAAGTGGAAAAACACACTACAGGCTGATCCAACTTTGATGTAATGTCCTTAAAACAAGTCAAAATGAGGTTCAGTATTGTGTGTGTGGCCTCCATGTGCCTGTATGACCTCCCTAAAACACCTGGGCATGCTCCTGATGAGGTGGCGGATGGTCTCCTGAGGGATCTCCTCCCAGACCTGGACTAAAGCATCCACCAACTCCTGGACAGTCTGTGGTGCAATGTGACGTTGGTGGATGGAGCGAGACATGATGTCCCAGATGTGCTCAATCGGATTCAGGTCTGGGGAACGGGTGGGCCAGTCCACAGCTTCAATGCCTTCATCTTGCAGGAACTGCTGACACACTCCAGCCACATGAGGTCTAGCATTGTCCTGCATTAGGAGGAACCCAGGGCCAACCGCACCAGCATATGGTCTCACAAGGGGTCTGAGGATCTCATCTCAGTACCTAATGGCAGTCATGCTGCCTCTGGCGAGCACATGGAGGGCTGTGCGGCCCTCCAAAGAAATGCCATCCCACACCATTACTGACCCACTGCCAAACCGGTCATGCTGAAGGATGTTGCAGGCAGCAGATCGCTCTCCACGGCGTCTCCAGACTGTCACATATGCTCAGTGTGAACCTGCTTTCATCTGTGAAGAGCACAGGGCACCAGTGGTGAATTTGCCAATCCTGGTGTTCTCTGGCAAATGCCAAGCGTCCTGCATGGTGTTGGGCTGTGAGCACAACCCCATCTGTAGATGTTGGGCCCTCATACCATCCTCATGGAGTCGGTTTCTAACCGTTTGTGCAGACACATGCACATCTGTGGCCTGCTGGAGGTCATTTTGCAGGGCTCTGGCAGTGCTCCTCCTGTTCCTCCTTGCACAAAGGCGGAGGTAGCGGTCCTGCTGCTGGGTTGTTGCCCTCCTACGGTCTCCTCCACGTCTCCTGGTGTACTGACCTGTCTCCTGGTAGCGCCTCCAGCCTCTGGACACTACGCTGACAGACACAGCAAACCTTCTTGCCACAGCTCGCATTGATGTGCCATCCTGGATGAGCTGCACTACCTGAGCCACTTGTGTGGGTTGTAGAGTCCGTCTCATGCTACCACGAGTGTGAAAGCACCACCAACATTCAAAAGTGACCAAAACATCAGCCAGAAAGCATAGGTACTGAGAAGTGGTCTGTGGTCCCCACCTGCAGAACCACTCCTTTATTGAGTGTGTCTTGCTAATTGCCAATAATTTCCACCTGTTGTCTATTCCATTTGCACAACAGCATGTGAAATTGATTGTCAGTCAGTGTTGCTTCCTAAGTGGACAGTTTGATTTCACAGAAGTTTGATTTACTTGGAGTTATATTGTGTTGTTTAAGTGTTCCCTTTATTTTTTTGAGCAGTGAATTCGGCTTTGCCTCTTTAATCTCTTTGTATGCGATAAACCCCGTGGATGGAGGATACGCCAGCAGGATTGTCTCTCATGTGTTGTTGTTCTTTCATTTAAACTCAGATTGTTTGATGTTTGAAGCAGTGTCCGGAAATAAAACTTCTCTCAGATGTTAAACCTAAAGTAACGAGTCTGAAAATGTGAGGAGTAGAAAGTACAGATATTTGTGTAAAATGTAGGGAGTAAAAGTAAATACTTAAGTAAAGAACAGATACCTGAAAAATCTACTTAAGTACACTAATGAAGTATTTGTTCTTCATTACTTCCACCTCTAGGTTTAACACAACATAATTCCAGTATCTTGCCCAAGGGCACTTTGGCATGCAGACCCATTCATTCTCTATAGTGATGCAAAACCTCAGCGGATGTAATATATGTTTGGCCACTATGACCCTTGTGGCGCTGTTGCGCGTTTGAGACGCGATACTTTTATTGTTTTGTGTTCATCATCATCATCATCATCACCATCATCATCATCAGTGTTTAACAGGACTAACAGAGCAGGCTGAAGCTTTCAGGAGTCCCAGCCAGCGTCCTTTCTTTGCTCCTCTTGAAATAAAAGTTTAAACATGTTTCAGGTTTGTGATCTGGGTCTGTTTGATGTCTTGGTTTTCCTCCTCTGCAGAGAATTTGAGTAGATATGGTTGTTGATGAAGGGGATGGAGGTCAAAAGTTCTCAGGAGGAAGTTTTTGCTTCTGATCCATATGAGAGATAAGCCAACCACAGATGGACAAAAGACAAAAAAATGAAAAAAAAAAAAGGATTCAGGAGTTCATGCTTTTAATTGATTTAAAATAAATAAATAAATAAATAAATAAATAAAGCCAGTATAATAGACTAATGTCTTGAACATCCCAAATTGAAGTATTTTATGCAAATTATTAGAGGAGCCTGAACATCACTGGGTCTGCAGGAAACTGGACCCTGATGAGTTCCCTGAACAGACTGACAGCTCCACAGACTCATAAAAAAAGGCTCCTGGTTCCACAAGAAGGAGGAGGCCAACCATCTCACAAACAGGTGACCTGAGAGTTCTTGACCCATGACCTTTGTGTACAAGTCTGAGGCCAGAAGGAGGGTCATCAATAGGAGACCTCTCCAACGTGGGGAGTGGTAGGCCTTAAACATGCTCAGTCACAGGGTCTCAGTGAAGAACCAGAACACATTAGGGGGGTCAAAGGTCAAAGAACCCCCAGGCAGAAAGCAATTGATTTCAATGTTGTAATTTCAGTTATGCTATATTCAGTAGTATGACTCATAACTACTATTGTAAGGCCACCCCTACAGGGGCCAGAATTTTGTGGTTCCAAGAGTATAATTTGTTTAATGTTTCCTCCAACACTAACTATTGTTCTCTTATAAATTCCCATGAGGCCTCAGGGGGACACGCCCTGATTTCAGTTAGATGACCAAAGATAACAAGTCTGCAGTGAGCTGCATGTAAGGTCAACAAACAATGGTGTTGTGAGTATGACCTCTGACCCTAAAAGTATCTACGTTTTGACTAAAGACTTTGTCCATAACATTTTTATTTTTATTTGTTTTGTCTTGTGGTTAAATCCCACCATAGGGGGTTTAGGTTTAAAAATATAGAATTATACAAGGTGGAAAAGATACAAAAAAAAAATAGTTAAAGCCATTCTTATTTCACTGCTGAACTAGTAACAACTGCTGATGTTGTTTTAGGTCAAGGTTATGCATTTTTTCCCTTCATAATTTAGTAACTTGAGGTTTATGAAGCCATATTTTGTCTGCCATAATTATGCTTTTTTGGGTACAGACCCTTACAGAATAAATATGATTTTGAGTCCAGTAGAATACTTTGAAATGATTTTGATTGTCGATCTCTCTATTATATTTTATTTCCTCAGATTTTCATGCTAAAGGAGTCAGAATTGAACAGTAATTTTACAGGTACAGACAGAGTTATCCAAGAGCTGTTTAAGATTAGAGAACTTTAAAATTATTATTTTTAGATATTTTGAGATTCATCCCATGTTTTGTTTTTGTTTTCTTGTGTTCTTTTAGTTCCACTTTAGCTTACATAGAAGGTGTGTCAAACTTTAGTTTAAGGATATTAATTTGCATTTTGAATTCTCTGATGACTTTGAGACCAAAATGCAAAAGTTAACTTTACAATTGGATGAAAAAGGAGACACTGCTGACACTGAGCTTGAAAAAAAAAACACAAACACTTGCAATGAATAAGCAGCTTACACACACACACACACACACACACACACACACACACACACACACACACACACACACACACACACACACACACACACACACACACACTCACTCACTCACACTCACCCACTCATAGACAGACAGAAGCTCAAATTAGCTTTTGCTTAATCTGACATTTAACTCTACATTACATCAGGTTCAGTTTTGGTGGATTGAATCCACTTAGTTAGTAAATTAGTAAATTAGTGGTATTAGAAATTGTAAGCTCATTTTCTCAGGCTGATAAACAAAATAAAAGATTTATAACTAAAAGCCATTGAATAAATACATCCTTAGAATATTTATGGGCATTTTGATGTCCTGTCTTAGTTTGTGTAAATTTAATTATTGACCCACAGACCTGCAGTTCATGGTATTTGTTTAATTGACAGGAAAAATTGGAACTTTCTTCACTGGACTTTTTCCACAGGTACCTGAGATCATACCTGAGACATTATGAGCCTTTAACAGGAAACTAACCAGGATGATGGCCAGATGTGAACAGCTGATGTCTAAAGAGGTGCAGGAATGCATCTCAGGGACGAGTGCTGATTACTGTGGTTTGAACATCCAGGGCTTTGGTGAATATGAGCAGCTGTGCTGAAGGCTGAAAGAAGGCTGCATGTATAACTATTACCTGATCACTGATCAGTGATCATTTCTTTATGTTTGCAGTAAGATTTTCATCATGGAACTGGATTTGATCCTGAAGGGATGCAATCCACATTTTTAATGAATTTGAGGAAAATTATTAGATAGTGACTGTTTCATGTTACTGTTTGTCATGTGGGCCAATTTAAATGCAGAATTTACTTTGGACTGATTAAATTTAAAAGCTAATCCACTTCACTAAACAACACTGATACACCAAAGACTAATGATTGTTTTCTTTTTGTTTTTCAGGCCATAAGAAAGTATAGAAAGTAGGTACATCCATTATAAGTATGACATTATTAAACCCTGTCTAAAACTTGTGCCAAAAATGGACAGTCATAATGTTATAAGATCAGTTTTCATAAATGGGCCTGCTGGTGAAGTTGACCTCAGAAATGTCTGAGGTCAAAAGGAGGATTGAAGGAAATGAGTTTTTATGAAGTTTCAAATATACTCATGGTATGTTTGCTCTCACCATCTTTACATTTATTTACCTGAGAAATCTGTCAGACTGGAAAATAAACATAACTGATTAATGAAGCTCATAATGTTTGGTGTCAGCCAAGAACAGTGTGTTTGTTCTGGGTATGTCTCTATCACTAACAGATGAAGAAGAAGAAAAACTCTGAGGTCATCTGAGGAAGCAGCTGCTGAACTTCTCTGTTTTCCATATTTTGTTTTGTATAATGATGAAACCAAGATTGATCAGCTTTGACTTTATGAAACTCTGAAGAAGAGAGTGTGAGTCCTTCATGTCATGTCCAGGACCACACTGGGCTGGTATGCAGTTCTGACCCAGATTAATCTGTAACTGTGTGAAAAATGCTAATTAAATTTAATAATTGGACTCCTTATTCTGTTGTTTTGTGTCATTACTGTTCGATAAACAAACACGCAGAAACCAAGTAAAATGACCACTTTCTTAGTTTTCAACAATATTCATGGTTTGATCCGATCAGTTTATCAGTTATTTCTCTGGGCTGCTGGGGGGTTCCCATGATGCACTGAGAATTTCTTCACTCTGTTTATACCCCACTCTATATTTAATCATTAGTTATTATTAATTTCTGTCTCCCCCCCCCTCAGCAGATGACCCCCCCCTCCCTGAGCCTGGTTCTGATGGAGGTTTCTTCCTGTTAAAGGGAGTTTTTCCTTCCCACTGTCACCAAGTGCTGCTCATAGGGGGTCGTTTGGACTGTTGGGTTTTCTCTGTATTATTGTAGGGTCTTTACCCACAATACAAAGCACCTTGAGGTGACTGTTGTGATTTGTCGCTATATAAATAAAACTGAATCAAACTGAAAACTGGGACAGGCACTAGGAGTACACTGGGTGGAGCACCCCCCCCCCCCCCCCCCCCCCCCCCCACATGCAGCTATTAAGAAGGGGGAAATGCTGAAACTACAACATCTGCTTTCTTTCCATTTCCTCACCTGTTCTAACATCCAGCACAGACACACCTGGCTGTTGGAGAGCAGCTAGCTGGCTAACATTAGCTGCTCCTCACATACATCTGTGAGCTCGGACTAGGGGTGTGCGATATATATCGTCTACGATAATATCATAATTGCTGTGTTAACGATGTGCGAGCTGACATTATTGAGTATACTAATTAGGGAACAAAAAAACAACAATCAAATGCCTCGGCTTCACGCTTTCACTACTTTATGCTTTAGTATAGGCTATTGCGCGTGCGCATTGAGAGCTCCCGTACTGTGCGCTAGCATAGCTGCCTGAACAATTTTATTGTGTTTTAATCTACCGTCCACCTGGCCCAGGGACATCCTTCTTGAAGGAATTTAGTGATTTTTTGTCCTCCACATTGAAACTAGCAAGACTCCTTATTATTGGAGATTTTAACTTTCACGTTGATGATACTTCAGATAAACATGCTGAAAAATTTATCAATCTGATGGAATCTTTTAATCTGACCCAACATGTGTCTTGCCCTACACATAACAAAGGACATGTTTTAGATCTTGTTTTTACTCTTGGTTTTTATCTCTGATCATGTTTGTGTTCTTTTTAATTTGTCTCTTAATTTTGATTATCTATCTGTGCCTCATGTGTTTTGTTCACGCATTTTTAATCACCTTTCTGCAGATAAATTTACTGCTGCTTTTAATCATGAGGATGTTTCTACTTCAAATGATGTAAACCTTTTAGTAGACTCTTTTAACCATCAGTGTCTCTCTATTTTAGATAGAATAGCTCCTTTTAAAATGAGGAAGGCCACTTTTAACAAATCCTCCCTTTGGATGAATGACAGTATTCGCTTTTTGAAACGTAGCTGTCAGAAAGTGGAGCGTCTGTGGAAATCAACAAAGCTCCAAGTCCACCTAATTCACTTAAAGGAACTTATATTTTCTGTTAATAACATGGTGAAGGATGCAAGAGGTGCTTATTTCTCTCGGCTGATTTCTAACAGTAGACGAAATCCAAAAATGCTATTTGACACAATCAAACAGATTGTTACACCTGCTTCTCCTACTTCAGCCATTCAGTCTAATGAAGACTGTGAAAACTTTTTATCCTTTTTTATTGGGAAAGTTAACAATGTCAGAGCAAACATAAATCCCCCGGTTTCTTCTTCTGCCTTACTTCCCACTCGGCCTTCAATCCTGGAGAACTTTTCACCAATATCATTAAAAGATTTAAGTGTGGTTGATAGCATGAAACCCTCCTCTAGCTCCATTGATGTTTTACCCACATTTTTATTTAAGAAAGTCTTTTGCACCATTGGGCCATGTGTGTTAACAATAATTAACAGGTCACTGGTTACTGGCTCTGTACCCCGATATTTTAAACAAGCTGTTATTAGAGAGTATAGGGTCCCACTTTATGTCAAAACGAGTGATTTATGAGGGGCAACAAAAGTATTATTTATGACATGTCATAATTTTTACATCCGGATATATCATATTTCATAAACAGTGAAAATGTAGGTCAGGAATGCTTGTGTACAACCTGTGTGTACCTACAGATCAGGGAGATTATATTTCTTAATGAGCAAAATAAAACCGGGTGTTTTTAATCCGATTGACACCTTTTTCCTCATCGTCATGGCCAAAACGCAGTGCGGTTGCGGTCCGTGGTGGAAATCGCTATTTAATGTTATGTGTTTATGTCTTATTCTGCCTAAACAAAATAACAGAGCTAAAAATCCACTTGAAACGCCGACGCCGTAGGGTCGATGCACAGAACCCAATGTAACGGCGAAGCCTTGTCTGCTGAGTCCACTGTTGAGAAGCCGAGTGGCCGCAGTGGCGGCGTTCAGGCACCGTTATAATCGCGGACCATTGTTTCCAGAAACACCCTGTTGACACTCTCAAGACCAGACTTTGAATGAATGCAGAGCGAAAACTGGAGCCATTAAGTCTAACCAAAGGGCTCTCCACAGCCCCCTCATTCCGTGGGGGCAGCAGGTACCCCCTCCTCTTCAACATCAAACCATTGGGCTGATAAGATGTGTGTATGATATCAAATTATGACAGCCCCCTCCCTTCCGGAGGTCCGGCCAGGTGTCTGTCATAAACTCCCCCCTCCTCCTCCTCAACTGTGGTTCCCAACCTTTCAGGTGTGAATGACCTCTCTTTAACCCTCCGATCAGATTTTGCGCTGAGAGCCGAGAGCCCTGAGATGTTTCACTGGAGACGGTCAGGAGCTGAATGACCCTCCGGACCCCTCAGACCACCGCGAGCGAAGCCCCGCCTCGGGACTCCGGGGCGCAGGGACCTGTCAGGTGCGCGTAAGCCGCGGGGGGTGCGAAAAGAGGGAATCAGCGACCGTCCGCAGGTAATGAGCCGGGATCTACAAAAAGGACTGCTGAGCAGCTGTACACATGGACAACCGAGAGTCAGCAGATCCTGGAGATGCTCCGTAACTGCCTTACAGGCATCACTTTGTACCAACAGTGATCGATGTTGTTGGGCCCCCTGTCACTACATTCACGTGATTTCCCGCTTGAACAAATGTAATTCTTTAAGATATTTTTTGTTAAACCGCCACAGAGGCCTTTGTACCCGAGTACAGAAACCTCTCCATTTGGATCTGATCCAACACAGCGGAGCAGAGCAGTGGATGCAAACGTCTCTGAATGACAAGAAGCAGTTGATGCTGAGGACAGAAGATCGTGAATTAGTGTGTCTGGGGCTGAAAAGCATAAAGGAAGAGACACAGAGGCACTGTGGGAAAATTAAAGGTGTGTACCTGCTCTAAAACTGGCTGATTTTGTAAAGACTTTATTTACCGTTTTATGCTTTTAAAATTTGTGACAACCTTTTTTGCTTGTTTGTAAACAGAAAATATAATTTTCAAAAATAAGATTTTTGTCTTATGCTTCAGTTTTTGCATTTGTCAGTTTTGTTCTTATGCTGTGAAATATGTAATTTTTATAAAAACTGATCATTGTATGTGGCATATGTTTGGTTCTCTCCACTTTGTGACATTGTAATCATGTATTTTTGATTAATAAAACATTAAAACTTTTGTGTACCTTTCTTTGTCACTATTGAATATCAAAAAAGTTTTAGAGTTACACACGTCAGTGATAAACACAGATGGCTGAGGGATGATGATGAAAATAAAGTTGATTAGGATGCTAAAATTTGAGGCTCCAAGACACCAACGTTTGAATAAGAGGAGAGCAGCAGCAGCCCTGACAGGCGTCAGCATGACAGATAATTCTGCTCTGCAGCATGCAGTCATACTTGTTCTTCCATATTCTTTCATTATTCTTTGTTGTTCTAATGAAATGAGAAACGCTCATTTTAAAGTACATCCATCCTGTGATCTAATTTTGCATATTCTCTTAATATCACAGAGCTATTTTCTTGGGACAAGAATCTTTACATTAGATTCAGTTTTAAATCAGGTTGTTACGCTCTTACAAGCACCTTTGTAGCACTGAACTATTGAACTGAACTACTACAGCTGTTGCAGTGCCTCATTAAACTGTCTAAACTCTAGCCTTCTCTAGTGGGGGCTGTGGTGAAATTTGAGTTGTTCTTGTTGTGTTGCTGCATGCTACCATGACAGGATCCCATGATACGCTGTACAGCATAAGGTTCAATTCATTTCAGTTTTGTTTGTGTAGCACCAAAACACAGCAACAGTCGCCTCACCTGTGACACCTTAAAGTGAGAATGTTATTCACCAAAATGGTGGACAGAAAATAATTTTCCAGATTATAATAAAATAAATGACTTAACTAACATTTCTGGATTTATTTTATAACGTTTTGTTTTTTCCAGTCCTCTTACATGGAGGACAAAGTGAGCACAGGGTGTGTGAGGACCTTACATTAATTGTTAAGTCCATCTTTTTAACATACAATGTCTATATGAGCGAAGTGCACAAATCAATTATATAATGTCAAGGACTTTGTAATATATTTTTCTTTTCTGAAACAATAGACATAAAACTTCACGATATGTTGTCATACGTAGCACAGTTTACCCAAATGTGTTCTCCTCTTTCTCAGTCACGGTGCTTTTACTAAATTCACAGTGATTCAGGTCATAAAGATACAATCAGCAGGACAGAAAGGAAGTGTGCTTTTATCATCTGAGTCCAGCTTAGACAGCGCGAAGCATCTCAAGGACCCTTTTCATTGAATTATGCATCAAGCTTATAAAGGGGCCAAATAAACACCATCAAATACAGGGGGAGTGGCTTAGTGTGATGTCAGGGTTGTCAGATATACCATTTCTCCTGCTATCATCCAGTATTTCTAATAACCTGCAGTACATCAGCCTCTGTAGACTCTGAGATGAAAATACTAATGAATCTAGTTGGACAAAAATGCAGGGATGGATAATTTAATCTTTAACATTTTAAGCTTGTGTTATGCTTTACATCTAAAATTTCTATATTTTATATTTTCAAATGAAAACACAGTCACATGAGGATGTGTATTTTTCTTTAATGATTTTGCTGCAGCAACACAAATTTGAATTCTTCTCTAATGATATATTTTATAGTCAAACTATATGATTTTCTAAATGTGTGTGCAGTAACAGATCCTCTCTGTGGGGGTGTAAATGTCCTGACCAAGAATAATTCAGGATTAACAACATGAAATGTTGATAGCAGAAACTTTCTGCCTTATAGTTCTCAGAAGTTGACATTAGCTTTGCAAACACAGTGTCTTTCACATTTGTGTGCAGGTCTTTGTGGATAAAGAGATTTTTCTGTACAACAAGCTTCACTAACTTTTCTTTTCTCTCCTGTACATATGCAGGAGTTTGCATATGACTCCATGGTAGTGAAATTATATACCTTCTCTGAGTTTAGAAAAGACTTGATACTGCACAGCAACAAATCCAGTGACCCTTGGTTTCTTTCACTATTAAAACTGTCACATCTCAGCACTCAAAGCCAAAAACAGAGTTGACCCATGTGTCCATGAAGGCTGCTGCACCTATCAACAGCTCTGAAATTCCCCCTTTGTTTTTTAAGAGTGATGTTGCTCTGTCTCTAAAGAAAACTTAAACATTTCTAAAAGGAAGTAAAGAGGGGGGGGGGGGGGGGGTGGTTTATGGCTCTTTATCACCTGCAGCACTTGGATGGTGGAATTTTTACAAGATGAGGCTGTTACCCCCCAACCTGCAGGGCCCAGGTGTCTGAAAGCTAATCCTCACAGCCGTCTGTCCACCAAGCACCCTGTGCAGGAGCAGTAGTAGCAGCCGTCATAGTACCAGTATTTTGTGTCCAAGAAAAAACAAGGACTAGTTCTTATATAGTGCTTTTCTACTCTAAGTGAGCACTCCAAGTGTTTGTACATCATCTTTGCATTCACCCATTCATGTGTATCTAAGCTATGTGCTTACTGTCTAGCATTCACACACACACATGCAACCCTGACCAGCCAGGAATCAAACCACTAACCAGCCAGTTAGTATGTGACCTGCTCTACATCCTGAGCCACAGCCACCCCTACGGTGGTGCATTTATTCAAGTATATCGGTATGCGGTGGGTTTACAGACACAGAGGGTGGGTGTGAGTAGGTAAACCAACCCAGAGCCATCGATAAGAATGCTGTTTATACAGGAGACTACAAGGAAGAGTGGGGTAACAGAAACTCTGATTACATACAGAGAACAGAGGTGAGACATCAAAGGCTTGGTCAGCGACCAAAGGGGTACCAGACTGCAGCAATAAAGACAAGATGGAAAGAAAGCAGCTAACAGGATTCATGTTTACATGCAAATTACAAAGCATGTGTACTTTTATTTACGTTTCCTACGTATAAGAATTTGTGTGGGACAGAGGTCACGTGGGGTTGTTAAAGTTCACAGTAACACACCCACAAGGATGCTCACAGGTAACCACTGTGTCGGGCATAAAATACGTTGAGTTCCAAGGAAGACGTGTTACCTCCACAGTAACCCTTTCACTACCAATGAGATTAGCTAACAGGCGTGCGTGTCATAAAACACGGTGTGTTAAGACATGAGGGTGCTGCTACAAAAGACATAAGGCATTCACTAGCGATATTCTTGGCTAACAGCTGTGTGCGTGCGTGTGTGTGTGTGTGTGTGTGTGTGTGTGTGTGTGTGTGTGTGTGTGTGTGTGTGTGTGTGTGTGTGTGTGTGTCATAAACCACATTGTTACATCCATTTCCCTGCTTCATCAAATATCTAGGTGTCCATACACAGATTAGTTGATGCCAAACGATATAAGACACGATCATATTGTGTTAATGTATCTGTCTCATTAACCATTGTTTACAAAACAGCACAAAGTGTGTCGCGTGCTACAACAACACTTTTTAACTCACATCTGTGCATGTTGTTTATATTGAATCACGCTAAAACACATCTAGGTTGATTTCACTATAGTGGGCTCACGTATTTTTCATAGTAGCATATCACTGTTTGTTGTTGTTGTTGTTCAAAGTCTGCAACAAAATGTTTTTAAATAAAAGTTGTAATGCAGTAGTGGAGAAACAGCTGCAGTTTTATTCACAAAAACTGGACATAATATCGGACACCATCATGTCTCAGAGTATTGATCAGACATTCAACGCTTCATTTAGTTATGATCCACGCCACAAAGACCAAAACATGATGTATTTATATATATTTGTATTTCTGCCGGGTGGTACAGAGGGGGCATTGAGCTCACACATACACACACCACTACTCATAAATCCTAAAGGTGCTAAAGCATCTTTGTACTTCAGCATTGCTGCAGCATCTCTGCTGTATAGCTGTTATCAACATTATTCTTAAACATAATTACCATCTATTCATCTGTTGGTTGATCCACAAGACTTTAGATGTTTTGTTTGCATAGATGTGTTCATAATATGTCTGTTGATTATCACTGCATCCGTTTTACTGTTTCACAAATTCCAAGTTGGACACACAGGACTAGTGGGTGTGTAGACACAAAGTATTTTTGTTTATCTCCACAGTTTGTATAACACACCTATTTGGTTTTAGTTTAAACTAACTGTATAAGAGAGAGAGAGAAAAAACTATATTCTAACCATCACACCTGAAAGGATGCTCAAAGTTTTACTCAAAAAAGCGTTGCATCTCTCACATCTACTATGAAATGGTGAATAACAGTTAGGATTAGCTACCAGGTGATGTTTTAGGAGTAAAATCATTGTATTGAATTGCATTATTTAAAACTAGGAGATGAAATTAACAGTGTCACACATGCTTGTGATGTTTATGTATGCAAAAATCAAAACATTCAGCGCTCTGAAAACATTACATACAGTTTAATCAAAATGAACTCTAAGCAAATTCAAAATCCCACAGACTGGAGAAGGAGATAACTATGAAAACATGAACTCTGCACTGATCCTAAACACCAAGGAAAGCCTTTAATCATTAAAGATATGTAGGTGTACAACTATCACACATTTACCACTGTTTTTATTCCTTTCATGGTAACCATCAAGAGGTATGATTGAGTAAATTATCCACATATTTTCAGATCCTGCAGCAGTTGTAAGTGCATTCAGAAATTAAGTTAAAGAGAATATTGCAGTTGCACATGGGTTACTGGGTTCATATATATGCTGAAGTAGAGGAATACCAGGCTTATGTAGTTGAAGAAACAATTTTATTTAATAAGATACATCCACACATACATAATTTTGTTGTGATAAAACAGCATTCGCACACTTATTTGGTACTTTATCCATAGTTAACATCACGGAGTTTATCTGTGTAACAGTTTTTAATGATCAGACACACATGAACAGATGTGATTAACGTCTCTCTGACACGCAAAAGGTGAAAAGAATCGTTAGTTTGGACGTTTTAGGCAGAAACAGCATTGAATGCACAGTTTGTTTTTCAGAAACATTCATTATGTTTCAGAAACTGTGACCACAGAACAGTCCTTTTCTTTTTGGAACAAAAACTATAGCTTTTTTATCCTGTACACAAACGGCGTATCCATCTTTATCACAAAAAACAACGTGTCACTGTAGGTATTAGAAAATGATATATTTTCATTCATAAATGATGTAAAAATCATTTTATTAGTGGTTTTCGTCCATATTTTCCAGCATAATGCTTGGTAATCATTTATTTTACAGTTACTATGAATCAAACATACATATCAATGAATATGAATGAATTTATTGTCAATTTAGATGAGGGGAAAATAACGCCTGTTTTACCACGAGACTCGCCCCCTTCACACACCTGGTCTTTAAAAGTCGTGGTCTAAACTCAGAGAAGGTATATAATTTCACTACCATGGAGTCATATGCAAACTCCTGCATATGTACAGGAGAGAAAAGAAAAGTTAGTGAAGCTTGTTGTACAGAAAAATCTCTTTATCCACAAAGACCTGCACACAAATGTGAAAGACACTGTGTTTGCAAACCTAATGTCAGCTTCTGAGAACTATAAGGCAGAAAGTTTCTGCTATCAACATTTCATGTTGTTAATCCTGAATTATTCTTGGTCAGGACATTTACACCCCCACAGAGAGGATCTGTTACTGCACACACATTTAGAAAATCATATAGTTTGACTATAAAATATATCATTAGAGAAGAATTCAAATTTGTGTTGCTGCAGCAAAATCATTAAAGAAAAATACACATCCTCATGTGACTGTGTTTTCATTTGAAAATATAAAATATAGAAATTTTAGATGTAAAGCATAACACAAGCTTAAAATGTTAAAGATTAAATTATCCATCCCTGCATTTTTGTCCAACTAGATTCATTAGTATTTTCATCTCAGAGTCTACAGAGGCTGATGTACTGCAGGTTATTAGAAATACTGGATGATAGCAGGAGAAATGGTATATCTGACAACCCTGACATCACACTAAGCCACTCCCCCTGTATTTGATGGTGTTTATTTGGCCCCTTTATAAGCTTGATGCATAATTCAATAAAAAGGGTCCATGAGATGCTTCACACTGTCTAAGCTGGACTCAGATGATAAAAGCACACTTCCTTTCTGTGCTGCTGATTGTATCTTTATGACCTGAATCACTGTGAATTTAATAAAAGCACCGTGACTGAAAAAGAGGAGCACACATTTGGGTAAACTGTGCTATAACAACATATCGTGAAGTTTTATGTCTATTGGTTCAGAAAAGAAAAATATATTACAAACTCCTTGAGATTATATAATTGATTTGTGCACTTCGCTCATATAGACATTGTATGTTAAAAAGATGGACTTAACAATTAATGTAAGGTCCTCACACACCCTGTGCTCACTTTGTCCTCCATGTAAGAGGACTGGAAAAAACAAAACGTTATAAAATAAATCCAGAAATGTTAGTTAAGTCATTTATTTTATTCTAAGCTGGAAAATTATTTTTCTGTCCACCATTTTGGTGAATAACATTCTCACTTTAAGGTGTCACAGGTGAGGCGACTGTTGCTGTGTTTTGGTGCTACACAAACAAAACTGAAATGAATTGAACCTTATGCTGTACAGCGTATCATGGGATCCTGTCATGGTAGCATGCAGCAACACAACAAGAACAACTCAAATTTCACCACAGCCCCCACTAGAGAAGGCTAGAGTTTAGACAGTTTAATGAGGCACTGCAACAGCTGTAGTAGTTCAGTTCAATAGTTCAGTGCTACAAAGGTGCTTGTAAGAGCGTAACAACCTGATTTAAAACTGAATCTAATGTAAAGATTCTTGTCCCAAGAAAATAGCTCTGTGATATTAAGAGAATATGCAAAATTAGATCACAGGATGGATGTACTTTAAAATGAGCGTTTCTCATTTCATTAGAACAACAAAGAATAATGAAAGAATATGGAAGAACAAGTATGACTGCATGCTGCAGAGCAGAATTATCTGTCATGCTGACGCCTGTCAGGGCTGCTGCTGCTCTCCTCTTATTCAAACGTTGGTGTCTTGGAGCCTCAAATTTTAGCATCCTAATCAACTTTATTTTCATCATCATCCCTCAGCCATCTGTGTTTATCACTGACGTGTGTAACTCTAAAACTTTTTTGATATTCAATAGTGACAAAGAAAGGTACACAAAAGTTTTAATGTTTTATTAATCAAAAATACATGATTACAATGTCACAAAGTGGAGAGAACCAAACATATGCCACATACAATGATCAGTTTTTATAAAAATTACATATTTCACAGCATAAGAACAAAACTGACAAATGCAAAAACTGAAGCATAAGACAAAAATCTTATTTTTGAAAATTATATTTTCTGTTTACAAACAAGCAAAAAAGGTTGTCACAAATTTTAAAAGCATAAAACGGTAAATAAAGTCTTTACAAAATCAGCCAGTTTTAGAGCAGGTACACACCTTTAATTTTCCCACAGTGCCTCTGTGTCTCTTCCTTTATGCTTTTCAGCCCCAGACACACTAATTCACGATCTTCTGTCCTCAGCATCAACTGCTTCTTGTCATTCAGAGACGTTTGCATCCACTGCTCTGCTCCGCTGTGTTGGATCAGATCCAAATGGAGAGGTTTCTGTACTCGGGTACAAAGGCCTCTGTGGCGGTTTAACAAAAAATATCTTAAAGAATTACATTTGTTCAAGCGGGAAATCACGTGAATGTAGTGACAGGGGGCCCAACAACATCGATCACTGTTGGTACAAAGTGATGCCTGTAAGGCAGTTACGGAGCATCTCCAGGATCTGCTGACTCTCGGTTGTCCATGTGTACAGCTGCTCAGCAGTCCTGTTGTAGATCCCGGCTCATTACCTGCGGACGGTCGCTGATTCCCTCTTTTCGCACCCCCCGCGGCTTACGCGCACCTGACAGGTCCCTGCGCCCCGGAGTCCCGAGGCGGGGCTTCGCTCGCGGTGGTCTGAGGGGTCCGGAGGGTCATTCAGCTCCTGACCGTCTCCAGTGAAACATCTCAGGGCTCTCGGCTCTCAGCGCAAAATCTGATCGGAGGGTTAAAGAGAGGTCATTCACACCTGAAAGGTTGGGAACCACAGTTGAGGAGGAGGAGGGGGGAGTTTATGACAGACACCTGGCCGGACCTCCGGAAGGGAGGGGGCTGTCATAATTTGATATCATACACACATCTTATCAGCCCAATGGTTTGATGTTGAAGAGGAGGGGGTACCTGCTGCCCCCACGGAATGAGGGGGCTGTGGAGAGCCCTTTGGTTAGACTTAATGGCTCCAGTTTTCGCTCTGCATTCATTCAAAGTCTGGTCTTGAGAGTGTCAACAGGGTGTTTCTGGAAACAATGGTCCGCGATTATAACGGTGCCTGAACGCCGCCACTGCGGCCACTCGGCTTCTCAACAGTGGACTCAGCAGACAAGGCTTCGCCGTTACATTGGGTTCTGTGCATCGACCCTACGGCGTCGGCGTTTCAAGTGGATTTTTAGCTCTGTTATTTTGTTTAGGCAGAATAAGACATAAACACATAACATTAAATAGCGATTTCCACCACGGACCGCAACCGCACTGCGTTTTGGCCATGACGATGAGGAAAAAGGTGTCAATCGGATTAAAAACACCCGGTTTTATTTTGCTCATTAAGAAATATAATCTCCCTGATCTGTAGGTACACACAGGTTGTACACAAGCATTCCTGACCTACATTTTCACTGTTTATGAAATATGATATATCCGGATGTAAAAATTATGACATGTCATAAATAATACTTTTGTTGCCCCTCATAAATCACTCGTTTTGACATAAAGTGGGACCCTATACTCTCTAATAACAGCTTGTTTAAAATATCGGGGTACAGAGCCAGTAACCAGTGACCTGTTAATTATTGTTAACACACATGGCCCAATGGTGCAAAAGACTTTCTTAAATAAAAATGTGGGTAAAACATCAATGGAGCTAGAGGAGGGTTTCATGCTATCAACCACACTTAAATCTTTTAATGATATTGGTGAAAAGTTCTCCAGGATTGAAGGCCGAGTGGGAAGTAAGGCAGAAGAAGAAACCGGGGGATTTATGTTTGCTCTGACATTGTTAACTTTCCCAATAAAAAAGGATAAAAAGTTTTCACAGTCTTCATTAGACTGAATGGCTGAAGTAGGAGAAGCAGGTGTAACAATCTGTTTGATTGTGTCAAATAGCATTTTTGGATTTCGTCTACTGTTAGAAATCAGCCGAGAGAAATAAGCACCTCTTGCATCCTTCACCATGTTATTAACAGAAAATATAAGTTCCTTTAAGTGAATTAGGTGGACTTGGAGCTTTGTTGATTTCCACAGACGCTCCACTTTCTGACAGCTACGTTTCAAAAAGCGAATACTGTCATTCATCCAAAGGGAGGATTTGTTAAAAGTGGCCTTCCTCATTTTAAAAGGAGCTATTCTATCTAAAATAGAGAGACACTGATGGTTAAAAGAGTCTACTAAAAGGTTTACATCATTTGAAGTAGAAACATCCTCATGATTAAAAGCAGCAGTAAATTTATCTGCAGAAAGGTGATTAAAAATGCGTGAACAAAACACATGAGGCACAGATAGATAATCAAAATTAAGAGACAAATTAAAAAGAACACAAACATGATCAGAGATAAAAACCAAGAGTAAAAACAAGATCTAAAACATGTCCTTTGTTATGTGTAGGGCAAGACACATGTTGGGTCAGATTAAAAGATTCCATCAGATTGATAAATTTTTCAGCATGTTTATCTGAAGTATCATCAACGTGAAAGTTAAAATCTCCAATAATAAGGAGTCTTGCTAGTTTCAATGTGGAGGACAAAAAATCACTAAATTCCTTCAAGAAGGATGTCCCTGGGCCAGGTGGACGGTAGATTAAAACACAATAAAATTGTTCAGGCAGCTATGCTAGCGCACAGTATGGGAGCTCTCAATGCGCACGCGCAATAGCCTATACTAAAGCATAAAGTAGTGAAAGCGTGAAGCCGAGGCATTTGATTGTTGTTTTTTTGTTCCCTAATTAGTATACTCAATAATGTCAGCTCGCACATCGTTAACACAGCAATTATGATATTATCGTAGACGATATATATCGCACACCCCTAGTCCGAGCTCACAGATGTATGTGAGGAGCAGCTAATGTTAGCCAGCTAGCTGCTCTCCAACAGCCAGGTGTGTCTGTGCTGGATGTTAGAACAGGTGAGGAAATGGAAAGAAAGCAGATGTTGTACTTTCAGCATTTCCCCCTTCTTAATAGCTGCATGTGGGGGGGGGGGGGGGTGGGGGGGGGGGGGTGCTCCACCCAGTGTACTCCTAGTGCCTGTCCCAGTTTTCAGTTTGATTCAGTTTTATTTATATAGCGACAAATCACAACAGTCACCTCAAGGTGCTTTGTATTGTGGGTAAAGACCCTACAATAATACAGAGAAAACCCAACAGTCCAAACGACCCCCTATGAGCAGCACTTGGTGACAGTGGGAAGGAAAAACTCCCTTTAACAGGAAGAAACCTCCATCAGAACCAGGCTCAGGGAGGGGGGGTCATCTGCTGAGGGGGGGGAGACAGAAATTAATAATAACTAATGATTAAATATAGAGTGGGGTATAAACAGAGTGAAGAAATTCTCAGTGCATCATGGGAACCCCCCAGCAGCCCAGAGAAATAACTGATAAACTGATCGGATCAAACCATGAATATTGTTGAAAACTAAGAAAGTGGTCATTTTACTTGGTTTCTGCGTGTTTGTTTATCGAACAGTAATGACACAAAACAACAGAATAAGGAGTCCAATTATTAAATTTAATTAGCATTTTTCACACAGTTACAGATTAATCTGGGTCAGAACTGCATACCAGCCCAGTTTGGTCCTGGACATGACATGAAGGACTCACACTCTCTTCTTCAGAGTTTCATAAAGTCAAAGCTGATCAATCTTGGTTTCATCATTATACAAAACAAAATATGGAAAACAGAGAAGTTCAGCAGCTGCTTCCTCAGATGACCTCAGAGTTTTTCTTCTTCTTCATCTGTTAGTGATAGAGACATACCCAGGACAAACACACTGTTCTTGGCTGACACCAAACATTATGAGCTTCATTAATCAGTTATGTTTATTTTCCAGTCTGACAGATTTCTCAGGTAAATAAATGTAAAGATGGTGAGAGCAAACATACCATGAGTATATTTGAAACTTCATAAAAACTCATTTCCTTCAATCCTCCTTTTGACCTCAGACATTTCTGAGGTCAACTTCACCAGCAGGCCCATTTATGAAAACTGATCTTATAACATTATGACTGTCCATTTTTGGCACAAGTTTTAGAGTTTAATAATGTCATACTTATAATGGATGTACCTACTTTCTATACTTTCTTATGGCCTGAAAAACAAAAAGAAAACAATCATTAGTCTTTGGTGTATCAGTGTTGTTTAGTGAAGTGGATTAGCTTTTAAATTTAATCAGTCCAAAGTAAATTCTGCATATAAATTGGCCCACATGACAAACAGTAACATGAAACAGTCACTATCTAATAATTTTCCTCAAATTCATTAAAAATGTGGATTGCATCCCTTCAGGATCAAATCCAGTTCCATGATGAAAATCTTACTGCAAACATAAAGAAATGATCACTGATCAGTGATCAGGTAATAGTTATATATGCAGCCTTCTTTCAGCCTTCAGCACAGCCTGCTCATATTCACCAAAGCCATGGATGTTCAAACCACAGTAGTCAGCACTCGTCCCTGAGATGCATTCCTGCACCTCTTTAGACACAGCTGTTCACATCTGGCCGTCATCCTGGTTAGTTTCCTGTTAAAGGCTCATAATGTCTCAGCTATGATCTCAGGTACCTGTGGAAAAAGTCCAGTGAAGAAAGTTCCAATTTTTCCTGTCAATTAAACAAATACCATGAACTGCAGGTCTGTGGGTCAATAATTAAATTTACACAAACTAAGACAGGACATCAAAATGCCCATAAATATTCTAAGGATGTATTTATTCAATGGCTTTTAGTTATAAATCTTTTATTTTGTTTATCAGCCTGAGAAAATGAGCTTACAATTTTCATATACCACTAATTTACTAATTTACTAAGTAAGTGGATTCAATCCACCAAACGTGAACCTGATGTAATGTAGAGTTAAATGTCAGATTAAGCAAAAGCTAATATGAGTGGGACCCTATACTCTCTGTTATTCATCCCCTATTGAAAAAGCCTAATGCTGATCCTTCACTTCCTCAAAATTTTAGACCAATTTCAAAGCTTTCTTTTATATCAAAAGTCTTAGAAAAAGTTGTGGCCAAACAGCTAAATGTCATGTTAGCTAAATATAACATACTCGATAAGTTTCAGTCTGGATTTCGTAAACTGCACTCCACTAAAACTGCTCTCCTAAGAGTCTCTAATGATATTCTAATGAAAAGGGATGCAGGTGAATACTCTGTTCTTGTAGTCCTGGACTTATTGGCAGCATTTGACATAGTAGATCACAACATTTTAATTGACAGGTTAAGGACATGGGTGGGCATCTCTGGATCAGCCTTAGATTGGTTTCATTCTTACCTCTCAGACAGAAGCTTCTCAGTGGCTGCTGATAGTTTTACATCCTCATCTTCTGCTCTGTCCTGTGGTGTGCCCCAAGGCTCTGTGTTGGGTCCTATCTTGTTCACTTTGTATTTACTACCTCTCAGAGACATTTTGGGCACATTTAAAGAGGTCTCATATCATTGTTACGCTGATGATATTCAGCTGTATATCTCCTTTTCTCCACAGAATGTTAAAAAACTATCTATTCTTCAGAATTGTGTTGAGGCTGTAAAGAACTGGATGGCTGCTAACTACCTTTCACTTAATACTGGGAAAACTGAAGTTCTTGTCTGTGCACCTGATAGCTTTGTTCCCACTGTGATAAACAATCTTGGTTTTTTATCATCAGTGGTTCAGTCAAATGTCCGAACCCTAGGAGTTACATTTGACCAAGCTCTTAGCTTTGAGAAACATGTTAATAGCCTTGTGCGATCCTGCTTTTTTCATTTGCAAAATGTTGCCCGCCTCAGTCAAATGGTGTCCAAGCTGGAATTGGAAATTATTCTTCATGCTTTTGTCTCCTCCCAGTTGGACTACTGTAATTCTTTATACATTGGTCTCAGCAAATCATCTTTGAATCGCCTCCAGTTGGTCCAAAATGCTGCTGCCAGGCTACTTAAAGGATCCCCTAAGTGGTCTCATGTGACACCTATCTTGTCATCTCTGCACTAGCTCCCCATAAAGTTCAGATCCCAGTTTAAGATCTTGGTGATCACTTTCAGAGCTCTGCATGGTCAAATGCCTGAATACATTAGTGAGCTCTTACACCCATACATAACACACAGACTGCTGAGGTCTTCTGACCAAAATCTGTTAGTGGTTCCTCGCTCTAAGCTAAAAACTAAGGGAGACTGTGCTTTCGAGGTTGCAGCTCTTAAATTGTGGAATGCACTACCATCACACCTGAGATCTGTGGACTCTATTGAATCATTTAAAGAACAGCTCAAGACTCATTTGTACAGGCTTGCTTTTAACTAGTGGTTTGTGTGTGTTTTATTGTGTATCACTGTTTTCTTTTATTTGCTGTAAAGCACTTTGTGATTTTATCTACAGTGGTGTGAAAAAGTGTTTGCCCCCTGCCTCATTTCCTGTTTTTTTGCATGTTTGTCACACTTAAGTGTTTCGGAACATCAAACCAATTTAAACAATAGTCAAGGACAACACAAGTAAACACAAAATGCAAGTTGTAAATGAAGGTGTTTATTAGTAAAGGTGAAAAAAAATCCAAACCATCATGGCCCTGTGTGAAAAAGTGATTGCCCCCCTTGTTAAAACATACTATAACTGTGGTTTTTCACACCTGAGTTCAATTTCCCTAGCCACACCTAGGCCTGATTATTGCCACACCTGTTCCCAATCAAGACATCACTTAAATAGGAGCTGCCTGACACAGTAAGGTCCACCAGAAGATCCTTGAAAGCTACACATCATGCCGAGATCCAAAGAAATTCAGGAGCAATTGAGAAAGAAAGTAATTGAGATCTATCAGTCTGGAAAGGGTTATAAAGCCATTTCCAAAGCTTTGGGAATCCAGCGAACCACAGTGAGAGCCATTATCCACAAATGGCGAAGACATGGAACAGTGGTGAACCTTCCCAGGAGTGGCCGGCCGCCCAAAATTACCCCAAGGGCGCAGCGACGACTCATCCAAGAGGTCACAAAAGACCCCACAACAACGTCCAAAGAACTGCAGGCCTCACTTGCCTCAGTTAAGGTCAGCGTTCATGCCTCCACCATCAGAAAAAGACTGAGCAAAAATGGCCTGCATGGCAGAGTTCCAAGAAGAAAACCACTGCTGAGCAAAAAGAACATTAAAGCTCGTCTCAATTTTTCCAAAACGCATCTTGATGATCCCCAAGACTTTTGGGACAACATTCTGTGGACCGATGAGACAAAAGTGGAACTCTTTGGAAGGTGTGTGTCCCATTACATCTGGCGTAAAAGGAACACTGCATTTCAGAAAAAGAACATTATACCAACAGTAAAATATGGTGGTGGTAGTGTGATGGTCTGGGGCTGTTTTGCTGCGTCAGGACCTGGAAGACTTGCTGTGATAAATGGAACTATGGATTCTGCTGTCTACCAAGAGATCCTGAGGGAGAATGTCAGACCATCTGTTCGTGTACTCAAGCTTAAACGTACTTGGGTTCTGCAGCAGGACAATGATCCTAAACACACCAGCAAGTCCACCACTGAATGGCTGAAGAAAAACAAAATGAAGACTTTGGAGTGGCCTAGCCAAAGTCCTGACCTGAATCCTATTGAGATGTTGTGGTATGACCTTAAAAAGGCCGTTCATGCTCGAAAACCCTCTAATGTAACTGAATTAGGACAATTCTGCAAAGATGAGTGGGCCAAAATTCCTCCAGAATGCTGTAAAAGCCTCATTGCAAGTTATCGCAGACGCTTGGTTGCAGTTGTTGCTGCTAAGGGTGGCCCAACCAGTTATTAGGTTTAGGGGGCAATCACTTTTTCACACAGGGCCATGATGGGTTGGATTTTTTTTCACCTTTACTAATAAACACCTTCATTTACAACTTGCATTTTGTGTTTACTTGTGTTGTCCTTGACTATTGTTTAAATTGGTTTGATGTTCCGAAACACTTAAGTGTGACAAACATGCAAAAAAACAGGAAATGAGGCAGGGGGCAAACACTTTTTCACACCACTGTAGAAAGGTGCTATATAAATAAATTTTACTTACTTACTTATCACCAGCCTCACAGTCTACTGCCTTAATTCCTAGGCGACGATGTGGTTTGCAGTTTGCAGACTTTGTAAGAAAACGGACAGCTTGACAACTAACCTGTTCCATCATCAGCGAGTATGAAGAATATGAAAAGTTTTGGGAAACCGCTGTCCAAGACAAACCGCGACTAGCAGAATAAAGAGGAAAGTTAAAGTTAAGTTAAAGCAGGTATGTTACAATCACTGCGTCATAACCCAGCGACGTTCTTGGAGTTCACCTGTTTGGCGCATCGGATAATACGCTGAAGCAGTCTTGCGAAAAAAGCGGGTTTCTGATCAGATGAAGGTGTGTAGTTTCTGTGATTTATTTTGCTATAATGTAGGTGGAATCCCCCTGGACAGCCTCTTTTTTGATTTTTGATTTTTTTTTTCATTCTGTCAAGCAATGGCTTTTGAAAAACTTGCCCAAGTTTTTCTATTTACATTTGTCATGTCAGGACACTTGAAAAAGAGATTTTAATCTCAATGTGTTTTTCCTGGTTAACTAAAATAAAAAACAAGTTAATGTCTCAAAAACACTGATTTAAGTCTTATATTTTACCAGCTTACACTTCTTGTATGAACACATTTTTAAATAATGTACAATATCGTTTATTATCGTTATTAAGAAAATTACAGAAAATATCGAGATATTATTTTTTGTCAATATCACACACCCCTAGCTCGGACAGTTTGTGTTTGTCCCTGAAGCTGAACAGGGAGGAGCTGAGTGAAACAGCAGCAGCTGATGACACCTGGAAGCAGGTAAATATCTGATCTTCCAGTAGAAGAAGTCCTCAGATCCTGATGTTCATCTGTGGACTGCAGGCTTCCTCATTTCTGTGTTAGCTAAAATGTTTGACAGAGACCAGAGCAGCTCCAGGCCGTCTCAGCAGGTCAGAGAGATGGAAACGGCTAAAAAGAGCTGATTCCTGTTTGATAACACACTAAAGAGATCAGCTGGTATCTGAGGGACCATCAGCTGGAGAAGAAGAAGATGGATGATGAATATTTACAGATTTCTTTGAATATTTTCCCGTCTGATCAGTTTTGAGTGAACAGATCCAAAATGCTCACAAAGACCCAGAATAACTCAATTCAATTCAATTCAATTCAATTTTATTTACATAGCACCAAATCACAACAAACAGTCGCCTCAAGGCGCTTTGTATTGTGGGTAAAGACCCTACAATAATACAGAGAAAACCCAACAGTCAAAACGACCCCCTGTGAGCAGCACTTGGTGACAGTGGGAAGGAAAAACTCCTTTTAACAGGAAGAAACCTCCATCAGAACCAGGCTCAGAGAGGGGGGGGTCATCTGCCGCGACCGGTTGGGCTGAGGGGAGAGAAAAGACATGCTGTGGAAGAGAGCCAGAGATTAATATCAATTAATGATTAAATGCAGAGTGGAGTATAAACAAAGTAAATAAGGTGAATGAGAAGAAACAGTGCATTATGGGAACCCCCCAGCAGCCTAGGCCTATAGCAGCATATCTAAGGGAGGGTTCAGGGTCACCTGATCCAGCTCTAACTATAAGCTTGATCAAAAAGGAAAGTTTTAAGCCTAATCTTAAAAATAGAGAGGGTGTCTGTCTCCTTAATCCAAGCTGGAAGCTGGTTCCACAGAAGAGGGGCCTGAAAGCTGAAGGCTCTGCCTCCCATTCTACTCTTAAGTATCCTAGGAACCACAAGTAAGCCAGCAGTCTGAGAGAGAAGTGCTCTGTTGGGGTGATATGGTACTATGAGGTCTTTGAGATAAGATGGGGCCTGATTATTCAAGACCTTGTAGGTGAGGAGAAGGATTTTAAATTCTATTCTAGATTTAACAGGGAGCCAATGAAGAGAAGCCAATATGGGAGAAATCTGCTCTCTCTTTCTAGTCCCTGTCAGTACTCTAGCTGCAGCATTTTGGATCAGCTGAAGGCTTTTCAGGGAGCTTTTAGGACAGCCTGATAATAATGAATTACAATAGTCCAGCCTAGAAGTAATAAATGCATGAATTAGCTTTTCAGCATCACTCTGAGAAAGGATGTTTCTAATCTTAGAAATATAGAATAGAATAGAATAGAATGCCTTTATTGTCATTATACAGGATGTACAATGAGATTGGAGGGCCACTCCTGTTCGGTGCCATGCAACAGAAAATCAAACTCTCTAAAATAAAAATAAAAATATTATAATCTAGTATAATCTAGACATATACAGAAAATAAACAATGTATAAAATATACAAAAGTAGAATGTATAAAAATATATACATACATTGGTGCTTCTGTACATTGTGAGAGAAGTAAATAAGTGTATACATATAATAATGAAGATGATGAATATTGCACTTGGTGAATGAATATTTCACTAGTGAATGAATACTGGATATTACACAATATAGGAATGTTAGATATTGTTCAGTATGAATACTATAATATTGCACAGAGATGTGGGTGTTGCACAGTTACAGTGGGTGAGTGTGTGAGTTCAGGGTGGTGACTGCTCTGGCGAAGAAACTGTTCTTGAGTCTGTTTGTTCTGGCTTTGATGCTCCTGTAGCTCCTGCCAGAGGGCAGCAGGTCAGAGGTCAAAGCCAGGGTGTGAGCTGTCCTTGATGATGTTCCTGGCTCTGCTGATGCAGCGGGAGGTGTAGATGTCCATTAGGGAGGGGAGAGGGCAGCCAACGATTCTTTGTGCTGTCTTGACTACCCTCTGAAGCCTGACCCTGTCTGCCTCAGTGCAGCTGCAGTACCATACTGTGATACTGTACGTCAGCAGGCTCTCAATGGATGAGTGGTAGAAGGTCAGCAGCAGGTTTGAGTCCAAGTTGTTCTTCCTGAGGACCCTCTACACCCAGTCATGGGTGTAGAGGCAGTACAGGAGGGGGCTCAGCACACAGCCCTGTGGGGAGCCAGTGCTCAGTGTGCGGGTGGAGGAGAGATGGGGGCCAAGTCTCACAGTCTGGGGCCGGTTGGTTAAGAAGTCCTTGATCCAGGAACATGTGAGAGGGGGGAGGCCCAGGGTGTGCAGTTTGGTGGTGAGAATGTCCGGGATGATTGTGTTAAACGCTGAGCTGTAATCCACAAAGAGCATGCGAGCGTAGCTCTGCTGCTGCTCCAAGTGGCTCAACACAGAGTGGAGAGCTACAGCGATGGCGTCCTCTGTGGATCTGTTTGCACGATATGCAAACTGATGGGTGTCGAAAGTGGGGGGCAGATGGTCTTTGATGTGCTGGAGAACCAGCCACTCAAAGCACTTCATGATTACCGGTGTGAGGGCCACAGGGCGGTAATCATTTAGGCTGGTGACAGATGACCTTTTGGGCACGGGCATGATTGTGGCTGTTTTTAGGCAGGGGGGGATGACTGCTTGGGCCAGGGAGAGGTTGAAAATCCTGGTGAGAATCAGGGTGAGCTGGTGGGCACACGCTCTGATCACCTTGCCAGGTACTCCGTCTGGTCCGGCAGCCTTCCTGGGGTTCACTGCCAGGAGCACGAGCCGTACCTCATGCTCCTGGACAGTGAGTGGGGTGCAGCCTGGTGGGGGGGACAGGGCTGGAGCAGATGGGTGGTCCTGAGGTGTCTCAAAGCGAGCAAAGAAACAGTTAAGTTCCTCTGCTAGTGACACACTCAGGTCTCCTGCAGTCACATCACAGCCTCTGAAGTTTGTGATGTTCTGAATGTCCTGCCACACCTCCCGTGTGTTATTGCTGGACAGATGGGACTCTGTTCTCCTCCTGTAGTCCGCCTTGGCTTTTTTAATTCCTCTTTTCAGGTCAGCTCGAGCAGCACTGTACAGAGCTCTGTCGCCTGACCTGAAGGCAGCATCACGGGTTTTGAGGAGTGAACGGACCTGGCTGTTCATCCAGGGTTTCTGGTTAGGGAAAACCTGGATGTTTTTGCTAACAGTCACATTTCCAATACAGAACTTAATGTAGTCCAGTACCGTCCCTGTGAATGTTTCTAGGTCCTCGTGTTCGAATAAGTCCCAATCTGTGTATGCAAAGCAGTCCTGTAGGTTGGAGAGTGCGTTTTCAGGCCAGGTTGTAATGGTTTTTACAGTAGGCCTGGCTCTCCGTCTGAGGGGGGTGTATGCTGGGGTGAGCAGCAGGGAAAGATGGTCGGACTGGCCGAGGTGGGGGAGGGGTTTGGCTCTGTAAGCGTGCTTAATGTTGGAGTAAACATGGTCAAGAGTGTTCTCCCCTCTTGTAGAACATTTGACATGTTGGTGGAATTTCGGGAGTACAGTCTTTAAGTTGGCCTTGTTAAAGTCTCCCGCGATAATAAGAACACCGTCGGGGTGGACCCGCTGCTGTTCGTTAACGGCGTTCAGCAGGAGAGAGAGCGCCATGCTAACGTTAGCATCGGGAGCTATATACACAGCTGTGACGATCACTACTGTTAGCTCTCTGGGTAGAAAAAAAGGCCGACATCTTACAGACATGTACTCGAGGTCTGGGGAACAATGTTTGTCTATGATTGTTCCGTTGTTACACCAGTCCTCATGCACGTAAATACAGAGACCCCCTCCCCTGCTCTTACCGGAGTCCTTGGTCCGATCTCCGCGTAGCAGAGTGTGGCCTGCTAGCTGCACGCTAGCATCGGGAATCTGCGGGTTTAGCCAGGTCTCGGTGATAATCATTACACAGCAGTCATGAACATAGCGATTTCCAGCCAGCTGTAACTCTAGGTTGTCCGTTTTATTTACCATGGATCTGGCGTTGGAGAGATATGGGCTCGTCAGAGGAGGCCTGTGTGGTTGGCATTTCAGCTTCAGCATAAAGCCGGACCTACAGCCCCGGTTCTGCTTCCTCTCCCTCCGCCGTTGGCGGTGCCTTCCAGACCCGATAACAATCCACGGAGCACCCGGCGGTCTCGCTATGTCGTCTGGGATGTTATGAGTGTAGTGAAAATCACTCGATACTGATATCTTGTGCCGGTAGCCAATGTCCACAAGATCCTGGCGTGTGTAGCAGTTGTTTGTGGAGACAAATGCACCAAAACTAACAAATATGAAATACAAAAAGTACAAAAAAGAGCACCGAGAGGAAGAGCCGTGAGCCGCTGCGTCTGTGCGCACCGCCATCTTGGATCAAGAAAAATATTGCGCAAATGCTAAAAAGCGGTCCTACATATTTGTTTAATATGTGCATTGAAGGACATATCCTGGTCAAAAATGACTCCAAGATTTCTCACAGTGTTACTGGAGGCCAAAGTAATGCCATCCAGAGTAAATATCTGGTTAGACACCATGTTTCTAAGAAGCAGGAAATTAGAGGTCATCCAGGCCTTAATGTCTTTAAGACATTCCTGCAGTTTAACTAATTGATGTGTGTCATCTGGCTTCATTGATAGATAAAGCTGAGTATCATCTGCATAACAATGAAAATTGATGCAATGCTTTCTAATAATACTGCCTAAGGGAAGCATGTATAATGTAAATAATATTGGTCCTAGCACAGAACCCTGTGGAACTCCATAATTAACCTTAGTGTGTGAAGAAGACTCCCCATTTACATGAACAAATTGGAGTCTATGAGATAAATATGATTCAAACCACTGCAGTGCAGTACCTTTAATACCTATAGTATGCTCTAATCTCTGTAATAAAATGTTATGGTCAACAGTATCAAAAGCTGCACTGAGGTCCAACAGGACAAGAACAGAGATGAGTCCACTGTCAGAGGCTGTAAGAAGATCATTGTAACCTTCACTAATGCTGTTTCTGTCCTGTGATGAATTCTGAAACCTGACTGAAACTCTTCAAATAAACCGTTCCTCTGCAGATGATCAGTTAGCTGTTTTACAACTACTCTTTCAAGAATCTTTGAGAGAAAAGGAAGGTTGGAGATTGGCCTATAATTAGCTAAGACAGCTGGGTCAGTGATGGCTTTTTAAGTAGAGGTTTAATTACAGCCACCTTGAAGGTCTGTGGTACATAGCCAACTAATAAAGACAGATTGATCATTTTTAAGATTGAAGCATCAATAATTGGAAAGACTTCTTTGAACAGTCTAGTAGGAATGGGATCTAATAAACATGTTGCTGGTTTGGAGGAAGTAACTATTGAAGTTAACTCTGAAAGATCAACTGGAGCAAAAGAGTCTAAACAAATACCAGCAGTGCTGAAAGCAGCCGAACATGAAGAATAATCTTTGAGATGTTTATGAATAATTTTTTCTCTAATGTCTAAAATTTTATTTGTGAAGAAATCCATGAAGTCACTACTAGTTAAAGTGAAAGGAATACTCGGCTCTACAGAGCTCTGACTCTTTGTCAGCCTGGCTACAGTGCTGAAAACAAACCTGGGGTTGTTCTTATTTTCTTCAATTAATGATGAGTAGTAAGATGTCCTAGCTTTACGGAGGGCTTTTTTTATAGAGCAACAAACTCTTTTTCCAGGCTAAATGAGCATCTTCTAATTTAGTGAGACGCCATTCCCTCTCCAGCTTTCGGGTTATCTGCTTTAAGCTGTGAGTTTGTGAATTATACCACGGAGTCAGGCACTTCTGATTTGAAGCTTTCCTTTTCAGAGGAGCCACAGTATCCAAAGTCGTACGCAGTGAGGATGTAAAACTATTGACGAGATAATCGACCTCACTGGGAGCAGAGTTTAGGTAGCTGCTCTGTACTGTGTTGGCACTGAAGAGCATAATAATGAAGGAATTAGATCCTTAAACTTAGTTACAGCACTTTCAGAAAGACTTCTACTGTAATAAAACTTATTCCCCACTGCTGTGTAATCCATTAAAGTAAATGTAAATGTTACTAAGAAATGATCAGACAGGAGGGGCTTTCAGGGAATACTGTTAAGTCTTCAGTTTCAATGCCATATGTCAGGACAAGATCCAGAGTATGATTAAAGTGGTGGGTGGGCTCCTTTACATTTTGAGAGAAGCCAATTGAATCTAACAATAGATTAAATGCAGTGTTGAGGCTGTCATTCTCAGCATCTACATGGATGTTAAAATCACCCACTATAATGATTTTATCTGAACTGAGCACTAAATCAGATAAAAAGTCTGAGAAATCAGACAGAAACTCTGAGTAAGGACCAGGTGGACGATAGATAATAACAAATAAAACAGGTTTTTGATTTTCCCAATTAGGATGGACAAGACTAAGAGTCAGGCTTTCAAAAGAATGAAAACTTTGTCTGGGTCTTTGATTAATTAATAAGCTGGAATTGAAGATTGCAGCTACTCCTCCTCCTCGACCTGTGCTTCGAGCATTCTGACAGTTACTGTGACTCGGGGGTGTTGATTCATTTAAACTAACATATTCATCCTGCTGTAACCAGGTTTCTGTAAGGCAGAATAAATCAATATGTTGATCAATTATTAAATCATTGACTAATAGGGACTTGGAAGAGAGAGACCTAATGTTTAATAATCCACATTTAATTGTTTTATTCTTTGGTGCAGTTGATGACGCTGTATTATTTATTGTTTTTGAATTTTTATGCTTAAATAGCTTTTTGCTGATTTTAGCTTTGTTTTTTGGTGGTCTGGGAGCAGGCACCGACTCTATGGGGATGGGGTTTTGGGGGGATGGCAGGAGGAGAGAAGCTGCAGAGAGGCGTATAAGACTGCAACTCTGCTTCCTGGTCTCAACCCTGGGTAGTCAGGTTTTAGGAGGGTTAATAAATTTGGCCATATTTCTAGAAATGAGAGCTGCTCCATCCAAAGTGGGATGGATGCCGTCTCTCCTAACAAGACCAGGTTTTCCCCAGAAACTTTGCCAATTATCTATGAAGCCCACGTTGTTTTTTGGACACCACTCAGACAGACAGCGATTCAAGGAGAACATGCAGCTAAACATGTGGCTCCTGGTCTGATTGGGGAGGGGCCCAGAGAAAACTACAGAGTCCGACATTGTTTTTGCAAAGTTACACACCGAGTCAATATTAATTTTAGTGACCTCCGATTGGCGTAACCGGGTGTCATTACTGCTGACGTGAATAACGATCTTACCAAATCTACGATTAGCCTTAGCCAGCAGTTTCAAATTTCCATGAATGTCGCCTGCTCTGGCCCCTGGAAGACATTTGACTATGGTCGCCGGTGTCTCTAGCTTCACGTTTCTCAAAACAGAGTCGCCAATAACCAGAGTTTGTTCCTCGGCGGGTGTGTCGCCGAGTGGAGAAAAACGGTTAGAGACGTGAACAGGTTGGTGGTGTACCCGGGGCTTCTGCTTAGGACTATGCTTCCTCCTCACCGTCACCCAGCCGGCCTGTTTACCCTGCTGCTCGGGATCTGCTGGGGGGAGCTAACGGCGGCTAAGCTACCATGGTCCGCACCCACTACAGGGGCCTGGCTAGATACAGGATTTTCCAGGGTGCGGAGCCGAGTCTCCAATTCAGAAAGCCTGGCCTCCAGAGCTACAAACAGACTACATTTATTACAAGTACCGTTACTGCTAAAGGAGGCCGAGGAGTAACTAAACATGTGACACCCAGAGCAGGAAAGTGCAGGAGGGACAGGAGAAGAAGCCATGCTGGTAGTGAGTCGGCTAAGGGCTAAGCTACTAGCTGAGCTAAGCTAGCGAATTTCTAAAAACAAATAAAGTGAATAATGTGAATACAGGTGATTCAGCAAAGAGTATGCTATTTAAAGTAGGTGAAGATTACACTAAAATATGTTATTATCCAGATAAATCGAGTTATACAGATATAACAGCTAACAGACAGCAAAACACTGCTCCGGAACAGGAAGTGATACAATACCGCAGTGAGAGCCAACACCAAGTGACAGCGCCACCAAAGCACTCTTTAGCAACACCCGCCTCGCTCTGTATAACAATGACACACGTTTCTGTTTCACTGACAGCATTAACAAACTTTATTGTGAAATGAAGCTTTTTGACATTTATTCTCTGAGATTTTGTCTTCAGCTCGAGTCTCGATTAGTGGGAAAATTTCCTGATTCAACTTTTCTTCTGTTTGCATCAAATTCCAGGAGAATCAAATCAAAGTGTGAATCAGAGTCCACGATAATCCGATTCTAGAGGAAACATGGAAACTGTAGAGGATTCACACTGAATATGTTCATTTGGTCCCTTCAAGAAAAATCAATCAGTTCATCAAATAAAATCAGTCCCTGATCAACAGTTTGATTGACAGGACAGATGATCAGAGGAGCAGAGTTTCTACCACCATCATTAGTACAGGGACAGAAGTATGGGTGGAGTTTGTGAGTGAAGGAGCAGCCAGTAAAGGAGCAGATCAGAGCTGCAGCATCTACATCATAGAAGGAGACCAGACCCTCCTCATAATCCACAAACACCCCCACCTTCTCAGGACCAGGCTGAAGACAGAGACGGACTGGAGGGCTAGCAAAAGCTTTGTACTCATTTCCATTTCTCAGTGCTACAGTCCAGAAACCATCCTGAGGTCTCGCTGTGATGTCTCCCTTCCTGTTGATGGACTCTCTGGCCACTCCTAAAGTCCATTTAGTCTTTCCTTTAACCTGAACCTCAAAGTAAAATCTGCCTGAAGAGAAACTCTGCTTTCCTAAAACACAAACGCAGTCAGAGAATCTCTCTGGATTGTCTGGAAGATTCTTCTTCACATCACTATCATGTACTTGTTTTCCATCATTAGACAGGATGAGATAAGGATTTGCTGTATCGGGATCAAGAGTCACATCCACTGCATACTGCTGGACCCTCCTCAGCTCAGCTTCAAACACCTTCTTCATGTCTTTCCTGAGTGTGTCCTCCAGCTGAGCCACAGCTCTCACCACAGTCCCCTCATATGATGGTGGATGGATGCTGACCTCTGTCCAGTCCTTGGTGGGTGGAGCAGCTTTGAGGGAGGAGAAGCTTTGGAGGAGGTGGAGGTGGTCTTCAGAGTGTGAGAGCTGCTTCACCTCAGAGCTTCTCTTCATCAGCTCAGAGACTTCCTGTTCCAGATCTTTGACGAGACCTTCAGCCTGTTTCTCTGTTGCTTCCTGTTTGTCTTTGACCTCCTTTATGAGCTCCTTCAGGCCTCTCTCAACAGACTCCATCAGAGCAGTGAAGACCTGAACACCTTCTGCTTCCTCTCTGTCTGCAGCATCTTTGCTCATCTTCACTGACTCTCTGATCTGCTGAATCTTCAGTCGTCTCTTCTGGATCATCTGCTGAATTTCAGCCTCTGTCTTCCCCAGCTCTGCCTTCTTTCCTTCATATTCTTCTCTCAGAGGAACAAACTCATGGTTCTTGTGGTCTAAAACAGAGCAGAGCGTGCAGACACATGTCTGGTCGGTCTTACAGAACAGCTCCAGAGGTTTATCGTGCTTCCTACACATCCTTCCTTCCAGGTTCTCCTCAGGCTCCACCAGCTGATGTCTTTTCAGACCTTTCGTGGTCAAATGAGGCTCCAGGTGAGTCTGACAGTAGGAGGTCAGACACACCAGGCAGGACTTCAGGGCCTTCAGTTTGGTTCCAGTGCAGACGTCACAGGGAACTTCTCCTGGTTTGGCAGCTTGTTGCTCTGAGCTGCTGCTGCTGGCTTTCTGCTGAGCTTCATGTTTGAACTGAGCAACCATCTCAGAGATGAAGGTGTTGACATGAAGCTCGGGTCTCATCTTGAACACCTTATTACACATGGGACACTGAGATATGACATTCATGTCCCAGTGCTGAGTGATGCAGGTCTTGCAGAAGTTGTGTCCACATGGTGTGCTGACTGGATGAGTGAACACATCCAGACAGATGGAGCACAGAAACTGATCTTCAGATCGCAGATTGCTGGCAGCAGACATGTCTGCACTCTGAGGGAGGAAGAAGAGAAACACACTGGATTTAAACTTCAGGTTAAAGTTCATCTTTAAAAAGAAAGAAACCAGTGTCAGTATTAAACTCTTTACATGTGTCTCTGAGCAGTTTGAGTTATGGATGCTCTGCTGTGAGCTCATGCTACTGCATCTCCTCACAGACTGCATGAGTGCGAACAGTGAGGGGGTGTCAGTGAGGCTGCAGGGTGGAGAAGTGGGTCAGTCTGAGTGCTGATGATGGGTGGAGCTGCCTCAGCTTGCTCCTCCACACCTGCTGTGTGTCTGCTCATTAAGGCTGTGCACTAAATCACTGCTGGGGCTGCATTTCTTTGTCACCACCATGATGGGAATTTGGTTTTTTTTTTGTGCATCCGTGTTTTTCCAGCCTGGAATTCCCTCGTGGTCTCCTAGAAGTCTCCCAGGTGTTCCTATGAGAGTCTGCAACACCCAGCCGGCCACCTGCCTCTGTGTCCCCCTCAGCCAGTGCCTTTCTGTTAGTGATGAGCACAGCGACACCTGCTGGCTAATTTCTCATCACTACATCTTGATAACGCTGCTCTGTGAAACAGTGACACAGAAAAGCCCGGCACAGTCCCAAACAAAGCTGCGTATTATACCAGACTATCAATAATTATGATTGTATGATTATGAAATTCCCGTAACAGTAGCTGTGATTGTAAAGAACAACGTCTCAGTAAATAGTTTTCTCTCTGTTATCATTGGTGAGGCTGTTTCAGTTTTTAGTTGCCTCGTTTCCTGTCAGCATGGCCTCGGGGAAACCCTCAGAGTTTGGATGTGTTTGGTTGACTTTCAGCTTTCTGGAGTTCATGTCATCAGGTTTGTTTCACACCAACAAAGCTAGAAGCTGGAGCATCCTTAGGCTTAATTCTCAGTTAATTCAAAATGTCTTTAAATAAATAAAAATAAATATGTTTTCCTTCTTTATTAAAGGCTTTGTTTTGCCAGTTGGTGGAAGCTTCCACCTTGGTGTCCTCAGAGTCTCGTCTCTGCTCTTTGTGGATGATGTTGGCTTCATCAGGTGGTGGCCTCCAGCTCACAGTGGAACGGTTCACAGCTGAGTGTGAAGCAGCTGGTATGAGAATCAGCACCTCTAAGTCTGAGGCCATGGTATCAAGGTGGAGCGCCCACTCCAGCTCAGGGAGCTGCTGCCCCAGGTGGAGGAGTTTAAGTATCTTGGAGTCTTGTTCACGAGCGATGAAGAAGGGAACGGGAGATCGACCGACGGATCGAAGCTGCGTCTGCAGTGATGTGGACGCTGCACCGGTCTGTCGTGGTGAAGAGGGAGCTGAGCGTAAAAACGAAGCTGTCGATTTACCGCTCGATCTACGTTCCTACCCTCACCTATGGTCAGGAGCTCTGGGTAGTGACTGAAAGAATGAGACTGTGAATGTGGTTTCTGATATGCCTGTGTTTAAACTCCATATATGGTTTTCTTTAAGAGATGTAACAAAGCTGAAGGCCTTTTCTTTAAAGTCCTCTTCTCTCCTTTGACCAAATAAGGAAAGGTCTGCATTCCAAGGCTCCCTGTATGGCTGAAAACTGGCTGAAACTGGTTCTATTCATGGAGCATGAACAATGTAAACAGATGTTGGGGTCGAACTCTGTGGGATATAAAGTAGGAAATGCTGATGTTCAGGAGAGACAGAGATGACACTTGGCGGTCTCTCCCAGGCACAGACTAGGAGTGCTCGGTATGACACTGTTCTTTCTTGTAAATGAATCTGTTATTTTAAGAAGAACTTTGTCAGCAGAGAATTTCTTCAATACATCCACAACACGAATACAAGCAGCAGAAATGAGCTTCCTCCAAAGGGTGGCTGTCCTCTCCCTTAGAGACAGGGTGAGGAGTGCAGTCATTCAGGAGGGGCTCAGAGTGGAGCTGCTGCTCCTCCACATCTAAAGGAACCAGTTGAGGTGGTTCGGGCATCTGATCAGGATGCCTCCTGGGTGCCTGTTGGGTGAGATGTGAGTTGGTGGAGGTGGCTGGGGAGAGGGAGGTCTGGGCTTCTCTGCTTAGGCTGTTGGCCCCGCGACCCTGCACTGCTGTGGATGTCACATCCTGTAACATGAGCACGATGTTTGAGTCAGTCTGAGGATTTGAACCTGCAGCCTTTCTCCTGCTGTTCAGGACATATTTACAGCAGACGCTGTCACGGTCCTGAGCCGTGTGCCCAGGTTTGGTTCTGTATTTGTTCCTTGAGGTTCTGTTTTTGTTGTATTTCTGCTGTTTCTAAGTTTGTGTACAGTTTACATTCTCAGTTTGATTTTCTGAGCCTAGTTCTTAATATTTCATTCCCTTTGTTTCCCGGCGTTCTTGTGTTCCTCTGCCTGTTTTATCCCTCTGTGTCCTGCTCCCTTGTCCTGTGCATCATATCTGTTTTTTACTTCCTGTGTTGTGTCTGTATTAATCATATGTTTAGATTCCCTCAGTGTGCCTCCCAATGTGTCAGGTCTGTGTTTCTGTGTCCGTGTTTATTCACTTCCTGTTTTATTGTCCTACTGTCCTGTTTCCTGTGTGTTGTGTTCAGTTTTGCTTCCCCTGTCTTCTTAGTGTCATTCAGTCCAGCTGTTCTTTCCAGCTGTTTCCTCTTGTCTAGTTACCTTGTGTGTATATATTGTCTGAGTTTTTCCTTTTTCCTTTGTTGTGCCGTCGTCTATGGAAGTTTGTTTCATCTACTACAAAAAAAAATCTTCATCTGTAACTTGAGATTTTGAGTTATGTATCTCAAATTTTCATGTTAATAACTTGAAATTTCAGCTTAGCACTGCCAATCAGGAAGAAAGAGGTAATTTACTTATAACCTGGAAGCAGATGCTGCCAGAGCATGTGCACTAAAAATGGGGTCGCGACAGTATCAGTGAGCTAGCAGTTACTAGCAACCCTGAACAAATTGTTGGCATGTTTTTGACCTTCAATGATCAAAATGTCTTCTCACCAAAAACAGCTGCATAAAAGGTAAGGAACCAATGTTTTCATGTTGATCTGTTGGACAGCTGATACCGTCAGCTTCCTGCTTCCAGTTAACAAGGAAATGATGTACGGATCACGGAGCTTCCTGATTGGCAGTCTGGAGTAAAAATTTCGAGTTATGAACATGAAAATGAAAATTTGAGATACATAACTCAAAATTTCTACTTAGTAACTTGAAATTTCGAGTTACTAAGTACAAAATTTGGGTCATTAAGTCGAAATTTCGAGTTAGAGATGGCGACTGTTTTTTGTCTCCTGGGCAGCTCATTTAGGAGTGCTGCCATCTGGTGGACATTTGATATCCAACAGTCCTATTGTTACGTTGCACGCTGGCTGGTGGATCTTTTAGCATAAGTATGAAATTATTATGTCAAAATCAGAGGACTGAAGAAGCAGGAGCATGCTGAAACTGAAGTGCTAACATATACAGGTAAGGATACAGGTGCTTCTGATTATGTTGCTCTAACAGTGGATCAGACTCAGCTCAGATCACCCAGAACACGTCCTCTATTTTCCACGTCTTTTTCAGCTACTGGATTCACATAATGAGGCAGTCATGTGATTTCAGAAAACTGGGCCTGGTTTGGCTTTTGTCCCGTGATATTCTGAAAAATGCTCCGGGCCTCGACACAGGCCTCGGGCTTTGGTACCAGCTGCAACATCACTGCTCTGCCTGCAACACAACCGACTTTTGACATTATGACTTGACCGGTGCAGACCCAGGCTTTCATGAGTCTCGAGGACTTTCAAATTCAGCTCCTCATTTCCTGAAATACCTGCCCTGCTAACCACTGCTAGAACGCCTGAGGCTTCCCCTGTGCCGGAGCACCCTGTACCCAGATCTGTTCCTCGGGTGAGGGCGGCTAAGGTTCATCCAGTCTGAACCTCTGCAACCAGAGTCACCAATGTCTTCAAATTCATTATTATCAGGCTGTCCTAAAAGCTCCCTGAAAAGCCTTCAGCTGATCCAAAATGCTGCAGCTAGAGTACTGACAGGGCCTAGAAAGAGAGAGCAGATTTCTCCCATATTGGCTTCTCTTCATTGGCTCCCTGTTAAATCTAGAATCCAATGAACTGCAGATTTGTGTGGAAACAGGAAATGTGATCAGCTGCACTCACCACTGTTGCTGAGAGGACCCTGATGGACTCGGTGAATCTTCTTTTAGAGACAAACAGGACTCGACTGAAGCTCTGCTGCTGCTGCTCTCTCACACTTTCACTTTCACTTCTGGAAAAATGAGCTGAACTTCAGGTATTTCCAGTGTTGCTCCGCCTCTTCCTGCAGCTGTTTGTCTGGTTTTGCTGCCTCTCCCTTTAAAGGAAGAGGAATCATGGTATTTATACTCACTGACTTTGTGCAGCAGGTGGGAGGAGTGAGGAGTGCTGTGTGGGTAAAGGTCACACAGTAATGACGTCCTCAGGTGATCAGAAGAAACTCACCTGGATTTCCTTTTCCACAGCAGACTGAGAGCCTCTGGTGGCCACTGAAGGAGGTCACAGATGTTCTCTCTGAGCTGAAACGATGGTTTAAACTGAAAATGTTAGAAATGAATTCTTTAAAGCTCTGATCTCCTTCCAGCTGCTTCCTGTACCACCTCTTTAGTTTCTGTTAAAGCAGCAGAGTCCTGACAGGTAGATCCTCATGCCCTCACTAACAGCACTGGGCTGTTACTGAGAGGCAAAGATGGTGCTGTGTTGGATGAACTGGTTTCCTTGTTGTTGGGCTTATCCCCTCCTGAGATAATGATAGTGAGTATTCTGCATTTAAGAGGAATATATGCTGACTGATTGTGGCTCAGCTGACGTCAAAGATGTGCCATGTGTTCCTGAATCAACATAAAGTCAAGGGGACCCCGGGCCTCCCAGCTCAACGGGATTCCCCTGTGTTTGTGTGTGTGTGTGTGTGTGTTGGGGGGGGGGGGGGGGGTCGTCAAGGGGACCCCAGACCCAAGCCTGTAATGTGCGGGGGGAGATAGGAGGGTGTAGAGCGCCAAAAAGCAGACAACCAACAATTTTTAATTGTTGGTCAACAACACCCCCTTTGTAAAAAGCAGAAACATCAAACTGAGGTAAATGTATATGTATTATTACTGTTAGGTTTAGACCACCGTCAAATAAAAGAAGACACAGAAACCCGTAGTGCTCTTTTACCTGCAGGGAGAGTCTCCGTCAGCCACCACGCGTGTGTGTCTGAGTGAGAGTCTGACTTCCTTCTTCCTTCTGGCTCTTTTATTTTTAGCATCACGTGAGTGTGTGGGGGTGTGTGTGTGTGTGTGTGTGTGTGTGTGTGTGACGTCAGGAAACAGGCGTTACCTGCTTTCCTCACCTGGAGGGTTTGGGTATGTTTGTCCTTACAATCTGATTGTCATGTGCATGTTTATGATGAACACATTGTGATACATAGAAAAAACAGTTAAACGCTTATCTATTCTTACAGTTACCTGATGATTTAACCCTTGTGCTGTGTTTGAATTCACGAGTGTGTTTCTGGGGTATGAAGGACCCCCTCTGTAAGGTCTGCAACGGGGACTCGCAAACACGTGATACATACATGGGTCTCAGGTGGGGTCGAACCGACCCCCTGACAAAGTGAATCCCCATGTTGCTGCTTAGGCCCTGTGTGTGTGTGTGTGTGTGTGTGTGTGTGTGTGTGTGTGTGTGTGTGTGTTTATCACTAACATGGGGCCGAGGCACAGTTTGGACAGTAGACCATGGCGCACTTGCCACACGTGCACGGGACAACCACGACGCAGAGTCTTGGTCTTGGCATCCCTGCTCCTGGGGCACACATGACACCTCTTCCTCCTCGCCTTGGACAAAGCCAAGGCGAGGACAATGACAACGTCAAGACCGAGTGGCGTCGGGATCCTGCTGCTGTCGCGTTGTTGCTTTTGCTGTCGCTGTTGTTGTTGCTGCTGTTACCTCTCGCCCTCTCCTTCCCCTCTCTGGCAGCAGCTGCTCCGGCTGCCAGCTCTTTGCAAAGTCGTTCCAGGAACAGCCTTGCCCGGCATCCAGGCAGGATTCACTCCCTCCCAGCACGAAGGCATTGTACGCAGACACGTCCACCATGTTGTGAAAGAGGGCCAGGAGCCAGCGACTCATCCTTCTCCTGCAACTGTACGTGCCCAACACCTTGTCCAGGTTGTCCACACCTCCCTTGGTGTGATTGTAGTGGAGCACCGTCAGGGGCTTCCCGTCCGGTCGCCCGCTCAGCCCCGGGGCGCACACGTGCTGCTCGTGTGTGGTGAGGATCAGCACGTTCTTGTTGTGTTTGGCCAGGTAAGAGACCATGGCCGCATCGGGAGGCTCTGCAGTCGACCCAAATGCAAATTGTGAAAACAGCACTGGTCTGCCCTTGACTTTGAGCAGTTGGCTGGGGATCTCAGCCCTGTTTGTGCACACGGTCCCCAGCGAGGTGAGGCCCCTTTGGACGAACAGCCTCCTGACCAGCTCGTACGACGTGAAGAAGTTCTCGAAGGTGACGTTGTGGCCCAGTTCTAGTCTCTCAGTCAGCTCAAGCACCACTCTGAATGCCAGGTTTTTCTCGGGAGGACCTCACTTGTCGCATTTCCCGGTGTATGCCAGCATCTTGCACGCTTAGCTGGACTTGGCATCGCACGCCACCCACAGCTTGATCCCGTACCTTGCCGGCTTGCTGGGCATGTATTGCTTGAAGGGAAATCAACCTGGGGTGAGGGGGTGGGGGTGGGTGGGGAGCAGGGTTATTATAGTTAACGAAAACGAACAAATAACGAAAACTGAAATTGAAAAAACATTGTCGTTAACTGAAATAAATAAAAACTAAAATTAAAAGGAAAAAACAATAATTAACTAAAACGGTATTGTGAGTTTTAAAAACTAATTAAAACTAACTAAAACTAAACTATAATGTAAAATCCAAAACTATTATAACCCTGGTGGGAAGTGTAGAATAGCAGTTTTTTTTTTTTCTCTTTTGGGTAGCACTTTATTACACGGAAAACCTTGCACACCACGTCAAACACCGCCTCCGTAACAAAGTACACACACACACACACACACACACACACACACACACACACACACATACACACACACCCACACACACACACACACACACCTTTGAAGGGAACCAGCCTCTCGTCCGCCGTGACCTTGGGTCTGGGCTCGTACAGGAGCGGCAGCCTCGCGCACCATGTGTCCCACACTTCCCTGATGGGCGCCAGTTTGTTGTCCCCGGTGGCCACGGACCTGGCCTCTCTGGTGTCGCAATCGTCAAAGGAACCCTGATCGTTGAGGGCGGCGCGAGACAACGCGATCACAGCTGCTAACCGAGGTGACAGGATTGTCTGCGGTGGTCGCCTCGATGGTCCTTTTCGATTCACCTGACTTCACTGGGTTTGTTTTAGTGTGTTGTTTATTATGCAGTGACAGAAGCAAAACTTGGCTCGGGACCCACGTCGCAGACTGGGGCTATGTGATGGCACAACTCCTTATGCTATCGCGTTGCAAAGTGGTGCTCGGTGGTGTGCGGTTTGTGCGGTTTTGTTTTTTGGGTTTTTCTTTGTTAGGGCCCGAGCACGAACTGTGCGAAGGCCCTATTGTTTTTGCTTCGTTTATTAGGGCCCGAGCACGAAATACGTGCGAAGGCCCTATTGTTTTTCCTCCGTTTATTTTTAGGGCCCGAGCACTAAACGTGCGAAGGCCCTATTGTAATTGCTTCGTTTATTAGGGCCCGAGCACTAAACGTGCGAAGGCCCTATTGTAATTGCTCCGTTTCTTATTATTAGGGCCCGAGCACTAAACGTGCGAAGGCCCTATTGTAATTGCTTCGTTTATTAGGGCCCGAGCACGAAACGTGCGAAGGCCCTATTGTAATTGCTTCGTTTATTATTATTTTTTTTTTTTTTTTTTTTTTATTATTATTCAGGCAAATGAATTGGCTTTTTGGGGGCTTTATCATATTCAAAAACTCATGAAACTTTGCACATGCGTCACACCTGGTGAAAATTTAAGTATTTTAAGGGTTTCGGGCAAGGGTCATCCAAAATGGCTCGCTAGCGCCCCCTAAACTGGAGCCCCACCGCTGTGTTTCACGTACATGTATGAAACTTCACACACATATATATCATATCCAGACGCACAAAAAATCCTCTTGGAGCCATGCCCTAAAACCAACAGGAAGTCCGCCATTTTGAATTAATCATGCAAATTTGGCGATTTGCACACCTCAGAATTTTTCTAATAACTCTGAGATTTTACGTATTATCAACTTCATATTTGGTTTGTGTAACCTACACCCCCCGGGGAATCTAAATCTCAAAAATGGTGAGTTTTTGCCAAGGGGGAGGGGTCCTTATGCCCCCCTTAATTTTGATCATTCGCCATGAAATTTCGATTGCCTCTCATTCATACCTACATGATCCAATCTGGATCAAACTTCTTCACTAGGATGAGGGTCCTCCCCTGAACACATACATATGACAATATTTAATAACAGTCGCAGCGCCACCTACTGGGAACTGGAAATGTTATATTTTACACTTGGAGGTCCAGCTCCAAGGCGGTTGAGCCGAACCATCTCAAATTTCACCTGGACAGCCTTAAGAAGTTGGACTTACTGTGTTTTCAAAACTGTGAGTTTTTGGCAAAAGGGCGTGACCCTTATGGGACGGCAAAGTGCGATGATTCGCCATGAACACAAAAATGGCTGTAACTCAAAGCCAACCTGTCCAATCTGGCTCAAACTTCAGTGGTGTGATAAGCATGCTGCCCTGAACACACTGATATGCATAACGTCCATAAACGGTAGAGCGCCACCTAGTGGCACCTGGAAATATCATAAAACTGCATGTTTTTGGAGCAGCCCCGGAGCTACATTGTATCTACATGTATGAAAATGTACAGCCTCATGTAACATCCTAAGACGTACAAAAAAGTCTCTTGGACCCATACCCCAAACCCTACAGGAAGTCGGCTATCTTCAATTGAATGTGTCAATTTTTGCGATTTCCACGCCTGCTATTTGAACGAACTTGTCCTAGGGCATTTCACCCACTGACACCAAATTGGCTCCAGACCATCTACACAAGTAGCCCATCAAAAGATATTCATGGTTTTGTAGAATATTGAACGGTGTTGCCATGGCAACCCTCTGAATTTGGACTTTTTTCAATTTCAAGCCCACAGAGAATCTAAGCATCAGCCCCTGGGCTGTGCTTTCTCTGTGTATCTGAAAATGTGCCTGCTGATGTAAGATGCTAAGATCGACAAAAAAGTCTCTTGGACCGATAGCCGAAACCCAACAGGAAGTCAGCCACGTTCACTTTAAAGTGTCATTTTTGCAGCATTTTTCGCCTTTTTCAGGCCTTTTTGCCTCAACTCCTCCTAGGGCATTTGACCCAGTGACACCGAAATGGCTCCAGATCATCTACACAAGTAGCCCATCAAAAGATATTCATGGTTTTGTAGAATATTGAACGGTGTTGCCGTGGCAACCCTCTGAATTTGGACTTTTTTTCCATTTCAGGCCCAGAAAGATTCTAAACATCAGCCCCAGGGCTGTGCTTGGTCTGTGTATCTGAAATCGTGCATGCTGAAGTAACATCCTAAGACATACAAAAAAGTCTCTTGGACCCATACCCAAAATCCAACAGGAAGCCTGACATGTTCTAATTAAGGTGTCATTTTTGCAGCATTTTTCACATTTTTCAGACCTGCTATTTCAATCATCTTCTACTAGAGCATTTCACCCACTCAGACCAAAATTGCTCCAGATCATCTACACAAGTAGCCCATCAAAAGTTATTCATGGTTTTGTAGAATATTGAACGGTGTTGCCATGGCAACCCTCTGAATTTGGACTTTTTTAAATTTCAAATTCACAGAGATTCTAAACATCAGCCCCTGGGCTGTGCTTTCTCTGTGTATCTGAAAATGTGCCTGCTGATGTAAGATGCTAAGATCTACAAAAAAGTCTCTTGGACCGATAGCCGAAACCCAACAGGAAGTCAGCCACGTTCACTTTAAAGTGTCATTTTTGCAGCATTTTTCGCCTTTTTCAGGCCTTTTTGCCTCAACTCCTCCTACGGCATTTGACCCAGTCAGACCAAAATGGCTCCAGATCATCTACACAAGTAGCCCATCAAAAGATATGCATGGTTTTGTAGAATATTGAACGGTGTTGCCGTGGCAACCCTCTGAATTTGGATTTTTTTCCTTTTCAGGCACAGAAAGATTCTAAACATCAGCCCCAGGGCTGTGCTTGGTCTGTGTATCTGAAATCGTGCATGCTGAAGTAACATCCTAAGACGTACAAAAAAGTCTCTTGGACCCATACCCAAAATCCAACAGGAAGCCTGACATGTTCTAATTAAGGTGTCATTTTTGCAGCATTTCTCACATTTTTCAGACCTGCTATTTCAATCATCTTCTACTACAGCATTTCATTCAGTGAGACCAAAATGCCTCCAGATCATCTACACAAGTAGCCCATCAAAAGATATTCAAGGTTTTATAGAATCTCCAACGCTGTTGCCATAGCAACCCTCTGAATGTGGGATTTTACTATTATACCACAGTACACCAGAATGTCACATCTCTAACATACATTGTCCAATCTGTCCCAAACTTCACAGGCTTAATGGGAGGGTAAGGGAGACTGGACACACCCGCCTATCAGCTTTGTTTCACAATCATAAAGCCACCTAGTGGCAACAGGAAATCAGTAGAACACAGACAATCATCATCCTATGATCATTACAATTTCATTTATGGCTGCAGGCATTACATAGATCATTGTGACACTTTAATTAGTGGGCACTCACTGATGCCACCTAGTGGAAGCGGGAGACGAACGATGCGAAGTACGGCTAGCCTGCTGAGCTGTCAGCAGCCGGGTGAGCCCGCTACTCTCTCGTCTGCGAGAACCTCAGAGCGCAGCTCGCCTAGAGCGTGCCACGGTTCGACGCGCAGCTTGGCTGGAGCGCGCCACGGGTCGACGCGCGCCGGGGGCGAGGGCCCGATCATCGCCGCTTGCGGCTTTAATTAGGGCCCGAGCACGAAACGTGCGAAGGCCCTATTGTAATTGCTTCGTTTATTATTATTAGGGCCCGAGCACGAAACGTGCGAAGGCCCTATTGTAATTGCTTCGTTTATTATTATTATTATTTTTATTATTCAGGCAAATGAATTGGCTTTTTGGGGGCTTTATCATATTCAAAAACTCATGAAACTTTGCACATGCGTCACACCTGGTGAAAATTTAAGTATTTTAAGGGTTTCGGGCAAGGGTCATCCAAAATGGCTCGCTAGCGCCCTCTAAACTGGAGCCCCACCGCTGTGTTTCACGTACATGTATGAAACTTGACACACATGTACATCATATCCAGACGCACAAAAAATCCTCTTGGAGCCATGCCCTAAACCCAACAGGAAGTCCGCCATTTTGAATTAATCATGCTAATTTGCCGATTTGCACACCACTGACTTTTTCTAATAACTCAGAGGTTTTAGGTATTATCAACTTCATATTTGGTTTGTGTAACCTACACCCCCAGGGGAATCTAAATCTAAAATATGGTGAGTTTTTGCCAAGGGGGAGGGGTCCTTATGCCCCCCCCAATTTTGATCATTCGCCATGAAATTTTGATTGCCTCTCATTCATACCTACATGATCCAATCTGGATCAAACTTCTTCACTAGGATGAGGGTCCTCCCCTGAACACATACATATGACAATATTTAATAACAGTCGCAGCGCCACCTAGTGGGAACAGGAAATGTCATATTCTACACTTGGAGGTCCAGCTCCAAGGCGGTTGAGCCGAACCATCTCAAATTTCACCTGGACAGCCTTAAGAAGTTGGACTTACTGTGTTTTCAAAACTGTGAGTTTTTGGCAAAAGGGCGTGACCCTTATGGGACGGCAAAGTGCGATGATTCGCCATGAACACAAAAATGGCTGTAACTCAAAGCCAACCTGTCCAATCTGACTCAAACTTCAGTGGTGTGATAAGCATGCTGCCCTGAACACACTGATATGCATAACGTCCATAAACGGTAGAGCGCCACCTAGTGGCACCTGGAAATATCATAAAACAGCAAGTTTTTGGAGCAGCCCCGGAGCTACATTGTATCTACATGTATGAAAATGTACAGGCTCATGTAACATCCTAAGACGTACAAATAAGTCTCTTGGACCCATACCCCAAACCCTACAGGAAGTCGGCTATCTTCAATTGAATGTGTCAATTTTTGCGATTTCCACGCCTGCTATTTGAACGAACTTGTCCTAGGGCATTTCACCCACTGACACCAAATTGGCTCCAGACCATCTACACAAGTAGCCCATCAACTGATATTCATGGTTTTGTAGAATATTGAACGGTGTTGCCATGGCAACCCTCTGAATTTGGACTTTTTTCAATTTCAAGCCCACAGAGACTCTAAGCATCAGCCCCTGGGCTGTGCTTTCTCTGTGTATCTGAAAATGTGCCTGCTAATGTAAGATGCTAAGATCTACAAAAAAGTCTCTTGGACCGATAGCCGAAACCCAACAGGAAGTCAGCCACGTTCACTTTAAAGTGTCATTTTTGCAGCATTTTTCGCCTTTTTCAGGCCTTTTTGCCTCAACTCCTCCTTGGCCATTTGACCCAGTGAGACCGAAATGGCTCCAGATCATCTACACAAGTAGCCCATCAAAAGATATTCATGGTTTTGTAGAATATTGAACGGTGTTGCCGTGGCAACCCTCTGAATTTTGACTTTTTTTCCTTTTCAGGCCCAGAAAGATTCTAAACATCAGCCCCAGGGCTGTGCTTGGTCTGTGTATCTGAAATCGTGCATGCTGAAGTAACATCCTAAGACGTACAAAAAAGTCTCTTGGACCCATACCCAAAATCCAACAGGAAGCCTGACATGTTCTAATTAAGGTGTCATTTTTCCAGCATTTCTCACATTTTTCAGACCTGCTATTTCAATCATCTTCTACTAGAGCATTTGACCCACTGAGACCAATATTGCTCCAGACCATCTACACAAGTAGCCCATCAAAAGATATTCATGGTTTTGTAGAATACTGAACGGTGTTGCCGTAGCAACCCTCTGAATGTGGGATTTTACTCATATACCACAGTGCACCAAATTGTTACATCTCTGACATACATTGTCCGATCTGCCTCAAACTTCACAGGCTTAACGGAAGGGTAAGGGAGACTGGACACACCCGCCTATCAGCTTTGTTTCACAATCATAAAGCCACCTAGTGGCAACAGGAAATCAGTAGAACACAGACAATCATCATCCTATGATCATTACAATTTCATTTATGGCTGCAGGCATTACATAGATCATTGTGACACTTTAATTAGTGGGCACTCACTGATGCCACCTACTGGAAGCGGGAGACGAACGATGCGAAATACGGCTAGCCTGCTGAGCTGTCAGCAGCCGGGTGAGCCCGCTACTCTCTCGTCTGCGAGAACCTCAGAGTGCAGCTCGCCTAGAGCGTGCCACGGTTCGACGCGCGGCTTGGCTGGAGCGCGCCACGGGTCGACGCGCGCCGGGTGCGAGGGCCCGATCATCGCCGCTTGCGGCTTTAATTATTATTATTATTTTTATTTTTATTATTATTCAGGCAAATGAATTGGCTTTTTGGGGGCTTTATCATATTCAAAAACTCATGAAACTTTGCACATGCGTCACACCTGCTGAAAATTTAAGTATTTTAAGGGTTTCGGGCAAGGGTCATCCAAAATGGCTCGCTAGCGCCCCCTAAACTGGAGCCCCACCGCTGTGTTTCACGTACATGTATGAAACTTGACACACATGTACATCATATCCAGACGCACAAAAAATCCTCTTGGAGCCATGCCCTAAACCCAACAGGAAGTCCGCCATTTTGAATTACTCATGCAAATTTGGCGATTTGCACAACTCAGACTTTTTCTAATAACTCAGACATTTTAGGTATTATCAACTTCATATTTGGTTTGTGTAACCTACACCCCCAGGGGAATCTAAATCTAAAATATGGTGAGTTTTTGCCAAGGGGGAGGGGTCCTTATGCCCCCCTGAATTTTGATCATTCGCCATGAAATTTTGATTGCCTCTCATTCATACCTACATGATCCAATCTGGATCAAACTTCTTCAATAGGATGAGGGTCCTCCCCTGAACACATACATATGACAATATTTAATAACAGTCGCAGCGCCACCTAGTGGGAACAGGAAATGTCATATTTTACACTTGGAGGTCCAGCTCCAAGGCGGTTGAGCCGAACCATCTCAAATTTCACCTGGACAGCTTTAAGAAGTTGGACTTACTGTGTTTTCAAAACTGTGAGTTTTTGGCAAAAGGGCGTGACCCTTATGGGACGGCAAAGTTCGATGATTCGCCATGAACACAAAAATGGCTATAACTCAAAGCCAACCTGTCCAATCTGGCTCAAACTTCAGTGGTGTGATAAGCATGCTGCCCTGAACACACTGATATGCATAACGTCCATAAACGGTAGAGCGCCGCCTAGTGGCAGCTCGGAATATCATAAAATTGCAGGTTTTTTGAGTAGCCCCGGAGCTACGTTTTATCTACATGTATGAAAATGTACAGGCTCATGTAACATCGTCAGATGTACAAAAAAGTCTCTTGGACCCATACCCCAAACCCTACAGGAAGTCGGCTATCTTCAATTGAATGTGTCAATTTTTGCGATTTTCAGGCCTGCTATTTGAAAAATCTCCTCCTAGGGCATTTCACCCACTGACACCAAATTGGCTCCAGATCATCTACACAAGTAGCCCATCAAAAGATATTCATGGTTTTGTAGAATATTAAACGGTGTTGCCATGGCAACCCTCTGAATTTGGACTTTTTTCAATTTCAAGCCCACAGACACTCTAAGCATCAGCCCCTGGGCTGTGCTTTCTCTGTGTATCTGAAAATGTGCCTGCTGATGTAAGATGCTAAGATCTACAAAAAACTCTCTTGGACCGATAGCCGAAACCCTACAGGAAGTAAGCCACGTTCACTTTAAAGTGTCATTTTTGCAGCATTTTTCGCCTTTTTCAGGCCTTTTTGCCTCAACTCCTCCTACGGCATTTGACCCACTGACACCGAAATGGCTCCAGATCATCTACACAAGTAGCCCGTCAAAAGATATTCATGGTTTTGTAGAATATTGAACGGTGTTGCCATGGCAACCCTCTGAATTTTGACTTTTTTTCCTTTTCAGGCCCAGAAAGATTCTAAACAGCAGCCCCAGGGCTGTGCTTGGTCTGTGTATCTGAAATCGTGCATGCTGAAGTAACATCCTAAGACGTACAAAAAACTCTCTTGGACCCATACCCAAAATCCAACAGGAAGCCTGACATGTTCTAATTACGGTGTCATTTTTGCAGCATTTTTCACATTTTTCAGGCCTGCTATTTGAATCATCTTCTACTACAGCATTTCATCCACTGCCACCAAAATGGCTCCAGATCATCTACACAAGTAGCCCATCAAAACATATTCATGGTTTTGTAGAATATTGAACGGTGTTGCCGTAGCAACCCTCTAAATGTCGGATTTTACTATTATACCACAGTACACCAGAATGTCACATCTCTAACATACATTGTCCAATCTGCCTCAAACTTCACAGGCTTAACGGAAGGGTAAGGGAGACTGGACACACCCATCAGCTTTGTTTCACACTCATAACGCCACCTGGTGGCGACAGGAAATCAAAAGTACACTAATAATATTCATCCTGTGATCATTGCAATTTATTTGATGGCTGCAGGCATTACACGGAGGATCATGGCACTTTAATTAGTGGACACTAACCCACGCCACCTGGTGGATGTGGGAGACTTTTGGCTGCTGAACGACGCAATGTACGGCTGACCTGCTGAGCTGTCAGCACCTGGGTGAGCACGCCGCTCTCTCGTCTGCCAGAACCTCCGAGCGCGGCTCGGCTGGAGAGCGCCACGGGTCGACGCGCGCCGGGTGCGAGGGCCCGATCATCGCCGCTTGCGGCTTTAATTAGGGCCCGAGCACGAACTGTGCGAAGGCCCTATTGTAATTGCTTCGTTTATTATTATTATTATTTTTTTTTTTTTATTATTATTCAGGCAAATGAATTGGCTTTTTGGGGGCTTTATCATATTCAAAAACTCATGAAACTTTGCACATGCATCACACCTGGTGAAAATTTAAGTATTTTAAGGGTTTCGGGCAAGGGCCATCCAAAATGGCTCGCTAGCGCCCCCTAAACTGGAGCCCCACCGCTGTGTTTCACGTACATGTATGAAACTTGACACACATGTACATCATATCCAGACGCACAAAAAATCCTCTTGGAGCCATGCCCTAAACCCAACAGGAAGTCCGCCATTTTGAATTAATCATGCAAATTTGGCGATTTGCACACCTCAGACTTTTTCGAATAACTCAGAGATTTTAGGTATTATCAACTTCATATTTGGTTTGTGTAACCTACACCCCCAGGGGAATCTAAATCTAAAAAATGGTGAGTTTTTGCCAAGGGGGAGGGGTCCTTATGCCCCCGTGAATATTAATCATTCGCCATGAAATTTTGATTGCCTCTCATTCATACCTACATGATCCAATGTGCATCAAACTTATTCAGTAGGATGAGGGTCCGCCCCTGAACACATACATATGACAATATTTAATAACAGTCGCAGCGCCACCTACTGGGAACAGGAAATGTCATATTTTACACTTGGAGATCCAGCTCCAAGGCGGTTGAGCCGAACCATCTCAAATTTCACCTGGACAGCCTTAAGACGTTGGACTTACTGTGTTTTCAAAACTGTGAGTTTTTGGCAAAAGGGCGTGACCCTTATGGGACGGCAAAGTGCGATGATTCGCCATGAACACAAAAATGGCTGTAACTCAAAGCCAACCTGTCCAATCTGGCTCAAACTTCAGTGGTGTGATAAGCATGCTGCCCTGAACACACTGATATGCATAACGTCCATAAACGGTAGAGCGCCACCTACTGGCACCTGGAAATATCATAAAACAGCAAGTTTTTGGAGCAGCCCCGGAGCTACATTGTATCTACATGTATGAAAATGTACAGGCTCATGTAACATCCTAAGACGTACAAAAAAGTCTCTTGGACCCATACCCCAAACCCTACAGGAAGTCGGCTATCTTCAATTGAATGTCTCAATTTTTGCGATTTCCACGCCTGCTACTTGAACGAACTTGTCCTAGGGCATTTCACCCACTGACACCAAATTGGCTCCAGACCATCTACACAAGTAGCTCATCAAAAGATATTCATGGTTTTGTAGAATATTGAACGGTGTTGCCATGGCAACCCTCTGAATTTGGACTTTTTTCAATTTCAAGCCCACAGAGACTCTAAGCATCAGCCCCTGGGCTGTGCTTTCTCTGTGTATCTGAAAATGTGCCTGCTGATGTAAGATGCTAAGATCTACAAAAAAGTCTCTTGGACCGATAGCCGAAACCCAACAGGAAGTCAGCCACGTTCACTTTAAAGTGTCATTTTTGCAGCATTTTTCGCCTTTTTCAGGCCTTTTTGCCTCAACTCCTCCTAGGGCATTTGACCCAGTGAGACCGAAATGGCTCCAGATCATCTACACAAGTAGCCCATCAAAAGATATTCATGGTTTTGTAGAATATTGAACGGTGTTGCCGTGGCAACCCTCTGAATTTTGACTTTTTTTCCATTTCAGGCCCAGAAACATTCTAAACATCAGCCCCAGGGCTGTGCTTGGTCTGTGTATCTGAAATCGTGCATGCTGAAGTAACATGCTAAGACGTACAAAAAAGTCTCTTGGACCCATACCCAAAATCCAACAGGAAGCCTGACATGTTCTAATTAAGGTGTCATTTTTGCAGCATTTTTCACATTTTTCAGACCTGCTATTTCAATCATCTTCTACTACAGCATTTGACCCACTGAGACCAATATTGCTCCAGACCATCTACACAAGTAGACCATCAAAAGATATGCATGGTTTTGTAGAATATTGAATGGTGTTGCCGTAGCAACCCTCTGAATTTGGACTTTTTTTCCATTTCAGGCCCAGAAAGATTCTAAACATCAGCCCCAGGGCTGTGCTTGGTCTGTGTATCAGAAATTGCGCATGCTGATCTAACATCCTAAGATGTACAAAAAAGTCTCTTGGACCCATACCCAAAACCCAACAGGAAGCCTGACATGTTCTAATTAATGTGTCATTTTTGCAGCATTTTTTGCCTTTTTCAGGCCTGCGATTTGAATCATCTTCTACTACAGCATTTCATCCAGTGACACCAAAATGGCTCCAGATCATCTACACAAGTAGCCCATCAAAAGATATTCAAGGTTTTATAGAATCTCCAACGCTGTTGCCATAGCAACCCTCTGAATGTGGGATTTTACTATTATACCACAGTACACCAGAATGTCACATCTCTAACATACATTGTCCAATCTGTCCCAAACTTCACAGGCTTAATGGGAGGGTAAGGGAGACTGGACACACCCGCCTATCAGCTTTGTTTCACAATCATAAAGCCACCTAGTGGCAACAGGAAATCAGTAGAACACAGACAATCATCATCCTATGATCATTACAATTTCATTTATGGCTGCAGGCATTACATAGATCATTGTGACACTTTAATTAGTGGGCACTCACTGATGCCACCTAGTGGAAGCGGGAGACGAACGATGCGAAGTACGGCTAGCCTGCTGAGCTGTCAGCAGCCGGGTGAGCCCGCTACTCTCTCGTCTGCGAGAACCTCAGAGCGCAGCTCGCCTAGAGCGTGCCACGGTTCGACGCGCGCTTGGCTGGAGCGCGCCACGGGTCGACGCGCGCCGGGGGCGAGGGCCCGATCATCGCCGCTTGCGGCTTTAATTAGGGCCCGAGCACTAAACGTGCGAAGGCCCTATTGTAATTGCTTCGTTTATTATTTTTATTTTTTTTTTTTTTATTATTATTCAGGCAAATGAATTGGCTTTTTGGGGGCTTTATCATATTCAAAAACTCATGAAACTTTGCACATGCGTCACACCTGGTGAAAATTTAAGTATTTTAAGGGTTTCGGGCAAGGGTCATCCAAAATGGCTCGCTAGCGCCCCCTAAACTGGAGCCCCACCGCTGTGTTTCACGTACATGTATGAAACTTGACACACATGTACATCATATCCAGACGCACAAAAAATCCTCTTGGAGCCATGCCCTAAACCCAACAGGAAGTCCGCCATTTTGAATTAATCATGCAAATTTGCCGATTTGCACACCTCTGACTTTTTCTAATAACTCAGAGGTTTTAGGTATTATCAACTTCATATTTGGTTTGTGTAACCTACACCCCCAGGGGAATCTAAATCTAAAATATGGTGAGTTTTTGCCAAGGGGGAGGGGTCCTTATGCCCCCCCCAATTTTGATCATTCGCCATGAAATTTTGATTGCCTCTCATTCATACCTACATGATCCAATCTGGATCAAACTTCTTCACTAGGATGAGGGTCCTCCCCTGAACACATACATATGACAATATTTAATAACAGTCGCAGCGCCACCTAGTGGGAACAGGAAATGTCATATTCTACACTTGGAGGTCCAGCTCCAAGGCGGTTGAGCCGAACCATCTCAAATTTCACCTGGACAGCCTTAAGAAGTTGGACTTACTGTGTTTTCAAAACTGTGAGTTTTTGGCAAAAGGGCGTGACCCTTATGGGACGGCAAAGTGCGATGATTCGCCATGAACACAAAAATGGCTGTAACTCAAAGCCAACCTGTCCAATCTGACTCAAACTTCAGTGGTGTGATAAGCATGCTGCCCTGAACACACTGATATGCATAACGTCCATAAACGGTAGAGCGCCACCTAGTGGCACCTGGAAATATCATAAAACAGCAAGTTTTTGGAGCAGCCCCGGAGCTACATTGTATCTACATGTATGAAAATGTACAGGCTCATGTAACATCCTAAGACGTACAAATAAGTCTCTTGGACCCATACCCCAAACCCTACAGGAAGTCGGCTATCTTCAATTGAATGTGTCAATTTTTGCGATTTCCACGCCTGCTATTTGAACGAACTTGTCCTAGGGCATTTCACCCACTGACACCAAATTGGCTCCAGACCATCTACACAAGTAGCCCATCAACTGATATTCATGGTTTTGTAGAATATTGAACGGTGTTGCCATGGCAACCCTCTGAATTTGGACTTTTTTCAATTTCAAGCCCACAGAGACTCTAAGCATCAGCCCCTGGGCTGTGCTTTCTCTGTGTATCTGAAAATGTGCCTGCTGATGTAAGATGCTAAGATCTACAAAAAAGTCTCTTGGACCGATAGCCGAAACCCAACAGGAAGTCAGCCACGTTCACTTTAAAGTGTCATTTTTGCAGCATTTTTCGCCTTTTTCAGGCCTTTTTGCCTCAACTCCTCCTTGGGCATTTGACCCAGTGAGACCGAAATGGCTCCAGATCATCTACACAAGTAGCCCATCAAAAGATATTCATGGTTTTGTAGAATATTGAACGGTGTTGCCGTGGCAACCCTCTGAATTTTGACTTTTTTTCCTTTTCAGGCCCAGAAAGATTCTAAACATCAGCCCCAGGGCTGTGCTTGGTCTGTGTATCTGAAATCGTGCATGCTGAAGTAACATCCTAAGACGTACAAAAAAGTCTCTTGGACCCATACCCAAAATCCAACAGGAAGCCTGACATGTTCTAATTAAGGTGTCATTTTTCCAGCATTTCTCACATTTTTCAGACCTGCTATTTCAATCATCTTCTACTAGAGCATTTGACCCACTGAGACCAATATTGCTCCAGACCATCTACACAAGTAGCCCATCAAAAGATATTCATGGTTTTGTAGAATACTGAACGGTGTTGCCGTAGCAACCCTCTGAATGTGGGATTTTACTCATATACCACAGTGCACCAAATTGTTACATCTCTGACATACATTGTCCGATCTGCCTCAAACTTCACAGGCTTAACGGAAGGGTAAGGGAGACTGGACACACCCGCCTATCAGCTTTGTTTCACAATCATAAAGCCACCTAGTGGCAACAGGAAATCAGTAGAACACAGACAATCATCATCCTATGATCATTACAATTTCATTTATGGCTGCAGGCATTACATAGATCATTGTGACACTTTAATTAGTGGGCACTCACTGATGCCACCTACTGGAAGCGGGAGACGAACGATGCGAAATACGGCTAGCCTGCTGAGCTGTCAGCAGCCGGGTGAGCCCGCTACTCTCTCGTCTGCGAGAACCTCAGAGTGCAGCTCGCCTAGAGCGTGCCACGGTTCGACGCGCGGCTTGGCTGGAGCGCGCCACGGGTCGACGCGCGCCGGGTGCGAGGGCCCGATCATCGCCGCTTGCGGCTTTAATTATTATTATTATTATTTTTATTATTCAGGCAAATGAATTGGCTTTTTGGGGGCTTTATCATATTCAAAAACTCATGAAACTTTGCACATGCGTCACACCTGGTGAAAATTTAAGTATTTTAAGGGTTTCGGGCAAGGGTCATCCAAAATGGCTCGCTAGCGCCCCCTAAACTGGAGCCCCACCGCTGTGTTTCACGTACATGTATGAAACTTGACACACATGTACATCATATCCAGACGCACAAAAAATCCTCTTGGAGCCATGCCCTAAACCCAACAGGAAGTCCGCCATTTTGAATTAATCATGCAAATTTGGCGATTTGCACACCTCAGACTTTTTCTAATAACTCAGACATTTTAGGTATTATCAACTTCATATTTGGTTTGTGTAACCTACACCCCCAGGGGAATCTAAATCTAAAATATGGTGAGTTTTTGCCAAGGGGGAGGGGTCCTTATGCCCCCCTGAATTTTGATCATTCGCCATGAAATTTTGATTGCCTCTCATTCATACCTACATGATCCAATCTGGATCAAACTTCTTCACTAGGATGAGGGTCCTCCCCTGAACACATACATATGACAATATTTAATAACAGTCGCAGCGCCACCTAGTGGGAACAGGAAATGTCATATTTTACACTTGGAGGTCCAGCTCCAAGGCGGTTGAGCCGAACCATCTCAAATTTCACCTGGACAGCCTTAAGAAGTTGGACTTACTGTGTTTTCAAAACTGTGAGTTTTTGGCAAAAGGGCGTGACCCTTATGGGACGGCAAAGTTCGATGATTCGCCATGAACACAAAAATGGCTGTAACTCAAAGCCAACCTGTCCAATCTGGCTCAAACTTCAGTGGTGTGATAAGCATGCTGCCCTGAACACACTGATATGCATAACGTCCATAAACGGTAGAGCGCCGCCTAGTGGCAGCTGGAAATATCATAAAATTGCAAGTTTTTTGAGTAGCCCCGGAGCTACGTTGTATCTACATGTATGAAAATGTACAGGCTCATGTAACATCGTAAGATGTACAAAAAAGTCTCTTGGACCCATACCCCAAACCCTACAGGAAGTCGGCTATCTTCAATTGAATGTGTCAATTTTTGCGATTTCCAGGCCTGCTATTTGAACGATCTTGTCCTAGGGCATTTCACCCACTGACACCAAATTGGCTCCAGATCATCTACACAAGTAGCCCATCAAAAGATATTCATGGTTTTGTAGAATATTGAACGGTGTTGCCATGGCAACCCTCTGAATTTGGACTTTTTTCAATTTCAAGCCCACAGACACTCTAAGCATCAGCCCCTGGGCTGTGCTTTCTCTGTGTATCTGAAAATGTGCCTGCTGATGTAAGATGCTAAGATCTACAAAAAAGTCTCTTGGACCGATAGCCGAAACCCTACAGGAAGTCAGCCACGTTCACTTTAAAGTGTCATTTTTGCAGCATTTTTCGCCTTTTTCAGGCCTTTTTGCCTCAACTCCTCCTAGGGCATTTGACCCAGTGACACCAAAATGGCTCCAGATCATCTACACAAGTAGCCCGTCAAAAGATATTCATGGTTTTGTAGAATATTGAACGGTGTTGCCATGGCAACCCTCTGAATTTTGACTTTTTTTCCATTTCAGGCCCAGAAAGATTCTAAACATCAGCCCCAGGGCTGTGCTTGGTCTGTGTATCTGAAATCGTGCATGCTGAAGTAACATCCTAAGACGTACAAAAAAGTCTCTTGGATCCATACCCAAAATCCAACAGGAAGCCTGACATGTTCTAATTAAGGTGTCATTTTTGCAGCATTTTTCACATTTTTCAGGCCTGCTATTTGAATCATCTTCTACTAAAGCATTTCACGCAGTGACACCAAAACTGCTCCAGATCATCTACACAAGTAGCCCATCAAAACATATTCATGGTTTTGTAGAATATTGAACGGTGTTGCCGTAGCAACCCTCTGAATGTGGGATTTCACTATTATACCACAGTACACCAGAATGTCACATCTCTAACATACATTGTCCAATCTGTCCCAAACTTCACAGGCTTAATGGGAGGGTAAGGCGAGACTGGACACACCCATCAGCTTTGTTTCACCACTCATAACCCACCTGGTGGGCGACAGGAACTCAAAAGTACACTAAAATATTCATCCTGTGATCATTGCAATTTATTTGATGGCTGCAGGCATTACACGGAGGATCATGGGCACTTTAATTAGTGGACACTAACCCACGCCACCTGGTGGATGTGGGAGACTTTTGGCTGCTGAACGACGCAATGTACCGCTGACCTGCTGAGCTGTCAGCACCTGGGTGAGCACGCCGCTCTCTCGTCTGCCAGAACTCCGAGCGCGGCCTCGGCTGGAGAGCGCCACGGGTCGACGCGCGCCGGGTGCGAGGGCCCGATCATCGCCGCTTGCGGCTTTAATTATTATTATTATTATTATTTTTAGGGCCCGAGCACTAAACGTGCGAAGGCCCTATTGTACTTGCTTCGTTTATTATTATTTTTTTTTTTTTTTTTTTTTATTATTGCGTTATTTTTTTTTTATTATTATTCAGGCAAATGAATTGGCTTTTTGGGGGCTTTATCATATTCAAAAACTCATGAAACTTTGCACATGCGTCACACCTGGTGAAAATTTAAGTATTTTAAGGGTTTCGGGCAAGGGTCATCCAAAATGGCTCGCTAGCACCCCCTAAACTGGAGCCCCACCGCTGTGTTTCACGTACATGTATGAAACTTCACACACATGTACATCATATCCAGACGCACAAAAAATCCTCTTGGAGCCATGCCCTAAACCCAACAGGAAGTCCGCCATTTTGAATCAATCATGCAAATATGGCGATTTGCACACCTCAGACTTTTTCTAATAACTCAGAGATTTTAGGTATTATCAACTTCATATTTGGTTTGTGTAACCTACACCCCCAGGGGAATCTAAATCTAAAATATGGTGAGTTTTTGCCAAGGGGGAGGGGTCCTTATGCCCCCCTGAATTTTAATCATTCGCCATGAAATTTTGATTGCCTCTCATTCATACCTACATGATCCAATGTGCATCAAACTTCTTCAGTAGGATGAGGGTCCTCCCCTGAACACATACATATGACAATATTTAATAACAGTCGCAGCGCCACCTACTGGGAACAGGAAATGTCATATTTTACACTTGGAGGTCCAGCTCCAAGGCGGTTGAGCCGAACCATCTCAAATTTCACCTGGACAGCCTTAAGAAGTTGGACTTACTGTGTTTTCAAAACTGTGAGTTTTTGGCAAAAGGGCGTGACCCTTATGGGACGGCAAAGTGCGATGATTCGCCATGAACACAAAAATGGCTGTAACTCAAAGCCAACCTGTCCAATCTGGCTCAAACTTCAGTGGTGTGATAAGCATGCTGCCCTGAACACACTGATATGCATAACGTCCATAAACGGTAGAGCGCCACCTACTGGCACCTGGGAATATCATAAAACAGCAAGTTTTTGGAGCAGCCCCGGAGCTACATTGTATCTACATGTATGAAAATGTACAGGCTCATGTAACATCCTAAGACGTACAAAAAAGTCTCTTGGACCCATACCCCAAACCCTACAGGAAGTCGGCTCTCTTCAATTGAATGTGTCACTTTTTGCGATTTCCACGCCTGCTAATTGAACGAACTTGTCCTAGGGCATTTCACCCACTGACACCAAATTGGCTCCAGACCATCTACACAAGTAGCCCATCAAAAGATATTCATGGTTTTGTAGAATATTGAACGGTGTTGCCATGGCAACCCTCTGAATTTGGACTTTTTTCAATTTCAAGCCCACAGAGACTCTAAGCATCAGCCCCTGGGCTGTGCTTTCTCTGTGTATCTGAAAATGTGCCTGCTGATGTAAGATGCTAAGATCTACAAAAAAGTCTCTTGGACCGATAGCCGAAACCCAACAGGAAGTCAGCCACGTTCACTTTAAAGTGTCATTTTTGCAGCATTTTTCCCCTTTTTCAGGCCTTTTTGCCTCAACTCCTCCTAGGGCATTTGACCCAGTGAGACCGAAATGGCTCCAGATCATCTACACAAGTAGCCCATCAAAAGATATTCATGGTTTTGTAGAATATTGAACGGTGTTGCCGTGGCAACCCTCTGAATTTTGACTTTTTTTCCATTTCAGGCCCAGAAAGATTCTAAACATCAGCCCCAGGGCTGTGCTTGGTCTGTGTATCTGACATCGTGCATGCTGAAGTAACATGCTAAGACGTACAAAAAAGTCTCTTGGACCCATACCCAAAATCCAACAGGAAGCCTGACATGTTCTAATTAAGGTGTCATTTTTGCAGCATTTTTCACATTTTTCAGACCTGCTATTTCAATCATCTTCTACTACAGCATTTGACCCACTGAGACCAATATTGCTCCAGACCATCTACACAAGTAGACCATCAAAAGATATGCATGGTTTTGTAGAATATTGAATGGTGTTGCCGTAGCAACCCTCTGAATTTGGACTTTTTTTCCATTTCAGGCCCAGAAAGATTCTAAACATCAGCCCCAGGGCTGTGCTTGGTCTGTGTATCAGAAATTGCGCATGCTGATCTAACATCCTAAGATGTACAAAAAAGTCTCTTGGACCCATACCCAAAACCCTACAGGAAGCCAGGCATTTTCAAATTAATGTGTCATTTTTGCAGCATTTTTTGCCTTTTTCAGGCCTGCGATTTGAATCATCTTCTACTACAGCATTTCATCCAGTGACACCAAAATGGCTCCAGATCATCTACACAAGTAGCCCATCAAAAGATATTCATGGTTTTGTAGAATATTAAACGGTGTTGCCGTAGCAACCCTCTGAATGTGGCATTTTACTCATATACCACAGTGCACCAAACTGTCACATTTCCAACAAACATTGTCCAATCTGACTCAAACTTCACAGGCTTAATGGGAGGGTTTGGGAGACTGGACACACTCATCTATCAGCTTTGTTTCACACTCATAACGCCACCTGGTGGCGACAGGAAATCAAAAGTACACTAATAATATTCCTCCTATGATCATTGCAATTTATTTAGTGGACACTAACCCACGCCACCTGGTGGATGTGGGAGACTTTAGGCAGCTGAACGACGCAATGTACGGCTACCCTGCAGAGCTGTCTGCACCTGGGTGAGCACGCTGCTCTCTCGTCTGCCAGAACCTGCGAGCGCGGCTCGGCTGGAGAGCGCCACAGGTCGACGCGCGCCGGGGGCGAGGGCCCGATCATCGCCGCTTGCGGCTTTAATTAGGGCCCGAGCACGAAACGTGCGAAGGCCCTATTGTAATTGCTTCGTTTATTATTATTTTTTTTATTATTAGGCCCGAGCCTCACGAAGTGATCGGCGAGGAGCCTATTGTATTCGCTCGCGCGAAAAACGAAAAAGGGTCAAAGTCGAGCGCGAAGCGCTCGACTTTGACAACGGACCCTCAAACAAGGTAGGGCAGGTCGAACGCTTCTCGAAAACGTATATATGGGGGGGGGTGGAACAGCCCATAATTGAAATCGTTAGCGTCATCAGCTAGCTTGCGCGACGAAAGTGGGTCAATGACGAGCGCAACGCGCTCGTCATTGACAATGGACCTCACGACAACGTGCGTCGGGTCGAGACGTTTCCGAAAACGTATATATGAAGGTGACTGGATTGGCGCATTATTGGAATTGTTGGCGTTCTTCATTATTATTCTTATTATTATTATTATTATTCTTGCTTCCTCTTTGATCGCTAATTTGACCCCCTTAACATATATGAAAAGTCCTAAACTTTTGCATACAAGCCAGGTCTGGTGAAAAATTTTGGTTTTTATTGGCGCCATTAAAAAACTCAAAAAGTGTTGAAGCCACGCCCCCTAGAAAATTCAAATTTTGCATTCCTATGGGCGGGGCAAAAATAAATTTTGCTGTACAATCAGAAAATTCGAGTCAGACAGAGTCCATATGAAGACCAACAAAAAATTACATTATGAAGTTGCCGCCATACAAACAGGAAGTCGGCCATCTTGGACTGAACTTTGACCTTTGCCGATTCAGCATTTTTGCACAGCTCGTACTTGAATTAACTTGTCATAGGGCGTTTAACCGACCGCCACCAAAATCGCTCAGGATCATCTTCACAAGTGGGGAATCAAAAGTTCTGCGTGGTTTTATAGAATATTCAACGGTGTTGCCATGGCAACCGCGTGAATTTGGTCTTCGTTTTTGTCTCTCGCCGCAATTTTGTTTGTGCATTCGTTCGCACAATCTTTGGCCGATCAGCCTCAAAATTTAATAACTTGTTTACTGGACCGGCCTGAACCCACAATTAGGGAATCAAGTTTCTAGGTGCAATAGCGCCCCCTACAGAAGCAAAAAAAAATTTGTATGGAGGTCCAGAATTTACTTTGTCTGAAACGCATGAAAATTTGTGTCAACACTCATGACATCATCCTGATCAAAAAAGCCAATGACACCCATACTCTATTTACTACCACGTTGCCATGGCGAAGCCAGAAATGCCCCATTTTATCCCTATGGGAAAAAGTGAAATTTCTCCAATACTAAAATTTCAGCTTACTTTGCCCAAAATACATGAAATGTGATACACACATTCTGTATGTCGGCCTGATCAAAAACGTCAATGACACCTATATCATATTTTGGACGCTGTTGCCATGACGACCCCAAAACTACCCCATTTTATCCCTATGGAAAAAAGCTTAAAATTCCTGCGATTCAAAAATGACCATATCTTTCTCAGAATTGAACAGAAAGGCATGAAATTTGGTACACACATTCTTCACATCTTCCTGAATAAAAAACCTACAGGTCAAAGTTATGAAATATGTAAGACGTTGCCATGGCGAAGTCCGGAATATGGCATCTTTTTCCTTGAGTTAGCCAATTCATCCGTTTCAAAATTTCACATGTAGCAGCCAAAAAACACGGCTAAAAGTGGCACGGCCGGAAAAGCTGGGTTCAAATCGGCACCAGCACTTGGGCGGCGGCCGGCGAGGGCCTATTATCGCTGCTTGCAGCTTTAATTATTTTTATTTTTATTATTCAGGCAAATGAATTGGCTTTTTGGGGGCTTTATCATATTCAAAAACTCATGAAACTTTGCACATGCGTCACACCTGGTGAAAATTTAAGTATTTTAAGGGTTTCGGGCAAGGGTCATCCAAAATGGCTCGCTAGCGCCCCCTAAACTGGAGCCCCACCGCTGTGTTTCACGTACATGTATGAAACTTGACACACATGTACATCATATCCAGACGCACAAAATATCCTCTTGGAGCCATGCCCTAAACCCAACAGGAAGTCCGCCATTTTGAATTACTCATGCAAATTTGGCGATTTGCACACCTCAGACTTTTTCTAATAACTCTGAGGTTTTAGGTATTATCAACTTCATATTTGGTTTCTGTAACCTACACCCCCAGGGGAATCTAAATCTCAAAAATGGTGAGTTTTTGCCAAGGGGTGGGGTCCTTATGGCCCCCTGAACTTTGATCATTCGCCATGAAATTTCGATTGCCTCTCATTCATACCTACATGATCCAATCTGGATCAAACTTCTTCACTAGGATGAGGGTCCTCCCCTCAACACATACATATGACAATATTTAATAACAGTCGCAGCGCCACCTACTGGGAACAGGAAATGTCATATTTTACACTTGGAGGTCCAGCTCCAAGGCGGTTGAGCAGAACCATCTCAAATTTCACCTGCAAAGCCTTAAGAAGTTGGACTTACTGTGTTTTCAAAACTGTGAGTTTTTGGCAAAAGGGCGTCACCCTTATGGGACACCAAAGTTCGATGATTCGCCATGAACACAAAAATGGCTGTAACTCAAAGCCAACTTGCCCAATCTGGCTCAGACTTCAGTGGTGTCATAAGCACCCTGTCCTGAACAGACTGATATGCATAAAGTCCATGAACGTTAGAGCGCCGCCTAGTGGCAGCTCGGAATATCTTAAAATTGCAGGTTTTTTGAGTAGCCCCGGAGCTACGTTTTATCTACATGTATGAAAATGTACACGCTCATGTAACATCGTAAGATGTACAAAAAAGTCTCTTGGACCCATACCCCAAACCCTACAGGAAGTCGGCCATCTTCAATTGAATGTGTCAATTTTTGCAATTTTCAGGCCTGCTATTTGAAACATCTCCTCCTAGGGCATTTCACCCACTTACACCAAATTGGCTCCAGATCATCTACATAAGTAGACCATCAAAAGATATTCATGGTTTTGTAGAATATTGAACGGTGTTGCCATGGCAACCCTCTCAATTTGGACTTTTTCAATTTCAAGCCCACAGAGACTCTAAGCATCAGCCCCTGGGCTGTGCTTTCTCTGTGTATCTGAAAATGTGCCTGCTGATGTAAGATGCTAAGATCTACAAAAAGTCTCTTGGACCGATAGCCGAAAACCAACAGGAAGTCAGCCACGTTCACTTTAAAGTGTCATTTTTCCAGCATTTTCGCCTTTTTCAGGCCTTTTTGCCTCAACTCCTCCTAGGGCATTTCACCCAGTGAGACCAAAATTACTCCAGATCATCTACACAAGTAGCCCGTCAAAACATATTCATGGTTTTGTAGAATATTGAACGGTGTTGCCGTAGCAACCCTCTGAATTTGGACTTTTTTTCCTTTTCAGGCACAGAAAGATTCTAAACGTCAGCCCCAGGGCTGTGCTTGATCTGTGTATCTGAAATCGTGCATGCTGTAGTACCATCCTAAGACATACAAAAAAGTCTCTTGGATCCATACCCAAAATCCAACAGGAAGCCTGACATGTTCTAATTAAGGTGTCTTTTTTGCAGCATTTTTCACATTTTTAAGGCCTGCTATTTGAATCATCTTCTACTACAGCATTTCATTCAGTGAGACCAAAATGCCTCCAGATCATCTACACAAGTAGCCCATCAAAATATATTCAAGGTTTTATAGAATCTCCAACGCTGTTGCCGTAGCAACCCTCTGAATGTGGGATTTTACTATTATACCACAGTACACCAGAATGTCACATCTCTAACATACATTGTCCAATCTGTCCCAAACTTCACAGGCTTAATGGGAGGGTAAGGGAGACTGCACACACCCGCCTATCAACTTTGTTTCACAATCATAAAGCCACCTAGTGGCAACAGGAAATCAGTAGAACACAGACAATCATCATCCTATGATCATTACAATTTCATTTATGGCTGCAGGCATTACATAGATCATTGTGACACTTTCATTAGTGGGCACTCACTGATGACACCTAGTGGAAGCGGGAGACGAACGACGCGAAGTACGGCTAACCTGCTGAGCTGTCAGCAGCCGGGTGAGCCCGCTACTCTCTCGTCTGCGAGAACCTCAGAGCGCAGCTCGCCTAGAGCGTGCCACGGTTCGACGCGCAGCTTGGCTAGAGCGCGCCACGGGTCGAGGCGCGCCGGGGGCGAGGGCCCGATCATCGCCGCTTGCGGCTTTAATTATTTTTATTTTTATTATTATTCAGGCAAATGAATTGGCTTTTTGGGGGCTTTATCATATTCAAAAACTCATGAAACTTTGCACATGCGTCACACCTGGTGAAAATTTAAGTATTTTAAGGGTTTCGGGCAAGGGTCATCCAAAATGGCTCGCTAGCGCCCCCTAAACTGGAGCCCCACCGCTGTGTTTCACGTACATGAATAAAACTTCACACACATATATATCATATCCACACGCACAAAAAATCCTCTTGGAGCCATGCCCTAAAACCAACAGGAAGTCCGCCATTTTGAATTAATCATGCAAATTTGGCGATTTGCACACCTCAGACTTTTTATAATAACTCAGACATTTTAGGTATTATCAACTTCATCTTTGGTTTCTGTAACCTACACCCCCAGGGGAATCTAAATCTAAAATATGGTGAGTTTTTGCCAAGGGGGAGGGGTCCTTATGCCCCCCCGAATTTTGATCATTCGCCATGAAATTTTTATTGCCTCTCATTCATACCTACATGATCCAATCTGGATCAAACTTCTTCACTAGGATGAGGGTCCTCCCCTGAACACATACATATGACAATATTTAATAACAGTCGCAGCGCCACCTAGTGGGAACAGGAAATGTCATATTTTACACTTGGAGGTCCAGCTCCAAGGCGGTTGAGCAGAACCATCTCAAATTTCACCTGGACAGCCTTAAGAAGTTGGACTTACTGTGTTTTCAAAACTGTGAGTTTTTGGCAAAAGGGCGTGACCCTTATGGGACGGCAAAGTGCGATGATTCGCCATGAACACAAAAATGGCTGTAACTCAAAGCCAACCTGTCCAATCTGCCTCAAACTTCAGTGGTGTGATAAGCATGCTGCCCTGAACACACTGATATGCATAACGTCCATAAACGGTAGAGCGCCACCTACTGGCACCTGGAACTATCATAAAACAGCATGTTTTTGGAGCAGCCCCGGAGCTACATTGTATCTACATGCATGAAAATGTACAGGCTCATGTAACATCCTAAGACGTACAAAAATGTCTCTTGGAACCATACCACAAACCCTACAGGAAGTCGGCTATCTTCAATTGAATGTGTCAATTTTTGCAATTTCCACGCCTGCTATTTGAACGAACTTGTCCTAGGGCATTTCACCCACTGACACCAAATTGGCTCCAGACCATCTACACAAGTAGCCCATCAAAAGTTATTCATGGTTTTGTAGAATATTGAACGGTGTTGCCATGGCAACCATCTGAATCTGGACTTTTTTCAATTTCAAGCCCACAGAGACTCTAAGCATCAGCCCCTGGGCTGTGCTTTCTCTGTGTATCTGAAAATGTGCCTGCTTATGTAAGATGCTAAGATCTACAAAAAAGTCTCTTGGACCGATAGCCGAAACCCAACAGGAAGTCAGCCACGTTCACTTTAAAGTGTCATTTTTGCAGCATTTTTCGCCTTTTTCAGCCCTTTTTGCCTCAACTCCTCCTAGGGCATTTGACCTAGTGACACCGAAATGGCTCCAGATCATCTACACAAGTAGCCCATCAACAGATATTCATGGTTTTGTAGAATATTGAACGGTGTTGCCGTGGCAACCCTCTGAATTTTGACTTTTTTTCCATTTCAGGCCCAGAAAGATTCTAAACATCAGCCCCAGGGCTGTGCTTGGTCTGTGTATCTGAAATCGTGCATGCTGAAGTAACATCCTAAGACGTACAAAAAAGTCTCTTGGACCCATACCCAAAATCCAACAGGAAGCCAGACATGTTCTAATTAAGGTGTCATTTTTGCAGCATTTTTCACATTTTTCAGCCCTGCTATTTGAATCATCTTCTACTACAGCATTTCATACAGTGACACCAAAATTGCTCCAGATCATCTACACAAGTAGCCCATCAAAAGATATTCAAGGGTTTTATAGAATCTCAACGCTGTTGCCGTAGCAACCCTCTGAATGTGGGATTTTACTATTATACCACAGTACACCAGAATGTCACATCTCTAACATACATTGTCCAATCTGTCCCAAACTTCACAGGCTTAATGGGAGGGTAAGGGAGCCTGGACACACCCGCCTATCAGCTTTGTTTCACAATCATAAAGCCACCTAGTGGCAACAGGAAATCAGTAGAACACAGACAATCATCATCCTATGATCATTACAATTTCATTTATGGCTGCAGGCATTACATAGAGCATTGTGACACGTTAATTACTGGGCACTCACTGATGCCACCTAGTGGAAGCGGGAGACGAACGACGCGAAGTACGGCTAACCTGCTGAGCTGTCAGCAGCCGGGTGAGCCCGCTACTCTCTCGTCTGCGAGAACCTCAGAGCGCAGCTCGCCTAGAGCGTGCCACGGTTCGACGCGCAGCTTGGCTAGAGCGCGCCACGGGTCGAGGCGCGCCGGGGGCGAGGGCCCGATCATCGCCGCTTGCGGCTTTAATTATTATTAGGGCCCGAGCACGAAACGTGCGAAGGCCCTATTGTAATTGCTTCGTTTATTATTATTAGGGCCCGAGCACGAAACGTGCGAAGGCCCTATTGTAATTGCTTCGTTTATTATTAGGGCCCGAGCACGAAACGTGCGAAGGCCCTATTGTAATTGCTTCGTTTATTAGGGCCCGAGCACTAAACGTGCGAAGGCCCTATTGTAATTGCTTCGTTTATTATTTTTATTTTTTTTTTTTTTATTATTATTCAGGCAAATGAATTGGCTTTTTGGGGGCTTTATCATATTCAAAAACTCATGAAACTTTGCACATGCGTCACACCTGGTGAAAATTTAAGTATTTTAAGGGTTTCGGGCAAGGGTCATCCAAAATGGCTCGCTAGCGCCCCCTAAACTGGAGCCCCACCACTGTGTTTCACGTACATGAATGAAACTTCACACACATATATATCATATCCAGACGCACAAAAAATCCTCTTGGAGCCATGCCCTAAAACCAACAGGAAGTCCGCCATTTTGAATTAATCATGCAAATTTGGCGATTTGCACACCTCAGAATTTTTCTAATAACTCAGAGATTTTAGGTATTATCAACTTCATATTTGGTTTGTGTAACCTACACCCCCAGGGGAATCTAAATCTCAAAAATGGTGAGTTTTTGCCAAGGGGGAGGGGTCCTTATGCCCCCCTGAATTTTGATCATTCGCCATGAAATTTTGATTGCCTCTCATTCATACCTACATGATCCAATCTGGATCAAACTTCTTCACTAGGATGAGGGTCCTCCCCTGAACACATACATATGACAATATTTAATAACAGTCGCAGCGCCACCTACTGGGAACAGGAAATGTCATATTTTACACTTGGAGGTCCAGCTCCAAGGCGGTTGAGCCGAACCATCTCAAATTTCACCTGGACAGCCTTAAGAAGTTGGACTTACTGTGTTTTCAAAACTGTGAGTTTTTGGCAAAAGGGCGTGACCCTTATGGGACGGCAAAATGCGATGATTCGCCATGAACACAAAAATGCTGTAACTCAAAGCCAACCTGTCCAATCTGCTCAAACTTCAGTGATGTGATAAGCATGCTGCCCTGAACACACTGATATGCATAACGTCCATAAACGGTAGAGCGCCACCTAGTGGCACCTGGAAATATCATAAAACAGCATGTTTTTGGAGCAGCCCCGGAGCTACATTGTATCTACATGTATGAAAATGTACAGGCTCATGTAACATCCTAAGACGTACAAAAAAGTCTCTTGGACCCATACCCCAAACCCTACAGGAAGTCGGCTATCTTCAATTGAATGTGTCAATTTTTGCGATTTCCACGCCTGCTATTTGAAACTAACTTGTCCTAGGGCATTTCACCCACTGACACCAAATTTGCTCCAGATCATCTACACAAGTAGCCCATCAAATGATATTCATGGTTTTGTAGAATATTGAACGGTGTTGCCATGCAACCCTCTGAATTTGGACTTTTTTCAATTTCAGCCCACAGAGACTCTAAGCATCAGCCCCTGGGCTCTGCTTTCTCTGTGTATCTGAAAATGTGCCTGCTGATGTAAGACGCTAAGATCTACAAAAAACTCTCTTGGACCGATAGCCGAAACCCAACAGGAAGTCAGCCACGTTCACTTTAAAGTGTCATTTTTGCAGCATTTTTCGCCTTTTTCAGGCCTTGTTGCCTCAACTCCTCCTAGGGCATTTGACCCAGTGAGACCGAAATGGCTCCAGATCATCTACACAAGTAGCCCATCAAAGATATTCATGGTTTTGTAGAATATTGAATGGTGTTGCCGTGGCAACCCTCTGGATTTTGACTTTTTTTCCATTTCAGGCCCAGAAACATTCTAAACATCAGCCCCAGGGCTGTGCTTGGTCTGTGTATCTGAAATTGTGCATGCTGAAGTAACATCCTAAGACGTACAAAAAAGTCTCTTGGACCATACCCAAAATCCAACAGGAAGCCTGACATGTTCTAATTAAGGTGTCATTTTTGCAGCATTTTCCACATTTTCAGGCCTGCTATTTGAATCATCTTCTACTACAGCATTTCATTCAGTGAGACCAAAATACCTCCAGATCATCTACACAAGTAGCCCATCAAAAGATATTCAAGGTTTTATAGAATCTCCAACGCTGTTGCCATAGCAACCCTCTGAATGTGGGATTTTACTATTATACACAGTACACCAGAATGTCACATCTCTAACATACATTGTCCAGTCTGTCCCAAACTTCACAGCCTTAATGGGAGGGTAAGGGAGACTGGACACACCCGCCTATCAGCTTTGTTTCACAATCATAAAGCCACCTAGTGGCAACAGGAAATCAGTAGAACACAGACAATCATCATCCTATGATCATTACAATTTCATTTATGCCTGCAGGCATTACATAGATCATTGTGACACTTTAATTAGTGGGCACTCACTGATGCCACCTAGTGGAAGCGGGAGACGAACGACGCGAAGTACGGCTAACCTGCTGAGCTGTCAGCAGCCGGGTGAGCCCGCTACTCTCTCGTCTGCGAGAACCTCAGAGCGCAGCTCGCCTAGAGCGTGCCACGGTTCGACGCGCAGCTTGGCTGGAGCGCGCCACGGGTCAACGCGCGCCGGGGGCGAGGGCCCGATCATCGCCGCTTGCGGCTTTAATTATTAGGGCCCGAGCACTAAACGTGCGAAGGCCCTATTGTAATTGCTCCGTTTCTTATTAGGGCCCGAGCACGAAACGTGCGAAGGCCCTATTGTAATTGCTTCGTTTATTATTATTTTTTTTTTTTTTATTTTTTTTATTATTCAGGCAAATGAATTGGCTTTTTGGGGGCTTTATCATATTCAAAAACTCATGAAAACTTTGCACATTGCATCACACCTGGTGAAAATTTACGTATTTTAATGGTTTCGGGTAAGGGCCAGCCAAAATGGCTCTCTAGCGCCCCCTAAACTGGAGCCCCACCGCTGTGTTCACGTACATGAATGAAACTTGAAACACATATATATCATACTCCAGACGCACAAAAAATCCTCTTGGAGCCATGCCTAAACCCAACAGGAGTCCGCCATTGGGAGTAATCAGGCAAAGTTGGCGATTTGCACAACCTCAGACTTTTTTCTAAGAACGGCAGACATTTGTAGTAGTATCAACTTCATATGTGGTTTGTGTAACTACACCCCCAGGGGAATCTAGATCGAAATATGGGTGAGTTTTTGCCCAAGGGGGAGGGTCCCTTATGTTATCCTCCCTGAATTTTGATCATTCGCCATGAAATTTTTGATTGCCCGCATTCCATCCTAATGAGCCAATCTGGATCAAACTTCTTCCTAGGAATGGGAAGGGTACCCCCTGAACACATACATATGACAATATTTAATAACAGTTTTCAAAGCGCCACCTAAGTGGGAACAGGAAATGACAATATTTTACACTTGGAGGTCCAGCTCCGAAGGCGTTGAGGCTGAACCATTCAATTTCATTCACCTGAAAGCCTTAGAAGTTGGACTTACTGTGTTTTCCAACGTGAGTTTTTGCAAAAGGCGTGACCTTAGGGACAGCAAAGTTCGGCTGATTCGCCAATGAACCAAAAATGGCTGTACGCAAAGCCACGTGGCCCAATCTGTCTCAGACTTCATGGTGGTGATAAGCAAACCCGTCCGGAACAGATTGATAGGCATAAGGTCCAGAACGGTAGAGCGCGCCTTAGTGGCAGCTCGAATATCTTAAAATTGCAAAGGTTTTTTGAGTACCCCCGACTTACGTTTTAGCTACATGTATGAAAAGTGTAAAGGCCTCATGTAACATCGTCAGGATGTAACAAAAAAGGCCTCTGGAACTCATACCCCAAACCCTACAGAAGTCGCTATCTCTTCAATTGAATGTGTCAATTTTTGGCGATTTTCGGCCTGCATTTGAAAATCTCCGCCGAGGTCATTTCATCACCCACTGACACCCATAATTGGCTCCAGATCATCTACACAAGAAGCCATCAAAATTTATTCATGGTTTTTGTAGAAGATTGAACGGGGTGCCAGGCAACCCTCTGAATTGGACTTTTTTTCATTTCAAGCCCACAGAGACTCGAAGCATCAGCCCAGGGACCTGTGCTTCTCTGTTAGCGAAAATGTGCCTGCTGGTGTAAGAGCTAAGATCTCAAAAAGTCTCTTGGACCGATAGCCGAAACCCAACAGGAAGGCAGCCACGTTCACTTTAAAGGGTCAGTTTTGCAGCATTTTTTCGCTTCTTCAGGCCTTTTTGCCTCGACTCCTCCTAGGGATTTGACCCACTGGAGACCGAAATGGGCTCAGATCATCTACACAGTAGCCCATCAAAAGATTATGGCAGGCTTTGTAGAATATTGAACAGTGTGTTGCCCGTGGCACCTCTGATTTGGATTTTTTTTTTCCTTTTCAGGCACAGAAGATTTCTAAACATCACCCCCAGGGCCCTGTGCTTGGCTGTGTATCTGAAATCGTGCATGCTGAAGTAACGCCTAATACTAAAAAAGTCACTCTTGGACCATACACAACTCCAACAGAGCCCAGACTGTTTCTAAGTAAGGTGTCATTTTTGCAGCATTTTCACAAGTTTCAGGCCCTGCTAGTTGAATCAGATCTTCGAACTACAAAACAGCATGTCTACAGTGGACACCAAAATGGAGCCAGAAATCATCGGCACAATGCCCTCAAAAGATATTCAAGGGTTTATAGAATCTCCAACGCGGTTGCCCGTAGCAACCCTCTGAGATGTGGGAGTTTACTATTATACCACAGTTAACAGAATGTCACTTCTCTAACATACATTGTCCCAGCTGTCCCAACTTCACAGGCGTTAGTGGTAGGGTAAGGGAGGGACTGGACACACGCGTCACAAATCGCCTATCATCTTTTGTTTTCACAATCATAAAGCCACCGTATGGCAACATGAAATAGTAGAACACAGACAATCATCATCCGATTACAGACAATTTTCATTTATTGCTGCAGGCATTACATAGACATTGTGACACTTTAATTAGTGTTCACTCACCTACGCCACCTAGTGGAACGGGAGACTTTTGGCTTGCTAAAACGACGCGAAGTGCGGCTAGCCTGCTGAACCTGTCGCCAGCCGGGTGAGCCCGGTACTCTCCTCGTCTGCGATAAACCTCAGAGCGAGGCTCGCCTGGAGCGTGCCACGGGTTTTCGACCGCGCGCTTGGCCTGGAGCGCGCCCACGGGTCGCGCGCGCCGGGGGCTAGGGCCCGATATCGCCCCGCTTGCGGCTTTAATTATTATTTTTTTTTTTTTTATTTTTATGATTCAGGGCAAATGAATTGGCTTTTGGGGGCTTTATCTATTCAAAAACTCATGAAACTTTGCACATGTTCACAACCTGGTGAAATTTAAGTAGTTTAAGGGGTTCGGGCAACTGTCACCAAAAAATGGCTCGCTAGCTCCCCTAAACGGAGCCCCACCGCTGTGTTTCACGTAACTGTAATGAACTTCATAAACATGTACATCTTATTCCAGAACGCACAAAATATCCGCTTGGAGAGCCATGCCCAACCCAACAGGAAGTCCGCCATTTGATTATCAATGCAAATTGGGCGATTTGCACCCTCACAACACATTTCTAGTAACTCTTAGTTGTTAAAAACCACGTTCATCATCGTCTATTCGTTTGTGTACATAAACCGCCCCCCAGGGGAATCGAAGAAATCTAAAAAATGGTGATTTTTTGCAAGGGGGGCGGGGTCCTTAGCCCCTTTGAACTTTGATTCATGCGCCATTAAATTTTGCTTGCCTCTCATTCATACCTACATGATCCAAGGTGCAGCCAAACTTCTTCAGTAGGCTGAGGGTCCGCCCCTCTAACATATACATATGACAAGTTTATAACAGTCCGCAGCGCCACCTAGTGGGAACAGGAATGTCCCCTATTTTACACTTGGAGTTCAGCTCCAAGGTGGTTTGGAGCCGAAACATCTCAAATTTCACCTGGACAAGCCTTACAAGTTGGACTTACGGTGTTTCAAAACTGGGAGTGTTTTGGCCAAAAGGGCGTGACCCTTAGGGGACGGCAAGTTCGATGATTTCGCCATGAACCAAAATGGGCTGTAACTCCAAGCCAATTGCCAATCTGCTCAAACGTCATTGGTGTGAAACACCACGGTCCCTGAAGAAACATAGTATATGCAATAAAGTCCATAAACATTAGATCGCCACCTAGTGGACCTGAAATATCAAGATAGCTTTGTTTTTTGAGTAGCCCCGGAGCTAAACGTGTTATCCTACATGGAGAAAATGTACAGCTCATGTAACATCCCCAAGACGACAAAAAAGTCTCTTGGACCCATACCCCAAACCGACAGGAAGTCGGGGGCCATCTTCAATTGAAGGTGTCAATATTTTGCCCTTTTCCACGCCTGCCGATTTGAAGCATCTGTCCTAGGGCATTTCACCCACGGAACACCAAATTGGCTCCAGACCATCTACACAAGTAGCCCATCAAAAGTTATTCAAGGGGTGTGTAGAATATTGAACGGTGTTTGCCATGGCAACCCTCTGAATTTTGGCCTTTGTTCAATTCAAGCCAACAGAGACTCTAAGCTCAGCCCCTGGGCTGTGCTTTCGCTGTTGTATCTGAAATGTGCCTGCTGATGTAAGAGCTAAAGTCTACAAAACATCATCTTTGAACGATAGCCGAAAA
>JACBYM010000007.1:29620054-29700054 GCA_013435755.1 Amphilophus citrinellus
AGCTTTTCACGCATCCACTCCTGAGAAAGGCATGTTTCTAATGTTAGAAATATTGCGCAAACGCAAAAAAGCGGTCCTACATATTTGTTTAATATGTGCATTGAAGGACATATCCTGGTCAAAAATGACTCCAAGATTTCTCACAGTGTTACTGGAGGCCAAAGTAATGCCATCCAGAGTAAGTATCTGGTTAGTCACCATGTTTCTAAGATTTGTGGGGCTGAGAACAAGAACTTCAGTTTTATCTGAATTTAGAAACAGGAAATTAGAGGTCATCCAGGCCTTAATGTCTTTAAGACATTCCTGCAGTTTAATTAATTGATGTGTGTCATCTGGCTTCATTGATAGGTAAAGTTGAGTATCATCTGCATAACAATGAAAATTGATGCAATGCTTTCTAATAATACTGCCTAAGGGAAGCATGTATAATGTAAATAGAATTGGTCCTAGCACAGAACCCTGTGGAACTCCATAATTAACCTTAGTGTGTGAAGAAGACTCCCCATTTACATGAACAAATTGGAGTCTATGAGATAAATATGATTCAAACCACTGCAGTGCAGTACCTTTAATACCTATAGTATGCTCTAATCTCTGTAATAAAATGTTATGGTCAACAGTATCAAAGCTGCACTGAGGTCCAACAGGACAAGAACAGAGATGAGTCCACTGTCAGAGGCTGTAAGAAGATCATTGGTAACCTTCACTAATGCTGTTTCTGTACTGTGATGAATTCTGAAACCTGACTGAAACTCTTCAAATAAACCGTTCCTCTGCAGATGATCAGTGAGCTGTTTTACAACTACTCTTTCAAGAATCTTTTTGCTTCCTGCTCTCGGTGGAGACGGACGCATTTTTCTCTTCTCCCCAGCCTTCCCTATCTACCCCTGGTTTTTGCTGCTTCCCTGCTTAGAGCATCTCTTCACACATCCCCGAACTGGAAATTAAATTATGGATCTGGTCAGCTGGTCTCTCGACGCTATTGATGGCCAAATTCTCATCACGAGGAGATTGGGAGAAGGGGAACTCTTTTTCCTCTGGCCCGGCCACATACCTGGCTGGTTATGTTATGGATTCCTGTGGGGATGGAAGATAACGTTCCTGGCTGCACTGTGAGGACGTGGCATATATATTGATACCAGGATTTTATTCCCGAATTGGACCTGGGGATACCTGGTTTCCAGGCAGCTGTTCAGGCCCTAGTAAGGCTGCCTATGAGGGATGTAGAAACAGTACGAACTCAATCAGACTCAGTAGAGCTGAATCGAAATGGATTACATCTGGAGGAGTGTTGGAGTCTCTGTTCTGCATGTCTGAGTAGAACCAGATTCAGATTATTGGACTTCTGAGAGGTAACAGAAAACTGTAAGGTCTGTCAGGAAATAGTTATGACGGCCTGAACCAAAACAATTGCAGTATTTGGAGTTTGGCTCCCAGACGGCCTTGGATGCTGTCTGTCTAAATCATCTCCATGGAGATGTTTGTAAACAGATGCTCTTCACCCCCGCCCCGTGTTGTGACCTGTATGAACTGGTATCCTGGCAACCAAGGCTGACTGTACCATCTTATCATGAACATTATCATGAACTGCTGGTCTGGAAGCTGTGTGGCCATCACAGTATCCTGCTCGTCTCCGCTGGTAGCCCCTCCCCTACCCACCCTAGTGCTCTCCAAGCTTTAAATGTGCTGCTGCTTTGCTGAGGTGTTTTTTGGAACCTCATACCAGATGATTTTTTTTTTTGAACCTACCTATCCTAGTGTATCTCTTTCTGTTTTCCTGCTAAAGGTAGCGCCGGCAAAACGGCTTCATGACCTCAGACACCTGCCCCCCCTGTTTGTTTCTGTTGTATTTCTCTTTGATGGGTGTTCTGGAACGCAAATTTCGTTATATGTTTACATATAATGACAATAAAGTCTTCTTGAATCTTTGAGAGTAAAGGAAGGTTGGAGATTGGCCTATAATTAGCTAAGACAGCTGGGTCAGTGATGGCTTTTTAAGTAGAGGTTTAATTACAGCCACCTTGAAGGCCTGTGGTACATAGCCAACTAATAAAGACAGATTGATCATTTTTAAGATTGAAGCATCAATAATTGGAAAGACTTCTTTGAACAGTCTAGTAGGAATGGGATCTAATAAACATGTTGCTGGTTTGGAGGAAGTAACTATTGAAGTTAACTCCGAAAGATCAACTGGAGCCAAAGAGTCTAAACAAATACCAGCAGTGCTGAAAGCAGCCGAACATGAAGATAAATCTTTGAGATGGTTATGAATAATTTTTTCTCTAATGTCTAAAATTTTATTTGTAAAGAAATCCATGAAGTCACTACTAGTTAAAGTGAAAGGAATACTCGGCTCTACAGAGCTCTGACTCTTTGTCAGCCTGGCTACGGTGCTGAAAAGAAACCTGGGGTTGTTCTTATTTTCTTCAATTAATGATGAGTAGTAAGATGTCCTAGCTTTACGGAGGGCTTTTTTATAGAGCAACAAACTCTTTTTCCAGGCTAAATGAGCATCTTCTAATTTAGTGAGACGCCATTCCCTCTCCATGTCCCAATAGCCGGGAATTGGTCCGCCAGGGCCTCTGCCCTTGGCCGCCGCCCAACACACACTGCACCCGACCCCTACGACACTTCCTGTGGGTGGTGGGCCTACAGGAGGGCTGGCCCATGCAGCCTCTTCGGGCAGCGCCCAGCTGGGCACCACGGGCTAATGCCACCAGACACTCTCCCTCGAGCTTCCTCCCCAGGTCTGGCTCCAGGGTGGGGCCCCGGTAACCCTATCCTGGGCAGGGTAAACTGCTCCCTTGTTGTTGTAGACATAGGGGTCTTCTGAACCGCTCTTTGTCTGGCCCCTCATCCAGGACCAATTTGCCATGGGAGACCCTAACAGGGGGACAAGCCCCCTGACAACATAGCTCCTGGGATCACTGAGACACACAAACCCCTCCACCACGATAAGGTGGCGATTCACAGAGGACGAACAAACACCATGTTCGAACATAAGGATGTCCATAAGTGCACATGGCACCAGGACACCCTAGGTCGCAGGTCGATGATCGATTTTGTAATCGTATCACCAGATCTGCAGCTGTATGTTCTGGACACTCAGGTGAAGAGAGGAGCTGAGCTGTCAACTGATCACCACCTGGTGGTGAGTTGGATCATTTGGCGGGGGGGAAGATGCTGGACAGAACTGGTGGACCTAAACGTATTGTGAGGGTGTGCTGGGAACACCTGGCAGAAGCCCCAGTCCACGAGATCTTCAACTCCTACCTCCAGCAGAACTTCGACAGCATTCCGAGGGAGGCTGAGGACATTGAGTTCGAATGGACCATGTTCCATTGTTGAGGCTGCTGCTCAGAGCTGTGGCTGCAAGGTGGTTGGTGCCTGTCGTGGTGGTAACCTTCGAACCAGATGGTGGTCACCAGAGGGGAAGGGAGCCATCAAGCTGAAGAAAGAGTCTTATCAGGCTTGGTTAGCCTGTGGGACTCCAGAGGCAGCTGGCAGGTATTGGCAGGCCAAGTGGAACGCAGCTCGGGCAGTGGCTGAAGCAAAAACTCTGGTGTGGGAGGAGTTCGGTGAGGCCATGGAATGCAACTTTTGGATGGCATCGAAGTGATTCTGGCAAACCATCAGGCAACTCAGGAGGGGAAAGCGGTGTTCCACTCACACGGTTTACAGTGCGGATGGGGTGCTGCTGACTTCAACTGAGGCTATAGTCGGAAGGTGGAAGGAATACTTCGAGGATCTCCTTAATCGCACTGACACACCTTCTGTAGTGGAAGCAGAGTCTGGGGATGAGGGAGATGACTTGCCCATCACTGGGGGTGAGGTCACTGAGGTGGTTAAACAACTCCTTGGTGGCAGGGCCCCTGGGGTGGACAAGATTCACCCTGAGTTCCTGAAGGCTCTGGATGTTGTAGGGCTGTCTTGGTTGACATGCCTCTGCAACATCGCGTGGAGATCTGGGGCGGTGCCACTAGATTGGCAGACCGGGGTGGTGGTCCCCATCTTTAAGAAGGGAGACCGGAGGGTGTGCTCCAACTTTCGGGGGATTACACTCCTCAGCCTCCCTAGTAAGGTATATGCCAGGGTGCTGGAAAGGAGGATCCGCCCATTAGTCGAACCTAGGATCCAGGAGGAACAATGTGGTTTTCATCCTGGTCGTGGAACGCTGGACCAGTCCTCTCATAGACATTCGAGTGTGCATCGGAGTTTGCCCAACCAGTCTACACGTGTTTTTGTGGACTTGGAGAAGGCATTCGACTGTGTCCCTCGGGGTATCCTGTGGGAGGTCCTGTGGGAGTATGGGGTGTCTGGCCCGTTGTTGCGGGCCATTCAGTCTCTGTACAACCGCAGTGAGAGCTTGGTCCGTATAGCCGGTAATAAGTCGGATTCGTTTCCTGTGGGTGTTGGTCAGGGCTGCCCTTTGTCACCGATTCTGTTCATAATTTTTATGGACAGAATTTCTAGGCGTAGCCAGGTGGCAGAATGCTTCTTCCTTGGTGGTCCCAGAGTCTTGTCTCTGTTTTTTGCGGATGATGTGGTCCTGTTGGCTTCATCAGTTGGTGGCCTCCAGCTCACAGTGGAACGGTTCGCGGCCGAGTGTGAAGCAGCTGGCATGCGAATCAGCAACTCAAAGTCTGAGGCCATGGTCCTCAGCTGGAAAAGGGTGGAGTGCCCTCTCCGGCTCAGGGACAAGTTCCTGCCCCAAGTGGAGGAGTTCAAGTATCTCAGGGTCTTGTTCATGAGTGATGGGAGAAGGGAGCGAGAGATTGACAGACGGATCGGGGCTGCTTCTGCAGTGATGGGGACTGTGCACCGGTCTGTCGTGGTGAAGAGGGAACTTAGTGTAAAAGCGAAACTCTCGATTTACCGGTCGAGCTACGTTCCTACCCTCACCTGTGGTCACGAGCTTTGGGTAGTGACCAAAAGAACAAGATCGCAAATACAAGCGGCAGAAATGAGTTTCCTTCAAAGGGTGGCTGGCCTCTCCCTTAACGATAAGGTGAGGAGTGCGGCCATCTGGGAGGGGCTCAGAGTAGAGCCGCTGCTCCTCCACATCGAAAGGAGCCAGTTGAGGTGGCTTGGGCATCTGATTAGGACGCCTCCTGGCCGCCTCTTGGGTGAGGTGTTCCGGGCATGTCCTACTGGGAGGAGGCCCCGTGGTAGACCCAAGACACGCTGGGGAGATTATATCTCTCGGCTGGCCTGGGAACACCTTGGGGTCCCTCTGGATGTGCTGGAGGAGGTGGCTGGGGAGAGGGAAGCCTGGGCTTCTCTGTTTAGGCTCCTGCTCCCGCGACCCGGCTCCTGATAAGCGGAAGAGAATGAATGGATGGATGGCCGTTCCCTCTCCAGCTTCAAATCGAGGTTTATTACGGGTTATCTGCTTTAAGCTGCGCGTTTGTGAATTATACCATGGAGTCAGGCACTTCTGATTTGAAGGTTTCCTTTTTCAGAGGAGCCACAGTATCCAAAGTTGTACGATGAGATAATCGACCTCACTGGGAGATTAGGTAGCTGCTCTGCACTGTGTTGGCACTGAAGAGCATAACAATGAAGGAATAAGATCCTTAAACTTAGTTACAGCACATTCAGAAAGACTTCTACTGTAATAAAAGTTATTCCCCACTGCTGTGTAATCCATTACAGTAAATGTAAATGTTACTAAGAAATGATCAGACAGGAGGGGGCTTTCAGGGAATACTGTTAAGTCTTCAGTTTCTGTTATATGTCAGAGTATGGTTAAAGTGGTGGGTGGGCTCCTTTACATTTTGAGAGAAGCCAATTGAATCTAACAATAGATTAAATGCAGTGTTGAGGCTGTCATTCTCAGCATCTACATGGATGTTAAAATCACCCACTATAATTATTTTATCTGAACTGAGCACTAAATCAGATAAAAAGTCTGAGAAATCAGACAGAAACTCTGAGTAAGGACCAGGTGGACGATAGATAATAACAAATAAAACAGGTTTTTGATTTTCCCAATTAGGATGGACAAGACTAAGAGTCAGGCTTTCAAAAGAATGAAAACTTTGTCTGGGTCTGTGATTAATTAGTAAGCTGGAATTGAAGATTGCAACTACTCCTCCTCCTTGACCTGTGCTTCGAGCATTCTGACAGTTACTGTGACTCGGGGGTGTTGATTCATTTAAACTAACATATTCATCCTGCTGTAACCAGGTTTCTGTAAGGCAGTTTGTTTTTTGGTGGTCTGGGAGCAGCACCCTCTCTGTGGGGATGGAGTTTTGGGGGGATGGTAGGAGGAGAGAAGCTGCAGAGAGGCGTGTAAGACTGCAGCTCTGCTTCCTGGTCTCAACCCTGGGTAGTCAGGTTTTAGGAGGGTTAATAAATTTGGCCAGATTTCTAGAAATGAGAGCTGCTCCATCCAAAGTGGGATGGATGCCGTCTCTCCTAACAAGACCAGGTTTTCCCCAGAAACTTTACCAATTATCTATGAAGCCCACGTTGTTTTTTGGACACCACTCAGACAGCCAGCGATTCAAGGAGAACATGCGGCTAAACATGGTAAATGGACTAGTTCTTGTATAGCGCTTTTCTACTCAATCAGAGCACTCAAAGCGCTTACACAACACGTTTACATTCACCCATGCATACCCATTCGTACAAGCACTTCCATATTAACTAAGCTAAGTGCTTAATTATCTACCATTCACACACATTCATACTCCGACGGGACGGTCGGAGAGCAACTTGGGGTTAAGTATCTTGCCCAAGGATACATTGGCATGTAGCCTGGAGTAGCCAGGAATCGAACCACTGACCTTCTGATCAGTAGGTGACCTGCTCTACCTACTGAGCTACAGCCACCCCATGTCGCTCCTGGTCTGATTGGGGAGGGGCCCAGAGAAAACTACAGAGTCCGACATTGTTTTTGCACACCGAGTCAATATTAATTTTAGTGACCTCCGATTGGTGTAACAGGGTGTCATTACTGCTGACGTGAATAACGATCTTACCAAATCTACAATTAGCCTTAGCCAGCAGTTTCAAATTTCCATGAATGTCGCCCTCTTCTGTGGAACCAGCTCCCAGCTTGGACTCAAGAGACAGACACCCTCTCTATATTTAAGATTAGGCTTAAAACTTTCCTTTTTGATCAAGCTTATAGTTAGGGCTGGATCAGGTGACCCTGAACCCTCCCTTAGTTATGCTGCTATAGGCCTAGGCTGCTGGGGGGTTCCCATGATGCACTGTTTCTTTTCATTCACCTTATTTGTTTATACTCCACTCTGCATTTAATCATTAGTTATTGTTAATCTCTGGCTCTCTCCTCTCAGCAGATGACCCCCCCTCCCTGAGCCTGGTTCTGATGGAGGTTTCTTCCTGTTAAAGGGAGTTTTTCCTTCCCACTGTCACCAAGTGCTGCTCATAGGGGGTTGTTTTGACTACTGGGTTTTCTCTGTATTATTGTAGGGTCTTTACCCTACAGTATAAAGCACCCTGAGGTGACTGTTTGTTGTGATTTGGTGCTATATAAATAAAATTGAAAATTCCTGCGATGGTTGTAAATTGTCCCTAAAAAGCAGACGCAGTGATTTGCAGTCACTTGCATCCATATTTCAGGTCAAATCCTGCAGAGACAACAGATCAAAGCTGAAACTGGAAACTTTCCTGTTTTTAACACACATTTGAAATTTGATGCCAGTGAGACCTTTGAAATGAGCCGGGGCAGGAAAGGCTCCGAATCATCTCCAGCTGATGACCTCTGCTCTCCGTGGCCTCCTTCAGGTGTTGATGCTGATCACTGATTGGACGGATGCTTTCAGCTCTCCTCTCAGTGCTAAAAAATGTGCTCACAAACAAGCAAACAGTGAGTGGATTACAAAGACATCAGAGGCTGTGCAACACTCCCAACATGTCATTACAGAGGACGCGCACACATCAACAGACTCACACTGAAGCTTCCTCCAGATTTGAGCTCAAATGCAGGAAAATGTTTCAGTAACACAGTGTATCACTGAAGCTCTGAGCTCAAAGCAACACAAAGAGCAGGCTGATGAAGCTGGAAGTGAACCTGCAACCTTCCATTTGTAGTTTCTCACTGAGCCTACTGAGGTATTCAGCTGCTCTGCACCACCAGCATCCACCACATCATTGTGGAGGTGTGACTGTGTGAGTGACAGCAGCTATTAAAAAGGGCCTTTCTACAAACAAAAAGCTCAAAGCTGGATTTGAACCTGCAACCTCTCTATTTGGATCCACACACTGAAGCCTGGGAGCTGTCCAGCAGCTGCTCCCCTGATAATGAATCTGACTGAAGGAGGCACCAAATCAAAGGTGCAAATGTTCCCAATGAGAAAGAAAAGAAATGCCAAACTCACTGAAATCAAAGGAGCAAAAACCAAAACAATGGAGCAAAAATGGCAAAAAGAAACAAACAGAAAGGTTGTTGATGCAAATGAAGGCGAGTCCACATGAATCTGCTGATAGAAACATGAAGCTGTGCTTGTGTGTCTGTGTGCTGACAGCTGTAACACACTCACATCCTGACCTCTGACAGCAACATAAAGAGCAGAGCCTCCATTTGATGCTGCATTCACACTAAATCATCATCATTTCTTCTTCAGGAACTTGAAGCTGTTTCTCACATTAGACAAAGTGACAGCATTTCTATCAGAGCTGCATTTGAATTCTCATTAGCAGCATGTCATCTTTGTGAGGCACATTTCCACTAAACTCACTAAAGATGCTAAATGTTCCATCAGGAGTCAGCAGCTGAATGAAGACGTGATGCTGATCCAGCTTTAAACAAACCAGAGCGCTGAAAACATCTGGAGCTTTAGACACTTTGTTACCAGCAGCCTGTTACACACACACATCGTTTGTTCCCATTTCTTTGGTCGATCCATGAAAAATGCCAAAGATAACACAGTTTGACACACATCAAATAGTCTTTGTGCAGCAACAAGGTGATCATCACAGAGATATGAGCTGCAGACTTGGACCATCTCAGCATGGTGTGCAGTGTGTCCTTTGGAAATGGAGGAAAGTGGACAAGTGGAGGAGCAAAGAAGAAGAAGAGCTTTGAATGGCTGATGTTGATTCCAGATGTGTCTCTGCTAACTGTGAGCAGCACACAGTTTATCCACTGCTGCAGGAGCTCGTTTTACTGGGACAAACTGGATGCTGCGACGTGTCGCTCATTTCAAAACACTTCGTGTCAGCTGTGTTCATTAAAGTGACATCGTGCAGTTTGTGTTTGCACCTACAAATCAGCACAGACAGAGAGCTCCATTCAAACTTTGCTGCCATCAGTAATAATTCTTCAAATATGATCATCAGTGTTTGAGCAGCTATGATATCAGGGACAATCTAGACCTGTGTGACAATACTGAACATGTTTGACCCTCCTTCAAAATCATGTGATCCACTCTCAGTCTGCACTTTCATTGATGAGCTCAACATGTTCAAATGTGCTTTGAAGAAGCTTCAGTCAAATAAAGCTTTGATCACAGGATTCATGTGAGCAGCAGATCAACTTTACAAACAATCAGTGGATTTATCTTCTGTTTGACATCAGCTTTGATCACTGAGAGCATCTGAAGGACCTTTTTTTTAAAATTTATTTTTATTTTATTTATTTATTTTTTAAGTTCTCACTAACATCTCAGATGGTTTCAGATCCCTGCTGTTCCCCACCTGCCCTGTAGGGGGCCTCAGTGTGTTCCCACTGTTTCCACTCACCTGATCCCCTCATCCATCAGCACACCTGTTCTTTTTACTCTGACTCTGAGCCAGTCTGAGCAGTCAGACCACATATTTTTGGGGTGAACACGTGAATGTGTGCTCCTCTCACATTCTTCAGGTGAAGTCCCACCTCCTTCCAGGGAGCAGCTCACCTGTGTGTCAGTGTTTAGTGTCCAGGTGTGGAGTGGAGCTTCTTCTTCTTCTGCTCTGTTTGCAGAAACTGTAAGTTTGCTTTGTTTCCTCCTTTAACAGTTTGTCTTCAGGAACTTTCCTCTTTGTTTCTGGAATGTTTGGAGCAGATGTTCAGCTCTGATTTCAGGATAAACTTTGGATCCCTCTTGTGTTTGAAGACAAATCCACATGATTATAGATTATTGATTGACTGGAATCAAACAGTTTGATGAACAGCTGATGTTTCTTCAGGAAACAAACTGTGTTGTGTTTTTATTTCCTGGAACAAAATTGTCAACTCTCCTTTAAAGTCACACACTGCAGTGTGCTGTTGTTTCCTGTCAGTCCTTTCAAAGTAAAATAACAGTTATGTTAGTTGTAATGTGTGTGGTTGCAGCCAGGTTATTAAGTTCATATTTTCTTGATGGATCATTTAATCCACTTGTGTTGCTGTTTGATTGTCATCAAAGAATGAGCCCACAGACTGGAGTCTGAGCAGCGCCCCCTGCTGGTTCCCTCTGAGTGTTGCTGTCAGTCTGCAGTGATCCTGTAGGATGGATCTGTGCTGCTGTAGTCGGTCCCTCACAGCTACACACACAGTTATTGTGAGTTCAGTGTCATGTGTGCACAAACCTTCATTCATTGGTCAGTTTCAGCTGCTGCTCACAAACCTGAGAACAAAGTTAGTTCCACACTGACAGGTGCAGACGAGGAAGACGCTCGTCTCTGCGCGTTCACCTCCATCATGTGACCGCGTTTCCATTTGGACTCAAACTGATGTGAGCAGTTTAGCTGCAGGGCAGGTGTGATGCAGCGATGCTGCACAGCCTACATTGTTCAGGTGTGAGTCAGACAGCGTGAGAGAGACAATGATGTGTGTTATGAGTTTCACAGTAATAAGGTCTCTTCTTCCCTTTAACTGGAACAAGCAGAATAAACCAGTTTGTTCTAAACAAGTCTTCATTCAGATTTGACTGAAGTGACACTGGAAAAAAACAAGAAGCAGCTCCACCTCAGTTTCTAAGATATCTCAGTAACACAAGAGCTGAACGCTGCAGAAACCGAGTATTCTTTCTCCCAGTGGTGTAGTCTGCATTTTTGTAGTGGGTATACTGTGCTTAGAAACAAAAGTACACCGGTTAGTGTGATGTAATCAACAATTTATTTTGATTTTTAAGCATATTTAACATTGCAAAATTTCTCTGATGCTTGCATTTGAATAAATGTACAACAAACTGTACAACAGTTGGCTTTGTATTAAAAACATGTAGAATTTATAAAACAGTATAAAAGCAAAACATGTTTAAGTATTAAGTAGTAAGTACAGAAGTACTATACAAAAAACAGGTTGAACCAACTGTGTCTATCAAACAGGTTCTTCTAAAGCTGGGACTTCAGGGGCAGCTGCTTTATGAAAACATCCAAAAAATGTTTCAGAACATGTTTTCAGATCATTGTAAAATCCTCGAGCAGCTGCGTCGCTCCACTCGTGTCTGTCTAATCCACATGTGTCAGACTCAAGGATATAATTTTATATGGCTCGCGAGATGATTTCATATAGCTATTATTAATAACTCGCAGTTAAATGGCGCTCCCACAACTTATACTACAAATCCCACAATGCACTGCAACAGGTGCCGTGCAGGCCAAGACCTGCGCTCTAACGTGTTGCCAATTACAGATATTGATCAATGATCAGTGGATAAAAACATTGGTCAGCACTTTTTACGGTGACATTTAAGCTAGTCAGAAAATGAAAGTGAATGAAATGAAAAGTGGAAAACAGGGATTTTTCCAAACAAGTCAAAGGACCTGATCGCTGACATTGGAGCTAAACTGTGTGTCTCTTTTCCTCACCTGCGATGTGCAGGAACAAAGTGGATTGGTGGGACAGATATGGGAAAAGATGCAGAGGGAGACCTGCGCTGGTGAGCTGACAGTGCATCACTGCGTCACACAGCAGGAAACGCTGCAGCAAAGTCCTGAAGACAGAACGCGCCACATGCTCCACAAAACACACAGAGAACTTTATAAGAGGCAAAGGTTTAAATCACCGTCAGTTTCAGTCTTTCTGGAGGAAATAGCTTCTGAATTTGATGACATGCCTTATCACACGTGTGATGATCTATCAAGTTCATGAAAAGTAAAGTAAAAGACTCAGCTGGGCTCTGGGACCAATCATAAAGGAGCATCTGAATAAGAAACAATCACAGAGCAGAGAGGTGTGGTAATTAGCTCAGCCAATGGCTGTGAGCTTCAGATGGAACAGGAGGAAAGACAGCAGGTGAGAGTTTGCGTTAGTCCTTATAAGCAAATCATGTATCATTGGGCACTTTTAAGTGGTTATACATAAATTCATAAGCTTATCATACGGTGTATACCAGCGTATTACATAGACTACACCACCATACCTGTCAAGTTTTGTATTTAAAAATACCTGAAATTTTCTGCCACTGAAAATAGAAGTTGCTATATGACGTCAATGCCTAATTTGCATAATTATTTATTTGCATGTAGTTGCAATTGAGGCTGTAGGAGAGAGGAAAAACATCTTTGGAGAGACAAAGAAAAAACACCATAAATATGTTTAGAACTACAAGTGAACTTTATGAAATAACTTAATAACTTTAATGCTTTGCCTAGACCCACATTACATAGATCAATTTTGTCCCGTATTGTTTAATGTGGTTTCTCTGTAGTCCATCCCTCACCTCTGATCCTGTTCCTAAAGCTCTTCTAAGCTGGACTCCTCACTGATATTTGGAGGCTGAGTTCAGAATAAGAAGAACCTCTTCACACATCAGCATTTGAATGGATCTCTATATACACAGTTTGCTAGCGAGCGCTGCCATTAGCACTAGCAATCGTTCGGTGCCGGAAGTGAAATGTATTTAGGACGATGCTTGTGAATAAAAAGCATTACAGCATTACACCGTTTTACGTGCAGTCTGTCTGCACATGCTCAGCAAGCACAAAGAGGCGGAGCCGTTAGTGAGACGGTGAGCTCAGGTGGAGCGAAAGGAGATGTTTTTCTAGCGTCCAAGCAGCAGCGCTTGTTCCTGTAACCACCTTAAAACCTTTACTGTGAAACAGCTGGAGGTCCTTCATCAACCACCTGATGAGCAGCATGAAGAACAGAGAACTTTGTAGCTGCTCCATCCACCCTGTTTGTTTCACACAGAGAAACATCTGCAGTACCGAAGTTAAAATATGCTGATGAATTGTTAAAATGATTACTTGATTAATTGATGGAGTAATTGATAGACTACTTCATTGCTAAAATAATCGATAGTTGCAGCCCTACTTGCATTCAGAAAGCCATAGTCAGACATTAGTTTTCAGCACCAGTGGAGCTGTGAAAGGCCTTCAAGAAAAAAACTATAATTCCCAGCAAGATGATGTCACTTCCTGTTGGTGCATTAAAAATGTGATCGCTGATTGATAAAACATCTGGATTGTGTTTTTGTTGTGTATACTATGTACATGATTTCTGCAAACCCATTAGTGGAAGGAAACAGCACTCTGGGACACATTAAAGGATATAAGTGTAACACTTCTGGATTATATGCAAACATTATCACTCCTTTGGTCAAATAAGGCCTGATTTAGAGTTCTGCGTTGGTCTTATGTACATAACTGAAAATCCTCTCTGAACCTAACCTGACACCTCGAGAAATGTAACTGAAAAAAATTTCTAGCTAGAACCCTGCGCACACACTGTCTCGTCAGTGCTATGAGTATACCTCATTTAGTGAGTTACAAATACACAACAGTGCTGTACAGATTACAGTGTTACTGCTGTTCATGGTCACTGCCTCCCTCCTGGATAGCTCAGAGATGGTGGGAATGCTCCGATGTTCTGACCTGGAAATTCAAGTTGAGGATTCCAGTTTAAAATTCCCCCCTCAGAGTACGTTTAATATTCTGTAGTGATGTGTCCTTCTGCGTCGAGGCTTCAAAGTGTGTGTCGAACAATCGCGGAAGATTTCAGTGAAACGAGTATCGAGGCTGGTGTTGATGACGTATGTGATGACGTTCAAAGCCTTGCGAGCTGGCCGTACCACATGAATGATTCAGGAAACAGTTTGTGGGTGGGTGGGGGGGTCCACATTTTGTGATTTTTGGGACTATTGTGCATTTTGTTTGTGATCTATTCAAGCTGTTTTATTGATGATGGAACCAGCTAGAAAGATGAGATTTTACCCTATTTGGGAAAATTTTGAGCTGCTCTCTCTTAATAAGCTATGCACATAGTAGTAAATTATTACTAAATCATTACTAATAACAAGCAGTGTAATATTGACAACCTATCACAGTGTAATTGAGTGAACCAAACATTGGACGCTTGGGGAATACTGGGAGGGACAGAAAAAAATCTCACCTGTTATAAAAATGCTGCTGCTTTTGTCAGTTCCCCAGTGTCATCTGTGTCCTGTGAAAGGGTATTTTCTAAAAAAAACCTGAAGCCCACCACTGTGACATAAGTGCCATTGCAAACCGAGTAAAACAATCACATTTATATCACAACCTTCTTACCGATTTGTTTCTACTTTCCCTCTTGACCCCACCATTGTATTGTAAAAATAGACACCACGCTTATAAGTTCAGAATTTATGAGGAATACCAGACAAGGCTGAAGAAGACGTGGAGACAACAGTGAAGGAAATTATTCAAACCCATCTGAAACTCCCAGAGGACACAGTGACCATCACTTTTGATCGTGTTCACCGCCTAGGAGCAAAGCGAACCGGACAACACAGACCCAGACCAATCGTGGCCAAATTCGAACTTTTCAATCAAAAAGAGCGGGTGAAGAGCCGCAGCCAGGAGCTGAGAGGAATGGACTTTAGTGTTAACGATCAGTTTCCCCCAAAAAATACATCCAAGGAGGCTCCCAAGCTGTCATCGCGGTGAATAAACTTTACGTAAACGGACAGCTTTACCGTGACGAGAAAACCACGCCATGGCTGTACTGAGCTAACAGGTGATCTGTGTCCACATGTACCCTTTTTTTCTGATTATTCATCACTCTATTTTTCCACAGGTTCATTAGACATGTCTGTATATAACAATTAATGCCGGTTCAATCAGCATAGTGCATTGTTGTTTTGTTATCATGTTTATTATTTTGTCACTTTAGAATGGCTCTTCGGTCTTTGCATTGTTTCATTTCTTTTCTCACTTTCTCTTCTCTCTCTGCACTCAGCAGCATGTTTGCCACATGGACATACAGCACACAAAACAAAATACATACAAGTTCATGCAGGATACATGGGACAGTGTGTAAGCACGGGCATCTTTAGTGAACACACAACCCTTCACCAGTTAATTTAAACATGAGCACACTCAGGTTTGTCTCCTGGAGTGTACGCGGAGTTGGTTTGAGGGAAAAGAGACTAAAAATTATTAATTGGTTAAATGATTTACAGGCTGATGTTGTGTTTCTACAGGAGACACATGTGTCCAGAACATCTGCGCACACACTCCTCTCCACAGTTCCCTCACATGTACTCAGCCTGCTACAACTCCAAACAAAGAGGTGTAGCTATATTGATTACCAATAAGATAAATCTCACTATTAAGGCCCTTTCACACCGGACGCGTAAATTCCGTGCGAATGTTTCGTGCGTTAAAAATATTTTTCGGACTCTCCTGTTCTTAATGCCGCCGTTCACACCGACCGCGTCATTTCACAGGACGAATTTGCGGCATTTATTTTTTCGGATCAAGTTCGATTTTTCTGACTTTCGCAAGCGAACAAACAGGACTGACCAATCAGAGTGCTGCATTTAGCAGCATGCGAGGTCGTAGCTCAAAACACGAACCGATGTACTGAATATCCAGTGATGTGGGAACAATAAAATCATAATATTTTACCTCAGACACACAGCTACACGCTGCTCCGGGTCAGTCGGCTCTCTGATATTATCCTCTGCCTCCTCACATGTGATCCCAACTCTGCCAACAAGAGCTCAAACTGTCCCACTGACATCCAGAAATTTGAGTGAAAGCATCCGTGATGCAGCTTCAGCTCTGTGATCAAACCATGAAACTCTGCCTGCTGCTGCTTTCTTATGAGTTGGATGAACCCATAAACTCTGTTTCTTCCTTCTCTTGTTTAGAAACATCAGGACCATTACATCATCACTTGATGTCGACTGCATTTTTTTTTCCACCGTGCGTTATATAGGGAGGATTTAGTCGCAAAAACGCAACGCGTCCGGTGTGTATGTAGGTTACACGACAGGTTCGCATCCGAAAGATTCGGAATTTCGTGTCGTTTTTACGCAACGCATCCGGTGTGAAAGGGCCTTTAGAAATACTACATCAGAACCAGAAGGTAGATTTATAATACTTAAATCTGTATTCTGAATAATTAAATTATGTATTGCTAGCATATATGGACCAAATGTTGATGACCCCTCCTTCTTTCATACTTTCTTCACCTCACTCTCTAATCACTCTGACTCCACACTTATAATAGGAGGAGACTTCAACCTGGTACTTAATGCAGACATTGACAGGCTCAGTACAGCAGTGAGTCAGAGGAACTGGCAGTCTGCAGACATTCTTAAACAGTACATGAAGGATTTTGGTCTTTGTGATGCTTGGCGTCCACATCACCCCACTCTGAGGGATTATAGTTTTTTCTCACCAGTAGAAAAATGTATTATCTCCAGCTCCATGATGATGGATATCACAGACACTCAGATTCATCCGATCACTATCAGTGATCATGCACTGGTGTCTATGTCTCTGACACAGAACAAGATTTCATTGATTATTTCAAAAAGGAGTGGGCAACGTATTTAGAACATAATGATCTACCTGGAATATCACCATGTGTTCTTTGGGAAGCAGGAAAGGCAGTAATGCAGGGCAGAATAATATCTTACTGCTCACAGAAACACACAGAAACACACTTGTGTTAGAATTAAAACAAAAAAATGCTTTTTTAGAAACTGCCTATGCTGCCTCACCACAAGAACATATAATCAATAACCTGAGGAAGCTAAAACTGGAATTAAATGAAATAATTGATAAGAGGACACAATTTATGTTGCAGAGGCTGCGTTTGGAAAACTTTGAATGAATGACGAATGAATAATACTTTATTGATCCTACAATGGGGAAATTGTAGTTAACAGAACACCCATCCAAGAAACACAAACAAACCAGACAAACATAGGGAGATAAGTGATCTGTGGCCTTGCTGCCATCACGAAGAGGCACTGCTGGTACAAAAGATTAAACACACGAAGGGGTAGATGAGGAGATAAAAGTCATCTCGTACTATGCCACAACGGGCCCCACAGAGCCCCACAGTGTGCAATATGAGGTTGCAAAAAACCTCTGTATAGCATAAGTGCACCTTCAAGGCAGGGAAAAAGCAGTATGAAGGGTAGGGGGTTGTGGAAGGCTAGGGGTAGGTTGGGCAGGTACATGGGCAGGGAGGGGGAGGGAAGGGAAGGCAACCGGAAGGGAGCTGGCTGAGGCGAGTGAGTTCAGGGTACTGTGGAGTTTTCCCAGCTCTCCTCAACTAAACAGTTCATGATAAGAGGTGGAATAATGTTCATCAGTAGCCAGATCGCTAGGATACCAGTTCACACAGGCCACAAGAGATGGGATGGTATGGGGGAAGAGCATCTTCCAGGAGAGAATGAGATTCCTAGCTATCCAAGGCTAGGCAGGGGGGCCAAATTCCAGATAACTACAATTGTTTTGGTACAGGCTGTCACTGATTAATTTGCTGACAGCCTTGCAGTCCTGCTGGCAACTCTCAATGGTGAAAACTCCAACCATCCGAATTTCTGGGTTCCCTTCTCGCAGCGCAGGTACAGACATTTCTCCAAGATTTAATCCTTCCGCCTGTGGGCACAGTTGCAGTTGGCTCGGGAGCCTCGAGATGTGCAAACAACTTTTGGTTCAGCTCCAGCAGATGAGTCTGAGTTTGTACTGCTCTGCACATACCTCCACTTCCTGATTTCACAATAAATCAGGTATCCCCCAAGTCCAGTCACAAGAGATCCTGTTATCAATAAGCCAAATATATGTGCCGCTAGGCACATTATTTCCCAGACTTCCCAGATCCATAACGTGGTCAGCTGGGTATGTTCCACTTGGACAGATGATTCTCCTTTTCCCAGACTCCTCGTGGAGAGAATTTGATCAATTGCGTTGAGAGCAGGGTTATAATAGTTTGGGATTTTACATTATCGTTTAGTTTTATTTAGTTTTTACTTTTTTTTTCTTTAATTCAGTTAGTTTTAATTAGTTTTCAGAGCGGTTTTGCTCGTTTTTATTAATTTTTATTTTTGGTTTATTGCTTAGTTTTAGTTTCGTTTCGTTAGTTTCAGTATTAGTTTAAGTTTTTCATACTTTGTCAGGTGCAAGAATCAAGGTACAAGAGTAACTCTTGTGTAATAAAACTCAACCAAAGATCCCGTTTAAAGAAATATATTCAACAACCAGCTGCTCACAGACAGCAGCACTACATGTTAAATGTGTGTAATATTAAGGACACACATGAACATCAACAGGGAGAAACAAAGAAAAACATGAACTCCAAACTCAATAAATTCTACAATAAACTACAATAAAGTTCAGCATCAGTGCAGTAGATTAACAACAGCTTCTGTTTTGGAGCTAGCTTGGTTAGATGCTCCATATGTGGTCGACCTCATGTCGCATTTCTGCTTGTGTAGCTGGATTGTGTGTTCGTTACCTTACGGTCGTGTGCTGGTGTTTTATATGCGGCTGGGGCTTCTTTTGGTCCTCGCTCTTTGTGCTCAGTTTTTTGGCTGCAAACATATTTGTTCCTGTTTTTTCACTTTCTTCATTCCCTCGATTCCTTATATTGATTGTTCCTGATTGTTATTCTCTCACTGATAAAGTGGGAAAAGCACAAGGACTAAACAGGTTCATCACAATGAGTGGACCCGACGAGTAGTCACATTTCTTCGGCGGTGAACCCCAGATCACGTCGGTTCAGAGCGGTTTCCGTAGCTGCCTTGTGTCTCAGCTGGACTTTGACGTTGGTGTTTTTTCCTCACTGAGACGTGTTCCATACATTTTTCATCATTCACAACAAGACACGCTTCTATCTGTATTATCGGACTCAAAGAAACTCCATACGGGACTCTGCCGCTTTCTCAGCAGACCGCTGCCATTACTTTGAGGACCAGCTCGGTGAGCAGGCACACAGCTGCCCGACGGCGTTCCCAGCTTCAACTCGGAGAGCAGAAAATGATCAGTCCACAAGGCTTTGAAATCAAATGATAAACAAGAAAAGGAAGGTCATTTTATCTATGATTTTAGTTAGTTTTTTAAACTCACAATACAGTTTTAGTTTTTATTTATTTCAGTTAACGACAATGTTTTTTCAGTTTTAGTTTTAGTTATTTTGTTCGTTTTCGTTAACTATAATAACCCTGGTTGAGAGACCAGCTGACCAGGTGCATAATCTTAATTTCCAGTTCGGAAAGATGTGTAGAGAGAGGCTCTTAAAGCACAGCGAAGCAGCAAAAGCAGGGTAGATAAAGAGGGTTGGGAGAGAAGCCGGAAGAAGAGAACATGGAAATAAATCTGGAAAATTCCTTGCTAACAGTTAAAGTTTAATAAAGAAAAAATAGCTATTTACTCTATTAAAGACTGAACTGGTAACATTACTCATGACCCAGAACAAATGAATAAATCCTTTAAAACCTTTTATGAAGCTTTATATTCATCACAGATTAACCCGTCTGATATAATATAAATGACGAACAGGTTAGAATAGAATAGAATTATTCTATGCCAGGATGTACAATGAGATTGCAGCTCTGGATTCACATCTCTCAGTGTCTGAATTCCAGGAAGCCTTACAGCACCTCCCAAATAATAAAGCCCCAGGCCCAGATGGTTTTCCAGCAGCGTTTTATAAAGAATTTTGGTCTCAAATTCAGAGCAATCACACGATCTCTCGAAACACGAACTCTGCTAACATTAGCCTACTTCTTAAACCAGGCAAAGACCCCACACTCCCATCCAGCTACCACCCAATCACTCTCATTAATGTAGACCTTAAAATAATTTGCAAAGTTATTGCCAGAAGATTAGAAAATATTGCTCCATTTATAATACATCCTGATCAAACAGGTTCTTATCAAGGGTTGACACTCGGCCAATAATACACGCAGCCTTATAATAAAATGTAATAGATTACAGTTCCATTAACAACCTGACAACATTCAACACCCCTATTGGGAGGTTCAGATGGCTACCCTTTGGCATAAAGTGCACACCGGAAATATTCCAGCACATGCTGATGGTGGAACAACTTGTGGCTCAGTGTTCCAACATAGGTAGGGAGCGGCTGCTATCGCAGCTAGAGATGGATGAGGTACAACACAAATGCTACGGCAAGGGGGAGGCAGGACGACAGGTCTGGGGGGAGATTTCATCATCCTTATACTCCGAGATTGGGTACAAGCCCAAGTAGTAACAACTGAATACCAGAGCAGCTGACCTGAAAGATAAGATCATGGCTAAGAAGGCAAACTGGACCCCTTAATGCCGACTACCAAGACTATGTGAAGTACTCTCTGAAGACCTACTAGAAGATGTGAATGCAGCACTATGCGCAATCCGTACCACTACCATCACTGAAACCAATAGGTTGATGTATAACATGGCAGCAGTGATCCTTGAGATGCTTGGCTATAAGATGAACAGCAATAAGGAGCAGTATGGACCATGGAAACGACAACTAGAGGCGAAGATCAAGGCAGCACGAAGGGAAGTTAGCCAGCTGTCACAGTTGCAGAAAGGTGGGATGAAGAGGAAAGCAGTGCCTAAGAAATACAACAAGCTGTCCATACCTGAGGCCTTAGAGACTGCCAAGCAAAGACTCACAGCCTTGGCTAACCACCTGAAGAGGTACACCAGAGAGCAAGAAGCCAGGAAGATAAACTGGATGTTCTCCACCGAACCATCCAAAGTGTACTCTCAGTGGCAGGGGAACAATATGAGAACAGCACCCCCACCAAGGCTGGAGACAGAGCAATACTGGAAGAGCATATGGGAGAAGGATGCGTCACACAACACCAATGCTCAGTGGCTAGTGGATCTAAGAGCAGACCACAGCAACCTCCCAGAACAGGCCCCAGTAACCATCACAGTGGCAGACATCCAAGAAAGAGTCTAACACATGAAGAGCTGGACAGCACCAGGCCCTGATATGATTCACACCTACTGACTAAAGAAACTAACTGCACTCCATGAGTGCCTGGCTGCACAAATGAACCAGCTGCTAGAGGCTAAGACACACTTAGATTGGCTGACTGAAGGCCGGACGGTCCCAGAAGGGACCAGTCCCATCCAACTACCGGCCCATAACCTGCCTCAGTACAACATGGAAACTCCTGTCAGGCATCATAGCAGCTAAGATGAGCAGGCATGTGGCACAATACATGAGCGAGAAAGGGATAGGCAGAGAGACCAGGGGAGCAAAACACCAGCTACTAGTAGATAGAGCAGTCACTTGAGACTGTAAGGCCCGACTGACCAACCTGTGCACCGCCTGGATTGACTACAAGAAAGCCTATGACTCAATGCGGCACACATGGATCCTGGAATGCCGAGAACTGTATAAGATCAACAGGACCCTAAGAGCCTTCATCAAGAATTCAGTGGGTATGTGGAGAACAACACTAGAGGCCAACTTCAAGCCAATTGCACAAGTCAACATCCAGTGTGCGATTTACCAAGGAGATGCTCTGTCCCCACTGCTGTTCTGCATAGGCCTGAATCCCCTCAGCCAGATCATCAACAAGACTGGCTACGAATACTGACTATGGAATGGAGCAACCATCAGCCACCTCCTGTACATGGATGACATCAAGCTGTATGTATGGATCAGTGAACGAGATATCGACTCACTGATCCACACCACCAGGATCTACAGCAGTGATATCGGAATGTCATTCGGACTGGAGAAGTGTAGTCAGATGGTAACTAAGAGAAGAAAAGTAGTCAGAACTGAGGGGATTACACTACCAGAAGGCAACATTGCAGACACTGAAGACAGCTACAAGTACCTTGGAATCCCACAGGCAAATGGGAACCTTGAAGAGGCTCTGCTAGGAAAGCTGCAACCTCCAAGTACCTGCAGAGAGTAAGGCAAGTCCTGAAGAGTCAGCTGAATGGGAAGAACAAGATCCGGGCTATCAACACCCATGCCTTGCCAACCCTGCCAGTTGTCAGATACCCTGCTGGGATAATAAGCTGGCCAAAGGAGGAGCTTTCTTGTTAAGACAAGAATGCTCCTTACTATGCATGGAGGGTTTCACCCCAAATCCAGCACCCTGAGACTGTACGCTAAGCGGAAGGAAGGTGGCCGAGGACTAGTGAGTGTCAGAACCACTGTCCTAGATGAAACAATGAATGATCCATGAATACATCAGGAAGATGGCCACAAAGGAACATGTGCTTAGTGAGTACCTCAGGCAGCAGAAACCTGAGAAAGAAGAGGAAGAAGAACAGGAACCATCATGGAAGGACAGGCCTCTGCACGGCATGTACCACCAGCAGATAGAAGAAGTGGCTGACATAGAGAAATCCTACCATCGGCTGGACAAGGCTGGGCTGACAGACAGCACAGAGGCACTAATCATGGCAGAACAAGAGCAAGCTCTGAGCACAAGATCAATAGAGGCTGGGGTCTACCACACCAGGCAGGACCAGGGGGGAAGGTTATGCAGAGATGCCCCTGGAAGATGAAGGTGACAGTGGTCCCCGTGGTAATCGGAACACTCAGGGCAGTGACCCCCAAACTGGGAGAGTGGCTCCAGCAGATTTCTGGAACAACATCTGAGATCTCTGTCCAGATAAGCGCAATGCTGGGAACAGCTAAGATACTGTGCAGGACCCTCAAGCTTCCAGGCCTCTGGTAGAGGACCTGAGCTTGGAGGGCAAAATAGACCGCCCGTAGGAGTGAGCTGGGATTTTTCTTTTTTTTATTTATTTATATATATATATATATATATATATATATATATATATATATATATATATATATATATATATATATATATATATATATATATATATATATAAAAAAAAAAGGAAAAGCCTGTAAGGGACAGGCGTGGTAAGACGTCTTTTGGAAGTGATGTGCTAGCAACCTCTGCTTCATAGTTTAGTTTGACAACTTGTTTATTTGATAAGCTAAATATTTACTGTCTGTTAAGCTTACAGATATCAGTGAAAGTATTGTTTACTTTATGGTTACACTGTTGTAAAGCTAAATAATAATTCCAGTTGGGGAATACTTTCTTTCAGTTTGTTACATGTTAGTTCTGCATTTTTGTTTTACTATTGAGAAAGGGGGATGTAACGTATTGTTGAAAATGTGTATGTGGTGTGCGTTCTGTATGTCCCTAATGGGTTTCCATGCCTACCTGTGTGGCAGTTCGAAAAAAGGCATCCTGCAGTTTAAATAAAGAAAGCGCCAGTTGTGAGCAAGCTCCCGCCTTGTTCCTGTCTATCTTGTACACAATATAAATACATTACACCACCAATGTTCACAATCCGCAAGGTCTCCAAAGGTATTCCAGTAGAAGCTCGGAATAGTCTTTGAATAAAATAAAATAGCTGGCCAGCAATAAAAGAAAATAGAGCTCTATATATGTGTGGAGTGTGTTTGTGAGTATTTGGTTCCAAGTACTCGGTGGTCCAGAGGCTCATGTGAACGTAGCTGCTCCCTCTCCTCAGTAGCTCCGGCTGGGCAAAACCACAGTCCCGCTCGGCAACTCAAAACGAACGTCTCCACACTAGCAGGACGATGAACACAAACTTTATTGCTGCTGCATATAAAACGCTATGACGGCTCACACAAGTTCAGTCTGTGTGACTCACAGACCAAGTGAGCTCTTAGCCCCTCCCACCAGGATCAACTCCCAAGTTGACTGTCGTAAAACTGAATCATCCTTCTTACATGATGATCTTAACATACTTTCCATTATGACACATTACTTACCATTATGACACGTAAACTCTTACAGCATTGAAACTAAACGACCACTGGGTTACAAAAGGAGGATTTCAGTTGATGTGAGCATCAATGATTTGTGTTTCCTCTGCAGGTGAAGGTAGAAAGTGTGTGTGAGCTGATGTGAATTCAGCAGCATGGATCAGTGTGAGGACAGAGAGGAGGGAGTCCCTCCCTCTAAAACCACTCTGTGTGGGGAACATGAGAGCCAGACCAAAGCTCAGAGGTGAGATGACCATCTCTAACTGTCCATGACTCTTCTCCATGTCACAGCTCAGCACTCACATCACTGCTGCATCATTATTCACAGGAACCCACCTGGACCTGGACCTGGACCTGGACTCAGCTGTGAGTCCTTAAAGAGTGACTGGTTGAAAGATATCATTAGTAAATTTGAGCAAGGGCAGTCATCTGAAGATAAGTAAGTTAAAATCAGTATTAAAATGTCTAAAACAATATCATTTGTTTATATATTGTAAAGCTCTTATTCAGATTTAACCTTGCTTTAGTAGACAGCAAGAGACACTCAAACCTGAACATAAACGTGAACCCAGCTGTGTGTCCTTGAAGAATAAACAGACTGAAGATGATATCATTCATTTTAAAGGCCAGCGTGCAGCAGAGAGGTGAGCTGTCAGTAACATGAACTCTTTGATTTGATGTTGTTGGATAGAAACTGCAGTGCAAACACGTCATTCCCTCAATCCCATTGAAACTGTCTCTGAAAAACAAGCCTTTGGTTTCTAAAGAGCTGAAAATCCACTTCAGCAAACAGGAAGTGAAACCTGTTCCAGGTGGGCGGTCCCACCACCTGTCAGTCTCAGCAGACATCAGTCACAAAGTGAAGGTGCATCAAAGTTAAATGCTTAAAAATATTTTTACTCTAATATGAACTGAAGTGGACGGGAAAGCGGCTCAAAATGCACTTTTTGACATTTTCTCCAGTGAAATATCTGAAAACACATCAAACAGACACGGTACTAATGCCATATACTTTAAATAGGTGTAGATTATTCAGCCATGATATATCACAGGAGACTGACGCTCAAAGTTGGTTGGAGAACAAATAAAGTCTTTCTGAATATAGAATCAAACAACAAAAACAATTTTTACCTCAGACTGTGACACTTAAACTGGCTCTGATTTAGTTAACAGCGTACTGATTATATTCAAAGTAGAGGGTAGAATTTTGTGGCTTGTTACTGCCTGGTTACTTGATGGTCCATAAGACTTTCCTCTTTTAGTGAGTGTGTTTTTGTGCATTTAAAATAGACTTGCTCCTCCAATTAACTTCTGAGCTTCTGAAAACTGTATGACTTCTGATAGAGAGTTTTTAATGGGGCTGCAAGTGCAGAATACATTTCTCGGGGTTGAAAATCAAAGGTGAATTTTTGAAAGAGTTTCTGATATTGAGAGAAAATGAATAAATTCAAAAAATAAATGTTAATTTTAGGTTTTCATCATAATTGAAAATTCTTATCAGATATAGTGGTAGTAAAGAAAACGTGTTTATCAGGAGAAAGCTGGATAAACTAAACTCCCTTGGAAATGAATGGAATGGAAATGAATGTCCACGAAATGCAAATGGACAGTAAAATGTACTTGAAATTTGAAAAAGACTGAACAGACGTAATGATTAAAAACATCCATTCCTTCAACTATAAAAGACTAAATAAAATTTTTCAGAATATTTTCAGAATCTGAGATACAATTTAAAGTTTTAAAAACTTCTACTGACTTAGATAAGGTTCATCTGAGCACTGAAAACTCAAAGTATTCAAATTTAAAGCAAATATTAAACTGGTAACCTTTGACATTGGCAGGGAGTCATCAGAGTCACAGGTTTTTTTTTTCCAAATATCACTGACTGGACTCTTTGCTTGAACTCATTCTTGATGGTTCCTCCACAGAGTGGACCAGCAGAGCTCAGAGGGTCCCAGTGGTCAGTCTGCCCAGCAGCATCAAACACAGCTGGACTCCATATTTAAGGTCTGTACATGTACAACAACTACTGTTACATCTATTCTGCTCACAGTCATCTCCATGCTGCTCTTTGGAGACCAGTGGATTGTCAGTGTGTCCAACATGGATCTGTTGTTTGGCTCCATGATTTCAGTCTGATTGGGTCATTCATAAAGTATTCTGTTCCAGCTGCTGGAGGACAACATCATCACTTTTGTGAAGGACGAGCTGAAGAAGATCCAGAAGATCCTGATTCCAGGTTACCCAGAATGCTTAGAGGGGGAGGATGAAGAGCAGAGGAGGAGCAGAGAGGCATTTGTGAAGATCACACTGGACTTCCTGAGGAGAATGAAGCAGGAGGAGCTGGCTGAGCGTCTGCAGAGCAGTAAGAGGATTTCTATAAAGATTGAATATTGACGTAATTTTTCTGTTGGGGTGCCCAAACTTATGCACCTGTCTAATTTTGTTTAAATAACTGTTGCACACTTTCTGTAAATCCTATAAACGTTATTTCACTTATCAAATTTCACTGTGTTCATCTGCTATATGATATATTTAACTGAAATTGCTGATCCAAACAACCATTGATTTATAAATGAAAATCATGACAATTATCAGGGGTACCCAAACTTTTGCATACCACTGTACACCTAGTAAAACATAAACTGATAATGCATTGTTTTGTTTTTTTGTTTTTTTCAGGACACCAAGCTGCAGTTTGTCAGAATAAATTTAAATCTGCTCTGAAGAAGAAGTTCCAGTGTGTGTTTGAGGGCATCGCTAAAGCAGGAAACCCAACCCTCCTGGATCAGATCTACACAGAGCTCTACATCACAGAGGGAGGGGCTGCAGAGGTCAATGAGGAACATGAGGTCAGACAGATTGAAACAGCATCCAGGAAACCAGACAGAGCAGAAACAACAATCAGACAAGAAGACATCTTTAAAGGCTCACCTGGAAGAGATGAACCAATCAGAACAGTGCTGACAAAGGGAGTGGCTGGCATTGGGAAAACAGTCCTAACACAGAAATACACCCTCGACTGGGCTGAAGACAAAGCCAACCAGGACATCCAGTTCATGTTTCCATTGACTTTCAGAGAGCTGAATGTGCTGAAAGAGGAAAAGTTCAGCTTGGTGGAACTTGTTCATCACTTCTTCACTGAAACCAAAGAAGCAGGAATCTGCAGCTTTGAACACTTCCAGGTTGTGTTCATCTTTGATGGTCTGGATGAGTGTCGACTTCCTCTGGACTTCCACAAAACTACAATCCTGACTGACCCTAGAAAGTCCACCTCAGTGGATGTGCTGCTGACAAACCTCATCAGGGGGAACCTGCTTCCCTCTGCTCGCCTCTGGATAACCACACGACCTGCAGCAGCCAATCAGATCCCTCCTCAGTTTGTTGACATGGTGACAGAGGTCAGAGGGTTCACTGACCCACAGAAGGAGGAGTACTTCAGGAAGAGATGAGGAGATGAGGAGCAGGCCAGCAGGATCATCTCCCACATCAAGACATCACGAAGCCTCCACATCATGTGCCACATCCCAGTCTTCTGCTGGATCACTACTACAGTTCTGGAGGATGAGCTGAAGACCAGAGAGGGAGGAGAGCTGCCCAAGACCCTGACTGAGATGTACATCCACTTCCTGGTGGTTCAGGCCAAAGTGAAGAAGGTCAAGTATGATGGAGGAGCTGAGACAGATCCACACTGGAGTCCAGAGAGCAGGAAGATGATTGAGTCTCTGGGAAAACTGGCTTTGGATCAGCTGCAGAAAGGAAACCTGATCTTCTATGAATCAGACCTGACAGAGTGTGGCATCGATATGAGAGCAGCCTCAGTGTACTCAGGAGTGTTCACACAGGTCTTTAAAGAGGAGAGAGGGCTGTACCAGGACAAGGTGTTCTGCTTCATCCATCTGAGTGTTCAGGAGTTTCTGGCTGCTCTTCATGTCCATCTGACCTTCATCAACTCTGGAGTCAATCTGCTGGAAGAACAACAAACAACCACGTCATGGTCTGTGGTCTTTAGACAAACTCCTGATCCGACTTATTTATACTATACTGCTGTGGACAAGGCCTTGCAGAGTCCAAATGGACACCTGGACGTGTTCCTACACTTCCTCCTGGGTCTTTCACTGCAAACCAATCAGACTGTCCTTCGAAGTCTACTGACACAGACAGGAAGTAGCTCAAGGTCAAAGTGGATGCTCATTAATCACTTCCCGACAGTGACTGGAGGTATCTTATGGATGGTTCAACATCTCCTACAAGGCCTGACATACAAAAGAAGTAGCTCAAAGATCCATCAGGAAACAGTCCAGTACATCAAGAAGAAGCTCAATGAGAATCTGTCTGCAGAGAAAAGCATCAACCTGTTCCACTGTCTGAATGAACTGAATGATCGTTCTCTAGTGGAGGAGATCCAACAGTCTCTGAGATCAGGAAGTCTCTCCACAGAGAAACTGTCTCCTGCTCAGTGGTCAGCTCTGGTCTTCATCTTACTGTCATCAGAAGAAGATCTGGATGTGTTTGACCTGAAGAAATACTCTGCTTCAGAGGAGGCTCTGCTGAGGCTGCTGCCAGTGGTCAAAGCCTCCAAACAAGCCTTGTAAGTGCACAAGTAGGTTTGCATTTACAAGGTCAGTAAATACACTAGTACTGTATATTTCAGCTGAGATGAAACACACAGTAAATCATTTTGTAGTTGTTTACTTTTCTCTTTTCAGATTAAGTGGCTGTAACCTCTCAAAGAGAAGCTGTGAAACTCTGTCCTCAGTTGTCAGCACCCAGTCCTCTAGTCTGAGAGAGCTGGACCTGAGTAACAACAACCTGCAGGATTCAGGAGTGAAGTTGCTGAAAAGTCCAAACTCTATAATTATCTGGTCAGATCAAGTCATTGTTTTAGCCATTTAAGAAAAGGACAAATTAGAATGCCAGCTAATGAGAAGTATTTGTTGACACCACACTAGCTAAGTAAAAGGGCATTTATAATACCCATCCATCCGTCCATCCATTATCTTATATTTATATAGGGCCAGGTCATGGGGCAACAGCATGAGCACAGGATCCGACAGATTAACATCCAGCCCTGACTAAAAATGTGATAAAAAATAGCCTAATCTTAAAAATAGAGAGGGTGTCTGTCTCCTGAATCCAAGCTGGGAGCTGGTTCCACAGAAGAGGGGCCTGAAAGCTGAAGGCTCTGCCTCCCATTCTACTCTTAAGTATCCTAGGAACCACAAGTAAGCCAGCAGTCTGAGAGCGAAGTGCTCTGTTGGGGTGATATGGTACTATGAGGTCTTTGAGATAAGATGGGGCCTGATTATTCAAGACCTTGTAGGTGAGGAGAAGGATTTTAAATTCTATTCTAGATTTAACAGGGAGCCAATGAAGAGAAGCCAGTATGGGAGAAATCTGCTCTCTCTTTCTAGTCCCTGTCAGTACTCTAGCTGCAGCATTTTGGATCAGCTGAAGGCTTTTCAGGGAGCTTTTAGGACAGCCTGATAATAATGAATTACAATAGTCCAGCCTAGAAGTAATAAATGCATGAATTAGCTTTTCAGCATCACAGAACAAACCAGAAGCAATAAAACACCAAACAGAACCGGGAACACAGGAACCCATAGAACTGAAACAAGATTAAAGAGAAAATAAACAACAGCCAAGAACAGAACTAAACTAAGAGGCCTGAGGATATAAACCATGAAACCAATCAGAAATTAGCAGAATAAGACAAAAATTAAAAACTGCAGAAACACAAACTAGGAATCAAACAGTAACCTTAAATAATACAAAACTGAAAGTCCAGAAAACTAAAAATGCTGGGTCATAAATAGGGATGTGCCGATCCAATATTCAGTATCGGTCCGATTCTGACCTAAATTACTGGATCGGATAACGGAAAAAAATAAACAATGCAATCTGATCCATTAAATAGCATTTCACCCACATTAGCTGCATTACAGTTCTCTTTCGTCATATTCTTGTGGGTTTACAGCTGACCAAACCAGCTTAGAGCTGCATTACTGCCACCTACTGGAATGGAGCGGGGATGAGGAGTTTAAAAAAAATCCCTCAGATTCTAAAAAGGTTTCCATCGCTGCGACGGATTCCCTTTGACACTGAGTGGATTTTTTTCTCTACTTCAGCTCCCAGACATACTGCAAGTGAACGCCGCTATTAGCACTGCTGGTTGTTCGGTACCAGAAGGACCCCTTCCCCATCAAAATATTTTTTATATTTTAATCCCTAATTATTGACCTAATACAGACCTGCAGAAGAAACGTATTTAGGAGAATGCTTGTGAATATAAAGCATTACAACATTACACTCACCCCCAGTTTTACAACATAAACGCTGATAACACAACAGCAGCAGCAGCAGCTGTTTTATGTGCAGTCAGTCTGCACAAGCGCAAAGAGGTGGAGCCAGTGAGCTCAGGTGGAGCAGAAGGAAATGTTTTTCTAGCCTCCGAAAGAAGCTTTTCTCCCTGTAACCACCATTAAACCTTTACTGGGAAACAGCTGGAGGTCCTTCATCAACCACCTGATCAGTAAGTGAAGAAAAGAGAACTTTGTAGTTGCTCCATTGACACAGGGAAAAACTGCAGTACGGAAGTTAAAATATGCAGATGAACTCTTAATATGAAAAAGTATTTCTTATCCAGTTACTTGGGTAATTCATGGAATAATGAATAGAATATTCAGTTACTAAAATAATCGATAGTTGCTGCCTTAATTAAATTTGCAAAATACCATAAACCAATGCATCACCTTCTCACACAGGAGCAACAGGATTCAGGTGATAGAGTGATTGGTGTAAGTAAGTAAAGTTTATTTATATAGCACTTTTCACAGACAACAAGTCACAACATGCTGTACAATAATTAAAACACAATATCAAAAAAACCCCAAATAAAACACCATGTTAAAAAACGAATAGAAGACTAATCATTGCTATTGTCACTAGTCGGTAGCAGACATACTAGTTGGTTAGCTTGATTGTTAAGATTTTTAATTGATGCGCAATGCTATAAATGTTTGTCCTAAGTGTTACGCAGAGATCTGCCAGATAGAACTACAGCCCTGACATCTTTATAGAAAAATGCCATAACTGTTAATCTTGGTGTGATATTTTTATTAGTTGTTAGTCATTTTTGAAGTTTTATAAAGTAAATTGAAGTGCACCTCCCGAGAAACACCATCAATTCCTTTCATTCATTTCCGGCTACTTCACCCAAGTTTGTACAAAGAAGCAAAAAAATTAGAGGGACAAATGTGTTTGTACCTTTAATAAACTGACCACAGCAAAGTGTAGGACCCAGGAGGGAAAAAAGTCCCTGCATTTTATATGTCTGTCCCGCACTGCATGTAAAGCACCGGGACATGGCTGAAAGGTAATTAACACATGCAGCGCAACTGCACAATCATAAATGCGGCAACAACATCAACCACTTACGTAGGATACATAATAGCTCTACAAACACCCAGCGCTACAGTTTGAATCAGGGGTAAACTAGAGGAGGAGGCTGGGGGAGAGGGCGGTCTGGGCTTCACTGCTCAGGATGCCGCCCCCGTGACCCGTCCCTGGATAAGCGGAACAAAATGGATGGATGTTTGTAGTGTATTGTTTTATTAGAATTTAATTCTTATTGAAATGCGTCATGAATTGTAGAAGAATGAGCATTGAGCATAATATGTAGCAAGATGTTTGCCTCACTTAAGTCGCAATTTATTTGTTTTTTGGATGTTTTTTCTCATATTTCAATGATGCGTAAACATTGTTTGCAGTAACGTGTTTTCAGTGTTTTCATATATTTAACATCAACTGATTTTAAGTTTTTTCTTTGTTCTTTGAAGTATAATGGACAGTGCCCACACAGTTAAATAGCTTTTAATGTATGATTCATCATTGAAGAATTAGATTAATGGTTTCAAATGCCTTTATTTAGACAGTTTTTGACACAACAGTCCTAAAATGTAACTTGATATCTGAATTTTTCTGTTTTAGACTTGTCGATTAGTCTATTTTTTTTCCCTTGTTTAGTCTACTAAGAAATTATTTGCCAGGAACATCCCTAATCTTGACATACCATTTAACATTTTTTACTGCAACCAAAATCAGTTTCTTACTTTAAGAAAACTGCCAATGTTGTGTCATAATGTTGTATTTTATCTATATTATCAGGGATGTTAAAGTCCAGAGGCATTTCAGAATCAGAGAAAAAGGTGGTTTTTGAACAGCTAAATTCCATAGAAAGGGATTGCACTGAGGGTTTGGTTTGAACAGGACTCCTGTGAAACATTACATGTATAGCTACAGTTCAGTAAATCAAATAACATTTAACATGGTCACATATACTGGAAATATAACTGTGGCAGATTTTTAGCAACAAGTGCAGGTTTATCTCCTAAACAGAAGAAAAAAAACGATAAGTGATTATTGTATTTCTACTGAAAATAAGAATCAGCTGACTTTGTACTGTTGGACTGCTCCTTTATCAGTGTGTAACAGTGTGTGTGTGAGAGTGATGTAATGTCCATGTGTGCATGCTGACAGAGACTGTGCTGCTCTGACCCCCCCTCCTCCTTTCAGGGCGGAGCCTGCTGGAGTGCGATGGCTGAGCCCAGGTCTGAGGAAGTGTAAGTGTGTTTTTAATGTGATTGATGGAAACAAAGCAGCACACATTCAACCATCTTCAAACTGTCACATCACTCATTCACATCTCTGATGTCAGGAGTCATCATCAAAGTGTCAATCAATGAACAGATGATGGATCAATAACTGCAGCTGGATTGTGTTTGTTCTCTCCATCAGATTCCTGTCAACTCATAATTGACACAAACACAGTGAACACAGACCTACAACTGTCTGACAACAACAGGAAGGTGACACGTGTGGAGGAGGTTCAGTCATATCCTGATCATCCAGACAGGTTTGATGTTCTTCATCAGCTGCTGTGTAGAAATGGTCTGACTGGTCGCTGTTACTGGGAGGTCGAGTGGAGAGGAGATGTTTGGATATCAGTGAGTTACAGAAGAATCAGAAGGAAAGGAGGCAGTAAAGTCTCTTTGTTGGGAGGGAATGATCAGTCCTGGAGTCTGATTTGCTCTGATGATGGTCCTCGTTCTGTCTGGTACAATGACAGAGGGACATCCATCTCCTCCTCCTCCTCCTCCTCCTCCTCTGTCTCTAACAGAGTAGCAGTGTATGTGGACTGTCCTGCTGGCACTCTGTCCTTCTACAGAGTCTCCTCTGACACTCTGATCCACCTCCACACCTTCAACACCACATTCACTGTACCTCTTTATCCTGGGTTTGGGTTCTGGTCTCCTGGTTCCTCAGTGTGTGTGTGCTGAGCTGAGTGTAAAGAGTGTCCTCCTGTTAGAGAAACACTCTGACTGTTGAACAGATAGTTCAGTCTGTACATGTCTGTCTCTTTCACTCACAAACACGTTTTCACATTCATGGATTCAATCAGTTGATGTTTGAAACTGTTCTCAATGATTCCTTGTAAACTTCTTCCTCTTCAGTCCTTTAAAGATGGAAGCTGCCATTATTCCAATTCAATTTAAATTTATTTATATAGTGCCAAATCACAACAAACAGGTGCCTCAAGGTTTTTTATATTTTTAAGACCCTACAATAATTACAGAGAAAACCCAACAGTCAAAATGACCTCCTATGAGCAAGAGCTTGGCAGAACCAGGCTCAGGGAGGGGCAGTCATCTGCTGTGACCAGTTGGTGCTGAGGGGAGAGAGAGAGGACAAAAGACACATAAAATAGAGAGGGTGTCTGTCTCCTGAATCCAAGCTGGGAGCTGGTTCCACAGAAGAGGGGCCTGAAAGCTGAAGGCTCTGCCTCCCATTCTACTCTTAAGTATCCGAGGAACCACAAGTAAGCCAGCAGTCTGAGAGTGAAGTGCTCTGTTGGGGTGATACGGGACTTTCCAACGTGTGGATTCCAGGATCCACATGTTCATTTTTGGAAGCTGTGATAGAAGCAGGACAAGAAGGAAGCTCACAGTAGGAGGCAATTTTCAAAATAGGAGCACATTTGTCTGTTGTATTTTTTTTTTTTTGGCTTATCCCAACCAAAGACAGATGCTCCATGACTCAATAAGTGGACATGTAATAGTATTCAGTGTATGAAACATTAAATATGTAAGGAATGTTTCCAAATTTGGCTTGAAGGGGGCAGTATTTGTTGTTTTTTTGTTTCATATTTCTTGGATGGCATTTTTGCCTTCTTAGCTCTCTGCAGGCACCATAGGGTCAGGGTAGGTGTATGGTTACTGTCTGTCAATCAATCAGTATTGATAAAATTAGAATCCTCTTCCATGTTTATTGTCTGTTTTCTGTGCTAGCATAAATAACCAGTAGGGAACTTTTGTATTTTAAAATTAAAAATGTTGAGTTTTTTTTTGTTCAGTTCAAGACATGAACTCTGTATGTGCTATGCTAGCTAAGCTTGGGTTGTTAATCTTATTTGTTTCAGACATTATGATTTATAGAAATTGAGTGTAGGCAAATGCAAAGCATTTTTTCCTGTGTTGGAAGGGTGAAACTCATGCAGGTGAGACAATAAAGGCAATGTCTTCCATCAATTTTGGTTTCCATTGTCTGTTTGTGCGCTCATTCAAGAATCAAGAATCAAGAAGAATTTTATTGTCATTATATGTCAAGACATACAATGAAATTGAATGAATGAATGAATACCTTTATCTATTTTTACTTCATAAATTGCATTCCAGAACACTCATCCAAGAGGACAGACAAAACTAACACACAGGGGAGATAAGTGTCTGTGGCCACCGCCCCAAGGGTGCCACCGATTTAAGCAGGAAAGAAAAATAAACAGGATAGGTTAAAAAAATTCTCGTACTATTCTCATTGTAAAATAGGTTCTATCTTGGGCTGGTTGGAGGGGTTGGATCACTGTGGTGAGTCCGGTTAGAACTCCAGAAAAGATTAGAGTCGCACTCCCGTGGGTTCAGTAACAGGAATTTACTGCTTATTTTCTATGGTACAGGAACTGGATGTGTGGTTCTAAAACAGACAACAAATAATGTGACAACAGTGTCTAAATAATGCCAAAATAACTAACTGAAATACTATCACAATGACACTCTTATGACTGCAACATTAATGTTTCTCAATACACTGGGTTTACAAAAGTACAACACACGGAACTCAAGTAGATAGCACTCACTAAATGTGCATGCGAACAGAGCATGATATCAATTAAGGGTGAAACATGTATATTTTGATAAATAAACTATGTCATTTACTGTTAACATCACTTACTTGTATTTTCACGCACACAACTCAAACTGGGGTGGCTAGCAAACTCTAAACAGCAAATAATTCCACCAACTTCAGACTGTAAACTCTGGTTCAGCTCCTCTCCCCTCTCTGCCATTCCTTGTCTGCATGCTGCACACTTGTGTTCTAAGCTCCGCCCCCCTTAAAGGGCCAGCATGACAGTTCCTTTTAGGCAGCCTTTTCCACACTCATTATGAGCACAGTACCATGTTACAAAAAAACACCTCAGCAAAGCTTATTGAAAACCAGGATAGCAATATGGTGGGGACGGGTAGGGTTCGGGGTGCCAACCGAGATGAGGGGGTCAGGGGCATTATGGAGCCAGGACCTAGCTCCCCGCCTAAACAGTTTGCTGATAGTGATGATTGTGTGTCAGCAGTTGTGGTACACCAGATCCCAGTTCACACCAGGGTTATAATAGTTTTGGATTTTACATTATCGTTTAGTTTTAGTTAGTTTTTACTTTTTTTTCTTTAATTCAGTTAGTTTTAATTAGTTTTCAGAGTGGTTTTGCTCGTTTTTATTAGTTTTTATTTTCATTTTATTGCTTAGTTTTAGTTTAGTTTCGTTAGTTTCAGTATTCGTTTAAGTTTTTCATACTTTGTCAGGTGCAAGATTCAAGGTACAAGAGTAACTCTTGTGTAATAAAAACTCAACAAAAGATCCCGTTTAAAGAAATGTATTCAACAACCATCTATTCACAGACAGCAGCACTACATGCTAAATGTGTGTAATATTAAGGACACACATGAACATCAACAGGGAGAAACAAAGAAAAACATGAACTCCAAACTCAATAAATTCTACAATAAACTACAATAAAGTTCAGCGTCAGTGCAGCAGATTAACAACAGCTTCTGTTTTGGAGCTAGCTTGGTTAGATGCTCCATATGTGGCCGACCTCATGTCGCACTTCTGCTTGTGTAGCTGGATTGTGTGTTCATTACCTTGTGGTCGTGTGCTGGTGTTTCATATGCGGTGCTGGCTGGGACGTCTTTTGGTCCTCGCTCTTTGTGCTCAGTCTTTTGGCTGCAAACATATTTGTTCCTGTTTTTTCACTTTCTTCATTCCCTCGATTCCTTTTATTGATTGTTCCTGATTGTTATTCTCTCACTGATAAAGTGGCCGGAAACGCACAAGGACGGAACAGGTTCATCACAATGTTGCAGCTGAGTGGTAGTGAGGAGTACCGTATTTTTCGGACTATAAGTCGCTCTGGAGAATAAGTTGCACCAGCCCAAAAATGCTATAAGTCGCATTTTGAAAGGCAATTTAAAATAATAATAGATTAAAGAACAGGCCGAACAGGGTTACGCCTACGTTATGCTAACGTAACACATTCAGCTACATGACGCACAATGAACAGAGTACGTGTTTGGTATGTTAACATAACATTAACAGTTATTCAGATAACCATAGCATAAAGAACATACTAACAAGTTTACCAAACCATCAATCCATTGAATTCTTCATCCTCTGTGTCACTTCTAAACAACTCTGCACACTCCGTAGGTAGACGAAGGGCCTCTTCCTCTTCTGTGTCGATTTCATCCTCAGTTGCAGTTCCAATTATTCCAGCCTTTCTGAATCCCGACAGGATGGTTTCGGTTGTCGCTGAAGCCCATGCTTTGTTGATCCATCCAATGACTTCCAGGAAAGTTGGGTGGTGCATTCTCCCGGTTGCCTTGAAGCTGTGCTCTCCATCCATCATCCACTGCGCCCACAGGTTACACAAGACTGCCTTAAAGCTCCGGTTCACGGAGATGTCAAGTGGCTGGAGTATTTTGGTTCATGTGTTATAAATTTCACATATAAGTCGCTCCAGAGTATAGGTCGCACCCCCAGCCAAACTATGAAAAAAAGTGCGACTTATACTCCGGAAAATACGCTATTTTTAGATTATTTCAGATTGCATTTTATGTGTCAGGTAGATCGATACAGTTCTCCATGCATTTCTCTGTTAGCTAGAACTCATCTTTATGTGAGCTAAGCTACTCTAGCTGTTGGTAGCTAAGACAGTACAGCTTAAGACAGTACATTTCAGATCTATGAAAGCTATCTCTAAATTTATCTCCAGGCTCGGATATTTTTATGATGTCGGCCAGCATGTAGGCTTGAACCCCATTCACTGATCATTGTTAGGAATCCCCCCATATATATATATATATATACTGTTAACATATGTACATGAACAAAATGAAGACACAGTTTTGGAAACATGGAGGTTCAGTCGTCAATGCTGGAAAACATTATGTTTTAGGTAATCAGCTTACATCAACTTTACAACAACAAGAAAAAAAACAATATAAAACATTCCATTAAATTTCTTAATCTCAACACTATTAATGCTGGTAGCCTTTCACAAACTTGCTGGTAAAACAAGATGACCAGCAAGTGGCTTAGAGGGTTCCCCAAACAAATCCAGCATTACAGACACACAGATATTTTGAGTCAATTTTCTCTCCATAAACTGTTTCAGAGGAACTGACTGACAGTCTGACAGCTGCAGCTGCCTCATTATAAATGCGTGACATCATCGCTGTCTCCGTCCTTACAGCCTGTTGACGAGTGAACGACTGTAAAAGCTTCATGTTACAAAAATAACAAACTAACGTCTAACTGGGATTTCAGAGCTTGTAGAAACATAAACGTCTGCAGATGAATTCGCTCCTCTGACGCTCTGACAGCCACTTTATGAAGGAGGAAATGAATGGGAGTGTCAGACAGGTGGTTCGGGTGCAGCAGGAGGGGCGGAGTCAGAGAGATACTTTAGATGTTTATATGTGTGCATGTATATATGGCTGCAGGTACAAAATACATTTCACTGTGCATTGTACTGTGTATAATTGTGCATGTGACAAATAAACACGATCTTATCTTATCTACTCAGTTTGTTGGATAAAACCTGGCAGCAAGCAGGTTCACAGAGTTGCAGTTAACGCTCTTTCTGGATCTGAAAACCCAAGTTTCCTTCATTTTAGGGTTAACAAACTCAGAGTTGTTAGCAAAACCTGCTTCCTGGAATAGGCCCCAGGACTTAAAATGCTTGGCAAAGAAGCTTTCAGTGATAGTAGTGAACACAGACCCTGTGTCCAATAAACATGTAATATTAACTCCCCCCATCCTAATGGTAACCTTTGGACAGGATCCTATCAACACGGGTGAGGGTCCAGATTCTTGAGAATCATTCCCTTTGGAGCCAGTAACGTCCCCATCTTAAATGTGGCTCAGCATAATAGAGGGAGCTAGTTTTCCGACTGAGAAGAGGTGTACAAACCAGAGAAACTCTGGCTAGGAACAACTACCCTCATTATCACAGTCCTTAGCAAAGTGCCCAGGTTTCTGACACGTCTACAGATAAGTTGTCACTTTCTCTGTGTAAACCTGGGCTTAACAGATGCACGAGTGGATTTTAACTCACGTGTGAGCTGATCAATCTGGGCCTGCTGTTTTAAGATTTCTTTAAGTTCAGCTAACTCTGACCCCACAATATCCATCTGTGTCTTAGCATGTCCTGCATGCTGAATGCTAGAGACTGAGGGGAGGGAATGACTCCTGAACCGACTTTGCTCTGCTCTTACTCTGCCCTCATGCTCCCACCTAAGGGCCTCATCCCTAACAGAACAAAGGTCATATTCAGAATGTTGCTGAACAATACTTTTAAGTTCACGGCTCAAATTCCCATCACCAACACAATCTACAAACTGGTCACATAGCAGCCGCGCAGCATCAGGAATTCGCCTCTCTGGACAACTTTGAATCATTTTGTCCATCAGAGAGAATAAAGCATGTGAAAATTCCCTCAGTGACTCCCCTTATTGTTGTTTTCTTGCAAAAAAGGCGTCCTTAAATGCAATAAAAGACAGCACAACTATACTGGCTGAGGAGAACATCAAGAATACTGTCTGGGTTATTCCTTTCCTCTTCTGACATATATTTTATTTCTTCCCGAGCATCATCAATCAAATGATCATAATATAGTGAGTCTTATCAGCAGGATCAAGCCTGCACATGCGCATAACAGATTTTATTTCCTCCACCCAGTTCTGAACTCTGATTTCTCCAGTCCCACTAAATAAACAGCGGTAACACTTTCTTTTAAGGCCCGCCCTTAGGCCGTAACTATCCTGTAAGTAAATTTTAGTTATGTGGAATTCCGCCGTAATTATTTTTTAATTACGCCGTAATTATTTTTACTACGGCGGAATTATTTTTAATTCTGCCATAATTATTTTTAATTCTGCCATAATTATTTTTAATTCTGCCGTAGTAAAAATAATTACGGCGGAATTAAAAATAATTACAGTGGAATTACTCCTCCGTGAATCGCCACCTTATCGTGGTGGAGGGGTTTGTGTGTCCCAGCGATCCCAGGAGCTATGTTGTCCGGGGGCTTGTCCCCCTGGTAGGGTCTCCCATGGCAAACTGGTCCTGGGTGAGGGTCCAGACAAAGAGTGGTTCAGAAGACCCCTATGTCTACAACAACAAGGGAACAGTTTAGGGAACTGGCTGGGCATTAGCCGGTGGTGCTCGGCCGGGCGCAGCCTGAAGAGGTTACATGGGCCCGCCCTCCTGTAGGCCCACCACCCGCAGGAGGCGTTGGGTGCAATGTGTGTCGGGTGGTGGCCGAGGGTGGAGGCCCTGGCGGACCGATCCCAGGCTATCGAAACTGGCTATTGGGACACAGAATGTCACCTCTCTGGTGGGGAAGGATCCTGAGCTAGTGCGTAAGGTTGAGAGATACCGGCTAGATATAGTTGGGCTCACCTCAACGCATGGCCTGGGCTCTGGAACCAGTCTCCTGGAGAAGGGCTGGACTCTGTTCCAGTCTGGAGTTGCCCTCGGTGAGAGGCGGCGAGCTGGGGTGGGTATTTTTGTATCCCCCCGGCTTGCTGCCTGTACGTCGGAGTTTTCACCGGTAGGCGAGAGGGTAGTTTCCCTGTGCCTTTGGGCCGGGGAACGGGTCCTGACTGTTGTTTGCGCTTATGCGCCGAATGACAGTTCAGAGTACCCACCCTTTTTGGAGTCACTGGGCGGGGTGCTGGAGAGTGCTCCATCTGGTGACTCCATAGTCTTGCTGGGAGACTTCAACGCTCAAGTGGGCAGTGACAGTGAGACCTGGAGGGGCGTGATTAGGAGGAACGGCCTGCCCGCTCTGAACCCGAATGGTGTTTTGTTATCGGACTTCTGTGCAAACCACAGTTTGTCCATAACAAACACCATGTTCGAATACAAGGATGTCCATAAGTGCACATGGCACCAGGACACCCTAGGTCGCACGTCGATGATCATCAGATCTGCGGCCGTATGTTCTGGACACTCGGGTGAAGAGAGGAGCTGAGCTGTCAACTGATCACCACCTGGTGGTGAGTTGGATCAGGTGGCGGGGGAAGATGCTGGACAGACCTGGCGCACCTAAACGTAACTGTAAGGGTGCGCTGGGAACGCCTGGCAGAAGCCCCCAGTCCGGGAGATCTTCAACTCCCACCTCCGGCAGAACTTCGACAGCATTCCGAGGGAGGCCGAATGGACCATGTTCCGCACCTCCAATTTACCTCAGAGAGAATATCCCTCCTACAGCACTACACCTACCATAAGATTCCCGTCTCCAATTTAAGATCCTACCCTGACAGATATGAGGAGAATAAGCAGGATTCACCACAAATGTCAGTCTCGAGTGAAACAAAATCTTCTCCTACGAATTCAGCACATGCTTCCACCTGTCCTTAAAGAGGAAGACCCTGACCACAAGGGGCAGCACATAGATCAGATCCCACCCCACAAGGATGGATGGATGGATGTTTACAGATTTCTTTGAATATTTTCCCATCTGATCAGTTTTGAGTGAACAGATCCAAAATGTTCACAGAGACCCAGAATAACCAAAGCCCTCTTTAGCCAACATACCACCCCCCGATTCAGTGCACAGGTAATAGTTATATATGCAGCCTTCTTTCAGTACCTTCCTGCATTCCCGTCATAAGCAGCCTTACCAAGGCCAGACAGCTGCCTAGACTTCCTTAATTGCAACGACAAGCCAGGTATCTTCAGGTCCAATTCGGAGAAATCCCAGTGTCAATAAGCCAAATGTGTGTGTCCTCCACTGACAATATGGCCAGGCACATCATCTTCCACACCACACAGGAATCCATAACGTAGCCAGCTGGAATGTCAATTAATAAGAGGGAATAGGGTTCTCCTTACCCCAATCTCCTCATGGTGAAAATTTGATCAAAACAATAGCGTTGAGAAACCAGCTGATCAGATCCATAATTATAAATTCCAGTTCAGAAGCTGTGTGAAGAGATGCTCTAAAGCATCAAAGCAGGGGAAAAAGGAAGGGCTGGGAGAGAAGAAAAGTGTGACCGTCTCTGCTGAGAGCTGAAGAAGTTTTGAGTGAACAGATCCAAAATGCTCACAGAGACCCAGAATAACCAAAGCACCCCCCCCCCCCGCTCTGTATAACAATGACACACGTTTCTGTTTCACTGACAGCATTTAACAAACTTTATTGTGAAATGAAGCTTTTTGACATTTATTCTCTGAGATTTTGTCTTCAGCTCGAGTCTCGATTAGTGGGAAAATTTCCTGATTCAACTTTTCTTCTGTTTGCAAATTCCAGGAGAATCAAATCAAAGTGTGAATCAGAGTCCACGATAATCCGATTCTAGAGGAAACATGGAAACTGTAGAGGATTCACACTGAATATGTTCATTTGGTCCCTTCAAGAAAAATCAATCAGTTCATCAAATAAAATCAGTCGCTGATCGACTCAGTTTGATTGACAGGACAGATGATCAGAGGAGCAGAATTTTCACCATCATCATTCAGACATGGACTGAAGTATGGGTGGAGTTTGTGAGTGAAGGAGCAGCCAGTAAAGGAGTAGATCAGAGCTGCAGCATCTACATCATAGAAGGAGACCAGACCCTCCTCATAATCCACAAACACCCCCACCTTCTCAGGACCAGGCTGAAGACAGAGACTGACTGAAGGACCAGCAAGAGCTTCGTATTCATTTCCATTTCTGAGCCACACAGTCCAGAATCCATCCTGAGGTCTCAGTCTGATGTCTCCTTTCCTGTTGATGGACTCTCTGGCCACTCCTAAATCCCACTCAGTCTTTCCTTTAACCTGAACCTCAAAGTAAAATCTGCCTGAAGAGAAACTCTGCTTTCCTAAAACAGAAGCACAGTTAGAAAATCTCTCTGGGTTGTCTGGAAGATTCTTCCAAACATCACCACAGTGGACTTGTTTTCCATCATCAGACAGGATGAGATAACAGTGTGCTGTATCAGGATCAAGAGTCACATCCACTGCATACTGCTGGACCCTCCTCAGCTCAGCCTCAAACAGCTTCTTCATGTCTTTCCTGAGTGTGTCCTCCAGCTGAGCCACAGCTCTCACCACAGTCCCCTCATATGATGGTGGATGGATGCTGACCTCTGTCCAGTCCTTGGTGGGTGGAGCAGCTTTGAGGGAGGAGAAGCTTTGGAGGAGGTGGAGGTGGTCTTCAGAGCGTGAGAGCTGCTCCACCTCAGAGCTTCTCTTCATCAGCTCAGAGACTTCCTGTTCCAGATCTTTGATGAGACCTTCAGCCTGTTTCTCTGTTGCTTCCTGTTTGTCTTTGACCTCCTTTATGAGCTCCTTCAGGCCTCTCTCAACAGACTCCATCAGAGCAGTGAAGACCTGAACACCTTCTGCTTCCTCTCTGTCTGCAGCATCTTTGCTCATCTTCACTGACTCTCTGATCTGCTGAATCTTCAGTCGTCTCTTCTGGATCATCTGCTGAATTTCAGCCTCTGTCTTCCCCAGCTCTGCCTTCTTTCCTTCATATTCTTCTCTCAGAGGAACAAACTCATGGTTCTTGTGGTCTAAAACAGAGCAGAGCACACAGACACATGTCTGGTCGGTCTTACAGAACAGCTCCAGAGGTTTATCGTGCTTCGTGCACATCCTTCCTTCCAGGTTCTCCTCAGGCTCCACCAGCTGATGTCTTTTCAGACCTTTTGTGGTCAGATGAGGCTCCAGGTGAGTCTGACAGTAGGAGGTCAGACACACCAGGCAGGACTTCAGGGCCTTCAGTTTGGTTCCAGTGCAGACGTCACAGGGAACCTCTCCTGGTTTGGCAGCTTGTTGCTCTGAGCTGCTGCTGCTGGCTTTCTGCTGAGCTTCACGTCTGAACTGAGCAACCATCTCAGAGAGCAACGTGTTGACCCTCAGCTGAGGTCTAGTGGAGAAACTCTCTTTGCACATGGGACACTGAGACCTCTGATTGATGTCCCAGTGCTGAGTGATGCAGGTCTTGCAGAAGTTGTGTCCACATGGTGTGCTGACTGGATCAGTGAACACATCCAGACAGATGGAGCACAGAAACTGATCTTCAGATCGCAGATTGCTGGCAGCAGACATGTCTGCACTCTGAGGGAGGAAGAAGAGAAACACACTGGATTTAACCTTCAGGTTAAAGTTCATCTTTAAAAAGAAAGAAACCAGTGTCAGTATTAAACTCTTTACATGTGTCTCTGAGCAGTTTGAGTTATGGATGCTCTGCTGTGAGCTCATGCTACTGCATCTCCTCACAGACTGCATGAGTGTGAACAGTGAGGGGGTGTCAGTGAGGCTGCAGGGTGGAGAAGTGGGTCAGTCTGGGTGCTGATCATGGGTGGAGCTGCCTCAGCTTGCTCCTCCACACCTGCTGTGTGTCTGCTCATTAAGGCTGTGCACTAAATCACTGCTGGAGCTGCATTTCTTTGTCACCACCATGATGGGAATTTTTTTTTTTTTTTGTGCATCCGTGTTTTTCCAGCCTGGAATTCCCTCGTGGTCTCCTAGAAGTCTCCCAGGTGTTCCTATGAGAGTCTGCAACACCCAGCCGGCCACCTGCCTCTGTGTCCCCCTCAGCCAGTGCCTTTCTGTTAGTAATGAGCACAGCGACACCTGCTGGCTAATTTCTCATCACCACATCTTGATAACGCTGCTCTGTGAAACAGTGACACAGAAAAGCCCGGCACAGTCCCAAACAAAGCTGCGTATTATACCAGACTATCAATAATTATGATTGTATGATTATGAAATTCCCGTAACAGTAGCTGTGATTGTAAAGAACAACGTCTCAGTAAATAGTTTTCTCTCTGTTATCATTGGTGAGGCTGTTTCAGTTTTTAGTTGCCTCGTTTCCTGTCAGCATGGCCTCGGGGAAACCCTCAGAGTTTGGATGTGTTTGGTTGACTTTAAGCTTTCTGGAGTTCATGTCATCAGGTTTGTTTCACACCAACAAAGCTAGAAGCTGGAGCATCCTTAGGCTTAATTCTCAGTTAATTCAAAATGTCTTTAAATAAATAAAAATAAATATGTTTTCCTTCTTTATTAAAGGCTTTGTTTTGCCAGTTGGTGAAGCTTCCACCTTGGTGTCCTCAGAGTCTCGTCTCTGCTCTTTGTGGATGATGTTGGCTTCATCAGGTGGTGGCCTCCAGCTCACAGTGGAACGGTTCACAGCTGAGTGTGAAGCAGCTGGTATGAGAATCAGCACCTCTAAGTCTGAGGCCATGGTATCAAGGTGGAGCGCCCACTCCAGCTCAGGGAGCTGCTGCCCCAGGTGGAGGAGTTTAAGTATCTTGGAGTCTTGTTCACGAGCGATGAAGAAGGGAACGGGAGATCGACCGACGGATCGAAGCTGCGTCTGCAGTGATGTGGACGCTGCACCGGTCTGTCGTGGTGAAGAGGGAGCTGAGCGTAAAAATGAAGCTGTCGATTTACCGCTCGATCTACGTTCCTACCCTCACCTATGGTCAGGAGCTCTGGGTAGTGACTGAAAGAATGAGACTGTGAATGTGGTTTCTGATACGCCTGTGTTTAAAGTCCATATATGGTTTTCTTTAAGAGATGTAACAAAGCTGAAGGCCTTTTCTTTAAAGTCCTCTTCTCTCCTTTGACCAAATAAGGAAAGGTCTGCATTCCAAGGCTCCCTGTATGGCTGAAAACTGGCTGAAACTGGTTCTATTCATGGAGCATGAACAATGTAAACAGATGTGGGGTCGAACTCTGTGGTATATAAAGTAGGAAATGCTGATGTTCAGGAGAGACAGAGATGACACTTGGCGGTCTCTCCCAGGCACAGACTAGGAGTGCTCGGTATGACACTGTTCTTTCTTGTAAATGAATCTGTTATTTTAAGAAGAACTTTGTCAGCAGAGAATTTCTTCAATACATCCACAACACGAATACAAGCAGCAGAAATGAGCTTCCTCCAAAGGGTGGCTGTCCTCTCCCTTAGAGATAGGGTGAGGAGTGCAGTCATTCAGGAGGGGGTCACAGTGGAGCTGCTGCTCCTCCACATCTAAAGGAACCAGTTGAGGTGGTTCGGGCATCTGATCAGGATGCCTCCTGGGTGCCTGTTGGGTGAGATGTGAGTTGGTGGAGGTGGCTGGGGAGAGGGAGGTCTGGGCTTCTCTGCTTAGGCTGTTGGCCCCGCGACCCTGCACTGCTGTGGATGTCACATCCTGTAACATGAGCACGATGTTTGAGTCAGTCTGAGGATTTGAACCTGCAGCCTTTCTCCTGCTGTTCAGGACATATTTACAGCAGACGCTGTCACGGTCCTGAGCCGTGTGCCCAGGTTTGGTTCTGTATTTGTTCCTTGAGGTTCTGTTTTTGTTGTATTTCTGCTGTTTCTAAGTTTGTGTACAGTTTACATTCTCAGTTTGATTTTCTGAGCCTAGTTCTTAATATTTCATTCCCTTTGTTTCCCGGCGTTCTTGTGTTCCTCTGCCTGTTTTATCCCTCTGTGTCCTGCTCCCTTGTCCTGTGCATCATATCTGTCTTTTACTTCCTGTGTTGTGTCTGTATTAATCATATGTTTAGATTCCCTCAGTGTGCCTCCCAATGTGTCAGGTCTGTGTTTCTGTGTCCGTGTTTATTCACTTCCTGTTTTATTGTCCTACTGTCCTGTTTCCTGTGTGTTGTGTTCAGTTTTGCTTCCCCTGTCTTGTTAGTGTCTTTCAGTCCAGCTGTTCTTTCCAGCTGTTTCCTCTTGTCTAGTTACCTTGTGTGTATATATTGTCTGAGTTTTTCCTTTTTCCTTTGTTGTGCTGTCGTCTATGGAAGTTTGTTTCCTCTACTAAAAAAAAAAATTTAAAAATCTTCATCTGTAACTTGAGATTTTGAGTTACGTATCTCAAATTTTCATGTTAATAACTTGAAATTTCAGCTTAGCACTGCCAATCAGGAAGAAAGAGGTAATTTACTTATAACCTGGAAGCAGATGCTGCCAGAGCACGTGCACTAAAAATGGGGTCGCGACAGTATCAGTGAGCTAGCAGTTACTAGCAACCCTGAACAAATTGTTGGCACGTTTTTGACCTTCAATGATCAAAATGTCTTCTCACCAAAAACAGCTGCATAAAAGGTAAGGAACCAACGTTTTCATGTTGATCTGTTGGACAGCTGATACCGTCAGCTTCCTGCTTCCAGTTAACAAGGAAATGATGTATGGATCACGGAGCTTCCTGATTGGCAGTCCTAAGTAAAAATTTTGAACTATACATAGCTCAAAATTTTTACTTAGTAACTTGAAATTTCGAGTTACTAAGTAAAAATTTGGGTTATTAAGTCGAAATTTCGAGTTACGGATGGCGACTGTTTTTTGTCTCCTGGGCAGCTCATTTAGGAGTGCTGCCATCTGGTGGACATTTGATATCCAACAGTCCTATTGTTACGTTGCACGCTGGCTGGCGGATCTTTTAGCATAAATATGCAATTATTATGTCAAAATCAGAGGACTGAAGAAGCAGGAGCATGCTGAAACTGAAGTGCTAACATGTACAGGTAAGGATACAGGTGCTTCTGATTATGTTGCTCTAACAGTGGATAAGACTCAGCTCAGATCACCCAGAACACGTCCTCTATTTTCCACGTCTTTTTCAGCTACTGGATTCACATAATGAGGCAGTCATGTGATTTCAGAAAACTGGGCCTGGTTTGGCTTTTGTCCCGTGATATTCTGAAAAATGCTCCGGGCCTCGACACAGATCCAAAATGCTGCAGCTAGAGTACTGACAGGGACTAGAAAGAGAGAGCAGATTTCTCCCATATTGGCTTCTCTTCATTGGCTCCCTGTTAAATCTAGAATCCAATGAACTGCAGATTTGTGTGGAAACAGGAAATGTGATCAGCTGCACTCACCACTGTTGCTGAGAGGACCCTGATGGACTCGGTGAATCTTCTTTTAGAGACAAACAGGACTCGACTGCAGCTCTGCTGCTGCTGCTCTCTCACACTTTCACTTTCACTTCTGGAAAATGAGCTGAACTTCTCATATTTCAGATGTTGCTCCACCTCCTCCTGCAGCTGTTGGTCTGTGTTTGCTGCCTCTCCCTTTAAAGGAAGAGGAATCATGGTATTTATACTCAGTGACTTTGTGCAGCAGGTGGGAGGAGTGAGGAGTGCTGTGAGGGTAAAGGTCACACAGTAATGACGCCTCAGGTGATCAGAAGAAACTCACCTGGATTTCCTTTTTCCACAGCAGACTGAGAGCCTCTGGTGGCCACTGAAGGAGGTCACAGATGTTCTCTCTGAGCTGAAACGATGGTTTAAACTGAAAATGTTAGAAATGAATTCTTTAAAGCTCTGATCTCCTTCCAGCTGCTTCCTGTACCACCTCTTTAGTTTGCTCTGATGCACAGACTGCAGCTTCTCAGCTTGTTAATCCTTTTTTGTTAAGTCTGAATGGAAGAACAGTAACACAAAAAAGCCACTCCTGCTGGTGTTATCATGGTCCCCAAACTCTCTGCTCTGGCTTCCTCTCATGTGTCTTGCTTCCTGGTCATTCCACCCACTGATCCATGACTCTCCTGCACCTGTTCTCACACCTGTAGGGAATTACTCATCACTCACCTGTCCCTAACGTGCCCTCGTTAAGTGTGTATTTAAGCTGGGAAAGAATCCACAGTCATTGCTGGTTTGCTGTGTCATCAAGGTATTCCTGAAGGGTTGCTTGTTAACCTTTGTGTGGAATTAAGTCCCACTTTAAGCAGAATCAAACCTGTGTCAACTCTGGAGCTTTTTGAAACACTGGATGTAGTGATGAGCAAATGAAGCTTTTGTGAAGCACTGAATCAGTTGTTTCTAAAATGGGTTCATTACTTGAAGCTTCAATTGTAGCGCCCTCTTTTGGAAAAGTGCAATACTTTTAATTACACACACTCACAAAACTCAGTGATCTGAAGCATCTTTGCATTGTCTGAATCACACACGTTATGACCAAACATCATGATATCAGGTTCTATTACAAATAAAGACTGATGGATGTGTGTGTTGTGTTATTGAGCAGAGTGCCGGGAAAACATGGCATTAATTGGCTGTGCTTGTGTAACTAAAAGGGAGGGTTGTCAGTGAAGTACAATGTTCAATTTTTTTTCACAGAGACCTGCAAGGGACAGAGGAGAAAACAGAAAAAAAAGCACTTTCGTGCAAAAGTTTTTAATTTAAAGCCATGTGCTTCTGCATTAATCTTGATACCACAACATCTGCCATCATGTTGAAAGGACGGGTGAGAGACTGGCAACAAAAGTTGTGTTTAATTCATAACTCAGCGGTTACTGTTGGCCATAACAACGCTAAAACTGTACAAGTATGAACCTGGCTGACTGTCTCGATCCTTCACTCGACACCCCCCGGACACACACACACACACACACACACACACACACACAGAGCTTGAGCTTTTATTTTGAGTTTAAAGTTTAAACCAATCTCAAAATAAAATTTGTGCAAATAAACTCTGGGTCACTGCAAAGAAAGTTTCCAATCATTCATTTTTAAATATTGAATACTGGATCTGTTTGAATACTGGATTTGACATTTCGCCTTCCCCTCCAATTGAGAGGGTTAAGTGAAATGTCAAAAAAGTAACTTAAAGGGCCAAACACTGAGGCTTCGACACTGTGTCGAGCTTCCGAAGCGCAGGTGTTTCGAAACACTGCTCCGAAACCTGGTTCAAAACACCTGCATCACGTGACTGGCTAAGCGAGGCTTTTGTGCGTTTTAATCCTGCTGTTTCCAGGCGGCCGAGGCGCCAGGATTCATTTGTTTTTCTTCTTCTTTAATGAACCTGTCATTCTGGGCTGGGCTTTGTGATTGCTGAATGAATGTTTTTGATACCAACGCTTTTATTTATTACAGGTGGACACTCACACATATAACGGATTATTGTTACTGTGGACGGTGAAGAACGAAGTAGGCGATCAGTTCACAAACAGGAGAAACATTTTCTTTCGGTGCAAAAACGTATCGACGAACTGAGCGCACAGGGACAGCTGACTGTGGGGCTGAAACCCTCCATCCTCCACTTGTTTCTGACCTCTGTTTATGTTCAGAGCCATCAGGGGAACTTCCCAAAGTCTGACCTGCATCCACCCTCCAATCAGTGTCCTCCTCAGTCATGCTGCTCACCACGATCGCTGCAGAAGCCTAAACTGAATCATTAAACTGAGTCCGCACTGCAATTATTTACTGGTGACGTGGCTGTTTAAGGTTTTCATTAACAAACTGTATGAATGTTTGTAGCTTATAGTTGAAGCGTATCAGTAGGATTCAGCTTCAAGGGGCACAGTGACTGACTGGACGGGCCTGAACGGTGAAACCCGTCCATCAGCTGATGCTGCAACCTGTGACCCGCAAACTGCCCAGCAGGAGGATTCCTACTGAAGACCAATATTTTTAATCAAGAAAAACTGCGTCTAGGTGATCTGTTTCTTAATTCTCATGACAATGATTTTTTTTTTTCTTTTTTATTCCCACTGAGGTTTCTGTGTAAATGTCCCATAAACAGATGGACAAAGGCTGCAGGTTCAAAGCCTCAGAGTCAAACATCACGGTCATGTCACAGATGTAACGTCCACACAGGTACAGGTCACAGATAAAGAAAGTTTCTTCATGTTTCAGAGGTCTCTCAGTGGAGGATGGCGTGTTTCCTCAGATTCATAAAGGTACTGTCAGTGTGAAGATGTGAAAATGACTTCAGAATTATCCCATTAAAACTTAATAAATGTCAGCATTTCTTTAACAAAAGGAAAATATTAATGTAGTGGCCATTTGTCCACATCAAAACCCAACAAATCCAAATGGCCACTGAGGCACCTCAGAACTGGATCTTACGCAGGTCAAAAAGGTCTTAAAAATAACACAATGTCCATACAAAAGTGCATTTGGGTCGGTTTATTCTCCATTACGCAGCAACCTTACAGACATAAGCAATTTGGTCTGCAGCCTCTCTGTCGCCTGGTAAAAAACCGTATGACCCGGTGCCTGCTGACCCCTCCCACTTGACCTACTTAAGTAAATTAAGTGTACGCCTGCTTAGCCATAAACCCAAAAAGTGAACCCAAATTTACAAAAGAAAAATAAACCATAAACTTAACCTTAGCAAAAATAAACTCAACACTATAATCCAAAAAGCAAAAATAACCCACAAATAGCTCCAACAACCCAGCCCCTAATTGTGCATGTGTTAACCCACAATTACTTTTAGCATTAGCATATAGGAGCTATTTTTGTGTCCTATAGCCTACGCTACTAATCTTCACTTCTTCTCCCATTCTTCTTGGATACCTGAAACAAAACACACTGATGAAAGAGAAAGAAGAAAAAGAATGCTCCATCAGGTGACGGCCTCCAAGAGGAGACAGAGCTTGGTTACAGGCCTCTCCAACTGTAACTGAAGTTCCTCTAACAGCATCCTGTCCACACGTACAGCAAGCACCGCTGCAGCGAACTCAAGGCGTGGAATGGTGATCTGCTTCAATGGTGCAACTCGGGCCTTTCCCATCACAAATGAGACATGCACACTGTCAGCATTTTCAAGTCTCAGGTAAGATACTGTGCCGTAGCCAACTTGGCTGGCATCTGAAAAATTATGAAGTTGTGCTTTGACAGGTGTTCCAAAATCGGGAGGCTTGATACATCGCTCCACTTTAAATCCACTCATCTGCTGGAGTTCAATGAGCCACTCAGACCAGTGCTTAGAGAAGGAAGATGGAACTGGTTCATCCCACTTCAGGTTCAGCCTACAGAGTTCCTGTAGCAATAACTTGGCTGGAATAACAAAAGGGCACAAGAAACCCAGTGGATCATAAACTGAGCTCACCACAGATAAAATGCCTCTTCTGGTGTGTGCCCGGTCCTGCACTGATGTTCTGAAATTGAAGGTATCCTCCTCAACACACCATTGCATTCCAAGAGCTCTTTCCACTGGCAGCTGATCCCTGTCCAAATCCATCTCCTTTGTGTCTTTTGCTCTGATATCACTGGGAATTGATGCCAACACTTTACGACTATTAGTAACCCATTTTTGAAGATGGAAGCCACCCCTTCAGGTCATGTATCAGCTGTACTGCATCTTCCACTGATGCTGTAGATTTAAGACAGTCATCTACATAAAAATTACGTTTCACCATACCTATAACTTCTGCTGAATACTTCAGTGCATTGTCCTCCGCAGTTCTTCTCAGGGCATAATTGGAGCAGCTGGGTGAAGATACGGCTCCAAACAAATGCACTCTCATCCTGTATTCTTCTGGCTCTTTGTTGACATCGCCATCAGGCCACCAGAGAAAGCGCAGGAAGTTCATATGTTTGTGAGGAACCCAGACCTGGTAGAACACAGCATGGATGTCAGCCATAACGGCAACTGGGCTTTCTCTAAACCGCAGGAGGACCCCAATGAGTGAGTTTGTAAGATCTGGACCCTGCAGAAGCAAGCTGTTTAAAGATGTTCCTTTGTAAGTACAGCCACAATCAAACACAACTCTCAACTTTCGTTTTATGGGGTGATGCACTCCGTGGTGGGGTATGTACCACACTTTTCCATCCTCTGGAGCCAGCTCATTCACAGGAACCCTCTTGGCATATCCTTGAACTAGCATGTCGTTCAGAAAGTCAATATATTCTCTTTTAAATGTAGCATCTCTACTAAACTTCCGCTTAAGACCCTGTAGTCGTTGCTGGGCAATACAGTGGTTATTCGGCAAAACAGGATCTTCAACTCTGAAAGGTAAGTCAATGCAATAGTGTCCGTCTTTTAGCTCTGTCGTATTCTTCATAATATTCATGAATTTAATGTCCTCTCTCGACATCTCCAGCTGAGTTTCTGCTGCCTTCTCATTAAAATCATGATTGTACTGCTGTATCAACATGCTTTCCAAGTATTCAACAGCTATGTGGTTCACTGTTACAGCAGTTCAGCCTGTTTGGACAGAATTACCTCCAGAGTCTCCAATGCGAAGAGGTCTGTTTATCACCCAGCCGAGTCTTGTTCTCACGGCATAGGGTCCGTCACCTTGGCTATTGATCAGCTCCCATGGCTCCAGCACTTTGGGAGCATCCATCCCGATGAGCAAATCCACACCTGCATCCAAGTCATGCAATGCAAAACTGCTCAGATAGGGCCATTGAACAACATCCTCTTGCCTTGGAATGTTTCCTCGTGACACTGGCATTATGGTTTGTGTCAGAACAGATGGCAGTTCAATGAAATCATCTCTATCAAACCCCGACACTTCCAATCCAGATATGATAGTGGTCCTTAACAGAATGTTGCTTGGTTTGCCTGTTATTCCCAACCTTTTTGCCAAACTAGCAGTGCAAAATGTACCTGAACTCCCAGGGTCCAGAAAAGCGTACGTATGCACTGTCCTGTTACTCTTCTGGCTTTTCACCTTCACTGCAACAATGGACAGCACTGTCCTCCTCACCAGCCCCTATATGGCCACATGTTTGCTGATGTTCCGGTAAAGCAGGGGTACTCACAGTTCCATTTGTCTCCTTGACGGATGCTGTTGTATCCTCCCTTTCAACATGCAGGACAGATGGGTGCTTCTGGTGACACACTCGGCAATCCAAACGGCTCCTACAGTCTTTGCTTATGTGTCCAACCTTTAAGCAGCCAAAACAAATCCCCTTTTCCTTCAAGAAGTTTATTTTGTCCTGTCATGTCCTTGACTGGAACTGTGTGCATTTATCCAGAGTATGGTTGGCGTGGTGGCAAACCAAACACTGAGTCTGGTTACTTTGACGAGGAGCAAAGTTTCTCCTGTTATTGTCTTTAACTCCATTCTTTATTGCAGTGACGCTGGTTGCAAAGGCACCTCCTTTTCGCCTCTGCTGTGAGTGAGTGGATGCTTGTGCTTGGCCAGATGAAGATGTAGCCTGGATGTTGCCATACAGTGGGTCTGAAACAATTTTGGCCTGTTTTTCAATAAAGTTTACCACATCAATGAACACTGCTCTGCTTCCAGTCTGGTCATGAATGTCACATGCAACATCTCTCCACTTATCCCGCAGCTTGTAAGGGAGTTTCATCACAATGGTCCTGAGGTTTGCTGGCATATCCAACTCCTTCATGTACTTGACGTGCTGCACTAGATTGGAACAACCTCGAAGGAACAAAGAAAATGATTGCAGTGCATTTACATCCTCAGGTTTAATTGAGGGCCAGTTGCAGATTTTATCCATATAAGCAGAAGAGATTTTGTGTTCACTGCCAAAGTGTTCAGTAAGGAGTGATTTTGCTCTCTGGTATCCTTCTCCAGGGGGAAGATGCTGACAAAAGATTTGAACTGCAGAGGGTCACCGTCAAACACAGGAATATTCCTCATGGGCAAAGTAGATGCTGCAGTTTGCTGGACTAACAAAGCAGTGATCTCATTTTGACATTGCATGATTCTCAAAGTGTCCTGAGTGGGATGGGATTGCTGTTCTACACTAGGAGCATCATGTGTCATTTGTGTTATTGTTGTCTGGTTTTGCAGAGCATCTGCAACTGGTAGCTGTATTATTTCAGGATGTTTTGGCTTGACAGTGACAGCTCGACAGTCTAGTGGTGATTTAGATTGGCTTTGAGATGGTTCAAACTGGTGAGCATATGGATTTAGTCCAAATTTCTTTTGTAATTCTGCCCTTTCAACATATGAATTCATGCCATCTGAAATTTTAGAGCTGCATTTGGAGCTTAGCTTCAGAACCTTAAGCTTTGCATGAATCTCCTTTAATTCAGTTTCTAAGGCCAGTTGTTCCTTTTCTTTCCTTAACTGCTCCTTTTTCAGTCTTAGTTTCTCCTCTTTTGCCTCTAGAAGATGTTTACTGTTTAAGGCGGCCATGCGCTCCATTAATGCTGCCTTTTCAGCTTGTGCTTTAATTTTGGCAGAGGTGGTGGATGATGTTTTAGATATTTGAGAGCTGGATTTAGAAAGTCCTATTGAACATGCGATATTAGAAACACTGTCCTCTGGCTGGACATCATCAGAAACATTCTTTGATTTTCAGCAGCACGGTTATCATTGGACTGTTTAAATGAATGTCCAGCATTAGACAGCCAGCTCTTTACATCCTGAATGAAGCTTGAAATTACAGTTACCTTTTGATCAAAGTATTTAGACTGTTTTTCCACCTCCTCCTCCGGCAAATCCACTGATAAAAAGGTTTCAAGTAATTCTTTAGATTCATCCAGGCATTTTACTAGTCTATTCAATAAAGAATTCACAGCGGTAACATTGTCCATGGATTGCATTAATTCACGCAGCTGGTTCATGTACTTTTTAGCTTGCTTACACTTGCCGGCTCTTTTTTCCTGACATGATTGTATGAAAAACATTAATCCTTTCGCTGTGAAGCTGGTGCTCCGTTCAGACCTGGCTGCAGTCTGCGCGTCACTAGCAGCTTTTGATGCCACCTTCGATGCGGCGGCTGACATAGTACCGTTTTATCTTAATACAAACTAACTTTCGAAAGGTTCATGCAATGTCAACGAGACACATACCATGCAGCAGGTTGCTTGTGGAGGCCCGGTGCGTGCCGATGTGCGCCAGCAGAGTCTGTAGTCTGTACGCCGTCCAATATAGTCCAATACTATGCAAAAAAGTCAGTGCAATGAAACGTTCCTCCAGTGCTCCAATAGCATCACCGTTATACTATACGATGTCCAGGGAAGACTTTCCAGTGCAGTCGGTTTGGATCATATTGAGTGCGCTGCATACAGGCCGCAGATCCTTCACTCGTGGCTGCTGCTGTGCTTCCTTGAGCGTCCAAACTCACACAAAGCTGCTCCGATAAACGGTCAAGTCCACTTTCACAGGAATCCAAGAAGTATCCAGTAAAGGGAAAGGTTATTTACTTAATGTAGCGGCCATTGGTCCACATCAAAACCCAACACATCCAAATGGCCACTGAGGCACCTCAGAACTGGATCTTACGCAGGTCAAAGAGGTCTTAAAAATAACACAATGTCCATACAAAAGTGCATTTGGGTCGGTTTATTCTTCATTACGCAGCAACCTTACAGACATAAGCAATTTGGTCTGCAGCCTCTCTGTCGCCTGGTAAAAAACCGTATGACCCGGTGCCTGCTGACCCCTCCCACTTGACCTACTTAAGTAAATTAAGTGTACGCCTGCTTAGCCATAAACCCAAAAAGTGAACCCAAGTTTACAAAAGAAAAATAAACCATAAACTTAACCTTAGCAAAAATAAACTCAACACTATAATCCAAAAAGCAAAAATAACCCACAAATAGCTCCAACAACCCAGCCCCTAATTGTGCATGTGTCAACCCACAATTACTTTTAGCATTAGCATATAGGAGCTATTTTTGTGTCCTATAGCCTACGCTATGGCTTCACTTCTTCTCCCATTCTTCTTGGATACCTGAAACAAAACACACTGATGAAAGAGAAAGAAGAAAAAGAAGGCTCCATCAGGTGACGGCCTCCAGGAGGAGACAGAGCTTGGTTACAGGCCTCTCCAACTGTAACTGAAGTTCCTCTAACAGCATCCTGTCCACACGTACAGCAAGCACCGCTGCAGCGAACTCAAGGCGTGGAATGGTGATCTGCTTCAATGGTGCAACTCGGGCCTTTCCCATCACAAATGAGACATGCACACTGTCATAAGTTTTTTCTTAATTTAAACATTTATTTTTGAATTAATAGAACATAAAGCCTAACGCCATACCTTTGTTTCACTGTGTGTAGAACAAACCTGATGACACGAAAGCTTAAAGCCAACCAAACACATCCAACCTTTTCTGTTTTTTCCCAAGACTGGCAAAAATGAAGCCAACTGAGCCCAAAGACAGCTGTGTGTGGTTATCACAATAAACATAACATTTTTTTCTCAGTATTTTTTATTTTATAAATTTGTTTGTGTGTTAGTGAATCAATAAAAGACTGTAACAGGTTCACGGATGGTAACAGAGCGAAAATAGTCACAGCTGCTGTCTTTAACAGTCTCCTTGTTCCTCCAGACCACGTGTTGATCATAATTAGATACTCAGGTATAATCAGTAGCTTTGTTTGGACTTGTGCAGGGCGTGCCTGTGTCATTGTTTCATTGAACAGCATTATCAAGATGTGGTGATTACAAAACTGTCCAGCAGGTGTCACTGTGCAGATGGTTTCAGATTGTTTTGAAGCTTCAATACAATTCCGGCACAAATGCTTTGAACGCTTCAGTGTTTCACAAAGACTCGTTTTGCCCGTCACTACTAAAGACACAGCAGGAACATCAACTTAGACATTAAAAAATGACGAGGACTCGAACACAGAACTAAACACCACTGAGACTTTAATACACAGAGGAAACGAGGGGTGAGTGAAAACAACTGGGCACAACAGGTGAAATGAATGAGACTAATAACACAAGAAGTAAAACACAACACAAAACACAAGGAGCATGAGACTACCAAAATAAAAACAGGAAGTGAACAAAACACAGGCAGACCTAACACAGGAAACTTGACAAAGGGGCTCAGACATTCACAAAGAAACAGGAAGGGAAACTAAACAGAACATCCAAACAACAAACTGAGAAAACTATAAGAAACACTAAAAGGCACAACCCAAGAAAAACAAAACAGAGCTATACAAAAGAAACACAAAACACTGGGCCACCCTGACACTGACTTTGTGTTGTTCAAAGGTTGCATGAAAATACTGCAGTTTAGTGCAGGGTAAACAGGTTAGTTTGCTGTAAAGCTCTGTGATGGACTGGTGCAGAGCAGCTGTGGTGTTCATGGTCACAGTTGCAGGTTACATCAATGCAGCTGAGATGAGTCTGAATTTAAGATAATGATGCTGAGATTCATTCACTGACATCAGCCTTTGTACCAGCTGTATCCTCTCAGTATAAAGACAGTATGAACAGTTCCTGTCAGTGTGAGGAGTGGAAATCAGTCAACATAACTCATGAAATACTGGGTTACATCTGGTTGAATTCAATTCACACAGAGCAGTAAATCTCAGAGCAGCAGCAGGTCAGCTGATCACAGCCTGCACACAAAGAAAATCTGCTGGGCTCCGCCCCTCCTGCTGCACCTGGAGCAGCTGCTCTGGTTGTTTTGTTTCCGTATTCATACAGTCAGTTATCAAAGATCATAACAGAGCTCATGAATCTGCAGAAGTTCATGTTTTACAGTGAATCCCAGTTAATGTTTGTTCATTATTTGTTGTGTTTAACATGAAAACTGTAAAACTGACATCAGTGCGATGGCTGATATCAGCTGCTTCAGCTGCTCTTTAACCTGTGAACTGGCAGTGCCCCGCCCACCGAACGTTTGTGGTGCTTTCAAATTTGAAGCCTCATAGCGTCACAGTAACGCTGTAGTCCACTCTTACAATGACAGACTAGACCCTCAGAATTGGATTGACACCTCATTTGGCCAATCATGTTATGAAATGGGTTTTCCAGAGCCAATAATAACCAGACAGTGTCATGTGACTTCTCTGGACATGCCCCAAATGCTCTTCAATTGTTCTGATTGGTCAGCTCTGACCCAAAATCTAAAACCACAGATGGATAGCCAATAAAATTCCTGACATGTGGGTATATGGCATCTTGGGGTGTGTTTTCACATGGACCCACAAAGTTGCTGCACAATTGCTACTTTCCCACCGCTGAGGAGCGTGCCAGTGCTCGTGCTGTTCCCAATGAACCGGCGAAACACTTAAGAACGGGCCCACGTTCCCACCGCGTTTCTGTGAACTGCTCCTTTACGTATGAGTGTGGACACGGAAGACGAAGCGCACCTTTCTTGTGCTGCAAATACGTTTTAGGGTCCAAACCAAACTACTGCAGCATCTGTGTGCAGCACAGAGGGAAACACAGACAGAGATTAGAGCAAGACGACAAGTACGCACTTTGTGTCCTTTTATCTGTGATATGAACTGATACAAAGCAGCAAGTTCAGCCTTAGAGCCCAACCTAATTCACAGCCGTGAAAATCGCTTCGCTTTTCTCACGTAATACACATGTAATATGGTAGAAAACTTGATGTTGAGACGGCAGAGTCACGCCCTTCTGCCGCTTTCGTCAGTCACATGTTTGTGGTTCAAGACCAGCTAGTTTGCAGGGCCGGAATTGAACCTGTTTTTCAGCCGAGCACCGAGTGCTTCGGCGGTGGAAAACCCGCCTAATGGTTCAAATAAAGGCACCGGCACCAGAACCCTGTTGGTGGGAAAGAGGCCAATGAGCGCTATTACGTGAGCAAAGTCAAGCCAGAAGTAAGACTCTGTGCACCGCAGTGACTCAAGAGTGTTTACAGTACTTTTTCTCACTAACAGATTGTATAAATATCTCAAAACAAGCTATTTTTCTTCAACGAAGTGACTCACGAGAGCGGATTTTTATTTATTAGAGGACTTTGTCGCTGATTTGACCGTTTTATCGCTGCAGAATGAACACGAACGAACAGCTGTTACTCTGAAGGCGTTTCATAGTAAGTCCAAGTCTTTATTCCCAGCTCGTGCTCGTATTATATGCCATTTAGATGTAAATACGTATGTCTCGATGGGTTTTCACGGCAGATACATAATGGCTAAGAGCAACGTTTATTGATATTCGTGATATTCGCTTTGGGTTCCTTTGTGTTTGTGGGGGTGGGGGTCATTGTTTGCAAGGAGGTTGTAGGTTGTATATCAGGACAATTGGGAGGATTGTGGTTTTTGTGTGTATATGTAGTGTTTACATTTACTGTAACTGTTGATCAATATGCAGTTTATTTATATTGGAGTGTGTGAAGGAATCACTGAAAATAGACTGGGGGGGTGTTGTGAATTAAGGCCTAACATTTTCCTTCTTTTACAAATTAGGGCAACCTCTGATTTATATGTCTATAATGTGATTAATTTGTACTATCAGTAACTTTGTGTATAGCAGAGGATTCCTCAGGGTAGTATCTTTGATTAGAGCCTCATTGATGACTGTATGTTGAAGCATTGAGGAGTTACAGACATTTGAAGTCTGCATATCAAAGGCTGCTCTCATGTGCCACCATTTGGAGTCTCCAAATGGCACATGTGAGACCATGCCTGGACATCAACACACAGAAACCTTTACAGAACAGTAGGTTTTTGTGCTATCTTGATAAAATTTGAAATACACGTTGAAAAGACTTCATTCTGCAGCCTCATTATATTTTCCAGTCCATACCTTCTACACTCAGTGTGTAGTTACATGAAAACAAACAGGAAAAATCTAGGCGAGGCAAAAATTGTCTAATTTTTCTGTGTTCCAAACTTAATAGCTTCATACTCATTACAGGTACAGCATTTTTGACTGCAAAAATGAAAAATATAGCTTGTCTTCTTCACAAAGAGACCAAGCTTTTGCATGTACTCCAAAGAGTTCAGGAACAGCAGCTGATTTAATTTGGTTATGCTTTTTCAGGCGTTTTTGCTGATTCTGGAGCGGTTAAGGGTCTCCACTGTTGGAGCCTGAACAGTGTTTTGGATCATTGCATTAAAAATGCTCCAACAGCACAAACATGGTCCACAGGTCCAGTTCAGGGACTCCAGTTAGGTGAAGTCTAGCAGCCAGCTAGCAGCTACAGCCACCTGTCAATCAAAGAGGCCACACCTCTAATAAGACAAGCTTTATTAAAACAGATGAGTTATAAACACATCCTCCCCCCATGCAGCTGTTATGAAGGGGGGTATTATCCACAGAGACCAAAGCAGTTTCTGTATCAGGCTGTAAACATGTTTAACATGGGAGTCTATGGGGACTGACTCACTGCTGCCTCTGCTGGACACCAGAGGAACTGCAGAGTTTGTGTAAGGATCATTTTATTCTATAACATCTAAATAATGAGTATTTAAAATGCATTTTATTGGCATTGAGAAAGTTTTGAGACGTTTAAAGAATTAATAATTATGCATCACAAATTTGTGGTTGCATCAGTCTTTTAGTATAAGGAGCATTTTATGAATAATCCAGATCAGAATAGAGTTAGTGAAAGTTTAATGGCTCATTCATTGTGACTTTTGTTGTTGGGCTGAGGGTGACTCAGAGTGAGTGTGGTTATCTCAGCTCGATCACAGGTCCACCTCACAGGCCAGATGTTCCACATGTGGTGCAGAAACACCTGCTGTAACCCACGCTGAGCCCACATCCAGAGTTTTGGGCCACACTGAGTGACATCACTAGGTCCTCATATGTTCTGCTATTTCAGGGTTGTATACGTGACTGTCTTTCCTGTGATGTCACAGAGGTGGAGCTCCACTGCTGGATGTTTTCTGCTGTCAGGGCTGCTGCTGTCTGTCCTCACCGGCTCATGAGCAGAGGTTCCTCTGCATGTGCTGAAAGCCTCACCGAGGGACATGTGACCGCACGCCGCCGCCCTCCTGCTGGGCCTCGTTGCTCCGCTGCGTTTAACGTTTCATCATCACACGAGCTTCTTTCATTCAAGGCGTCCAAATCTGCTCTTTGATGCTTCTCTGTTTTAGCACAGAGCTGCTTCAGGCGGTGCAGGTGGATGAAACACACACACACTCTTCCTCACAGTGAACACATGATGAAATTACAGCATTAAGCTGCAGCCTCCTCAAACCTGTAAAGAAGCTACAGAAGCTCATTTTGATCAAAAACGTTAATCAGAGTCTGGAGATTTTTCCTCTTGAAGTTGTGACCTTTTCCTCATTTTATATATTTTTATTTCATAACTGTGACAATTTGTCCACGTTAGGCTGTGTGGCAGGCAGAGCTGGACTCAAAACAGCTTTAATGCTGGAATCTTCTCAAAAGATACAAAAACTCACAATACAATAACTACACCTCAACCAAGGCTGGGAGATAAGGGGACACGGCTAAGGTGAGCATAGATGACAGCTCAACAATGAACAGAAGAAAACTGAGGGCTTAAAAACACACCAGGTAACTGGGAGAGACAGCAGGGAGCAACATGTGAACCACATGAAACTACTAACACAAAGGCAGCAAAACCAAACACAAAGCACAGGGAACACAGGACTGTCAAAATAAAACAGGAAGTGTACAACAAGACACCAACACAGCCTTGACAACACGAGGAATAGCATACACACTGGGGAAACAGAGACTCCACACAACAAGGGAGGAACACAAAGGAAAACACAGACACGGGGACACAGACACAGACATGGGGACACAGACACAGGGACACAGACACAGACACGGGGACACAGACACAGACACAGGGACACAAACACAGACACGGGGACACAGACACAGGGACACAGACACGGGGACACAGACACAGGGACACAGACACGGGGACACAGACATGGGGACACAGACACAGGGACACAGACACAGGGACAGGGAAGACAAGAACAAAGGTAAACCAGAATAAAATACTATAAATAATAACAGGACAGTGAAACAATAACAGGCTGAGGATTTAACTTGTAGCAGTCTGAGAGAACACTGGGCCCACAGCTCAGCACCATGACAGTTAAATTCAGGCATTAGAAATTTGTGTCATTTTCACAGCAAAGTTTTGATTTTTCACTTGTATTTATTCTCCTGTAATAACTTCACTGGGTCATTTTGATGTCCTCCATTTAAAAAATTCTCATATGTTTGACTTCTCACATCAACATTTTCACACAAACCTCATATTTCACCCAATTATTCTATCATTTTATTGTCTGGACTGTGGGAGGAACCATGTGTCATAATGTTTACTCTTTCATAAAGTTAAATGTATCATTTAGATCAGGGGTCTCAAACTCCCGGCCCACGGGCCACTTCTGGCCCCCGCCCCCTCTGCTTCCGGCCCGCAAATTGATGTCAAACATACAATACAATTTGGCCCTTTTTACGTTACTTTTTTAAAATTTTGCTTTCCCCGCCAATTAAAACAACCATTTGTCATGTAATTTAAATCAGATGTCCCCATTTATTTTATCAGATATCCCCATTTATTTTGAAAAATGGGCGGATTCTCTCTGTTCTCTCACTCTTGACACATGTCACAACGCTTGACACGTTGCTGCTAAAATTAAACCCACAATCTTCACAGGTTCCCCTACCTGTCGAAAGGCCTTTACACACTAGACACGTAAATTTCGTGTGAATGTTTTGTGCGTTAAAATATTTTTCGGACTCGCCTGTTCTTAATGCAGCCTTTCACATGACTGCGTCATTTCACAGGACGAATTTGGGCATTTATTTTTTTGGATCACGTTCGATTTTTCTGACTTTCGCAAGCAAACAAACATCTGACCAATCAAAGTGCTGCATTTAGCAACATGTGAGCTTATAGCACAAAACGTGCACCCGTACACCGAATAAACGGTGTTGTAGGAACAGTAAAATAATACAGTGTTACCTCAGACACACACCTACACGCTGCTCCGGGTCAGTCGGCTTGTTGAAATTTCTCTGCCTCAGATGTGATCCCAGCTCTGCCAACAAGAGCTCAAAGTGACATCCTGAAATATAATAGGCTTCAACTCCGGGATCAAACCACGAAACTCTCCCTGCTGCTGCTTTCTTATGAGCTGGATGAACCCAGAATCTCTGTTTCTTCCTGTTCTTGTTTAGAAAAATTAGGACCTCATTACATCATCGCTTCATGTCGACTTCATTTTTTTCAGTGTTTTATGAGGACGATTTATATTCACGAAAATGCAACACGTCCAGTGTGTAACGGCCTTAGCGAACTAGGTTGGTTGACCTACGTAATGCTCATGTAAAGTGCTTTGAGTGCTCAAATAGAGTAGAAAAGAGCTGTATAAGAACTAGTCTATTTACCATTTATATTTAACAGCACCGGGGATATATTGTATTTATCCACCAAAAAGAAGAGTTTATTCGACTATGTTGCTCTGTTGGCAAAAACTGTTACATAAATAATGCATCAGTCCGCTCTGTCAGAGCTTTCTGACTACTTTTTACTTTTACTCCCCACATTTTTACACAGGTATCTGTACTTTCTACTCCTTACATTTTTAAACAGACTCGTTACTTTAGGTTTAACTCATCTGAGAGAAGTTTGCATTTCCGGTCACTGCGCTGTCAAACATCAGACGATCTGAGCATCACCGGGGCTTATCACATACAAACAGATTAAAGAGGCAAACCCATATAATTTATGTATCATTTATAGTGCTATAATCAGGGGTTACAGTGCGCTGTTGCAACGTTTCTAAATGCTCAACAAATACCAGCAAACACACAAAGTATCTGCAGTTTGTCACACAGTGTGTCTGCTAGCCAAAAGAAGAGCTGCTGTAGAGCAAAGAGAGAGAAGATCACTCAGGAGAGGAAGAAGAGAGGTTAGAGTTAAAGGTAAGGACTGCAAAACAAACTGAGTAACTTTGTGTAATTTTAAGATTGTATGAAAACAGGTCAGCTTGTACTGTATTTACAGTAAAGCTCTGTGTTGGTGCACAGAGGCTGTGTTCATGGTCAGAGTTACAGGTTACATCAGTGCAGCAGAGATGAGTTTGAATCAAAGCTGCTGATGCTGAGATTCATTCACTGAATCCAACATTTCTACAACCTGCTACTTTTACCTTCTTTCTTTGAGTACATTTCAGCGCTTGTACTTTTATATTTTTTACTTTTACTTAAGTACAAATGAAGTACACGAGTACTTGTACTTCTACTTTAGTACAGAATGTCTGCGCTTATGCCACCTCTGTGTGTGTGTGTGTGTGTGTGTGTGTGTACACACACACACACACACATACATAGTGGCCCTCCGCTGAGATGACAGAACCAGCAGTGGCCCCCCAGGTCATTTGATTTTGAGACCCCTGATTTAGATTTATTCCTGTTTAACAATATGAACCATGAGGAGCCTGTGTGAAGGAAACCTGCACTGACACATGAGATCCTGCAGGGGGCACAGCAGCATCAGGCATCACACTCCTGTTAAACTGACGCAAACACGTTTATGCTCCTGTGTGTGTGTGAGTGCATGTGTGCATGTGTGTGTGTCTGTGTGTGTGCGTGTGTGTGATGAAGCAGAGCTTCTCTGCAGACAGACGGACACACAGATGAAAGTCAGCTGTTTCCTGTGAATAACTGTTGGTTGTGATGAAAATGAAAAGGGTGGTGAGATGAAAGCGGAGGGAAAATGAGCGCTCAGAGGACAGCGAGCAATGAGAAAGAGGAAGGCGGTTAATAAAACCAAACGCTGCGGGTGTCTGAGGGGAGATGGAGAGTAAATAGACGGAGGAAATGGAAGCAGATGAGGTTAAGAGACGGAGGGCGACATATAAGAGGAACTCATAAATGGGTGGAGGAGGGAGGAGGAGGAGGCCACAGGTGGCTCCTCTTCACTCCATCAGGTAGAGGAGATTGTGGTGTGCGGGGAGAGGACAATCGATGGTGGAGGACAGATTATCTACGAGGAAATGATCTGCTTCAAATCTCGAACGCTGACGTCCTCCCGCGCTGCCTCCTCACCCTGCAGAGGATCCTGAACCGACCTCAGGCCCTCTACCTCCCTTCCTTACACTGCATCAGTACACAGGGACACACAGAGACACACAGAGACACACACAGGGACACACACAGGGACACACAGAGACACACACAGGGACACACACAGGGACACACAGGGACACACAGAGACACACACAGGGACACACACAGGGACACACAGGGACACACAGGGACACACAGGGACACACACAGGGCCCAGAGGGCTGCTCTGTCCAACAAGACACACAAAGATACAAAAAAAATTTAAAAAATTACCCCAGTGAGTGATACAAAAATTTCTCCATAAACACAAAATGATCACAAAAATATAAAAAATATCACAAAAGGAAACAAAATGACTTCAAATATACACAAAAAGACATCATGTGATGTTAAAAAGACAAACAAATGACCACAGGCACACAAAACAGCTGAAAAAGACACAAATTACTCCAAAGACGCAAAATGACCAGAGAAAAAAGATGCCAAAGATGAGGTTGTGGTTGTGTTAGACCACCTTCATTAATAAATGTGTGCTTTAAAACGGATGAAAGAAAAGCAGCTGGAGGTTAAATCAGAGGCAGCTGTGATGTTGGAGGCTGAAGGCGGAGCTTCCTAACCTTCAGACTCGGTTTATTTCTTCTGTAGTCGTGTTTGGGTTCTCTTTGTTTGTCTCAGGAGCCGATGTTCCTCTCATGGCTCCGTCCTGCAGCTGAAGCTCAGGGAGGATGTGAGGTCAGATCTGCTGGTGTGGCTGCAGACTCCTCGATGTCCTCCTGGAAACAGCCTCAGCTCCCCGAGGCTGTGCTGATGGTTTCTAACCTGTGTCACTGCAGCTCAGTGTGCTCTGAAAACAGGCACACCGCGGGAATACACAGTGCATTCAGCTCGCTCTGTGTGTGTGTGTGTGTGTGTGTGTGTGTGTGTGTGTGTGTGTGTGTGTGTGTGTGTGTGTGTGTGTGTGTGTGAGCGTTCTCGCACAGCAGCATACTCACAAACATCATGTAGAAAAACCTACTAACTTAGCTCAGCTTGTTTTTCTCGGTGGAAACAAAATGGAGCGAACATCAGTCGAGGTTTGTGTGTGTCTGTGTGTGTGTGTGTGTGTGTGTGTGTGTGTGTGTGTGTGTATGCAGGCCTGCACAACAACCACATCTAAAAATGACCACAATGACGCAGAAAATACTTCGTCACCATCATCACTGGTCAGCTGGTGCCTGTCACAGCGGTCTCTGGCCTGTAGGTTTTGGTGCACAAACCTAAATAAGTGGCTTTTATGCCCTATAAGTGATACACCATCACCCCTGCAGCAGCTGCAGTGCAGAGGACACTGTTCAGCTAGTGTGGAGATGAAGGCACCTGACAAAGTGACGCTACCCAACACGTCTGAATGAGCACAAACTTCTCCAAGTAGATCCAAACAAGCACGAATGACCACGAGAACGCTCCAGTCTTAGACTGTGATCCTTCAAACAGACGATGATTTTTGTCTTCAACATTAATTTTTCCAGCTTGATAAAAGTCAATAAACTTAGCCTTATAAATCTTTAGTTTACCCTCTAAACACATCAGATTACACACTGAGGATCTCACAGATCTAAAACCAGGATTAAACTGAAGTGGTGATTTCTGCAGACCTGAAAACCCAGGCGGGAAAACTCATTCCTGTTTTATGCAAATTTAACAATAGTTTACTTCTTCAAAACAGCACAAAGTCCATTTACACAGTTAAACAGATGTTTAACATTAATCACAACAACTTACCACGCTGGGCCAATGATTTAGATTTTTATGTGACAGCTTTAAGCTTTGTCGAGTCTGCTTAGTTTGATTGGCTCTCATAGAGCTGAAAACCATCAGAAAACACAAAAATGTAAACAAAGAGTGGAGCCCTCTAGTGGAAGGGAGTGATACCAACATCCAATAAAGTCCAGGGATACCGGCGTGAAGCTGAGGATTAGAAGAATAGGTCCACGTTTAAACTGACTTTTAAACTCATTTCTTGCAGTAATGACTACGAGTCGAGCAGGAATATCTTGACCGTGAACGGTACAAATGTGCTGGGACTTTTAGCTGTGTCCTCTGCACTCAGGTTAAAACAGATTCCTGCAACAACAGATGATCAGAGCCCTCCTCCACAGGACCCCTCAAACAAGCTGAAAGCTGGCTTCCTTTGGGTCGAACACGGACCATAATGGTTACTTCTGCGTGAGCTGCAGTCAGGTATTGTTGTGGAGCTGTCACAGCTCATCAAAATGTGACAGCGGTGGAGAAACAGCAGAACATTTCACTGCCAGCAGCTCCGAGTAATTTGTTTTGGCGAAGTGGGGCTGTTGTGGCTATTTGCCACTTTCTCTGTGCACAGCCCTGAGCCCATCACGCTGCTGTGACAAGTTTCCACTGCCACTTTGCTTCCAGCACAGCGTCCAGCCTATAAAAGCCCGGCTCTGTCTGCTGGCTGAGTGTGGAGAGGTAGACTGTGGTCAGAGGAAAGACATCATCATCATCATCACAGCACACAGGACAACAGCAGTAAAAGCTCCAATTCTCCAGTGTTTTCAGGAGGCCAAGTGCCCTCATCCTGCTTTCACCTGGACTTTTTTCCAGGAAGTGAACAGGACTTTAGCAGGATTCATGCTGCGTCCAGCTGATTGACATTTTATACAGTGAATGCACAATTCTAGCTTTATGAATAACTTAAAGGGATTAAAATCGAGGGAAGGAACATGGGACAGTAAGGCAGAGGGAAACTTAATCAGCACAGTAATGATGGCAGTGGGTGGAAGCAAAGCCTCGTTCACATTTAAGGTGATTGGCTTGTCACACAGTGGTGAATGCTGGTTGTTAGCTGACATCCAGAGCTCTGCTTTGGTAGCTAACCCTCAAATGCACTTCTCAGCCCATCATGAAGCAGTGGTAGTTAAACTGGACCGCCCATTGACCTCAAGATTGCTACACATTTCCCTTCGTGTGTGGATGCTTCTTAGGATACAAGTACACTCAATCAAGATGGCAACAAGGGGACAAAGGAGGGAATTAAAATGTGGATAGTAAGGTTCAGGTGAAGTCAATCCAAAAAAAAACAAACAAAAAACCTTCAAAAACAGAAAAGTGAGGATTCATGACCACTGCTGAACTCTACCTGAGTGAATAGTTACAGCAGGTCCTCTGTTATCTCGTTTTACTAAAGTAAAGTAGTGTGAGACAGAAACCAGGCAGTTCACGAGAAGTGATAACGACCTGAAACAGACTAAAAAAGCCTGAAAACACCCCGATAATTATCTGGTTTTATTTTTATTTCCCGCCCACCATCAGTGCCATCTGTGTCTGGAGCGAGCAGCAGGGCTGAGGCAGCACTGCCGGGGAGCTGAACCTCACTCTCTTCAGTTTTACCTTCATGCCACCCACACGCTGCTCCTGTACTCTTACATCACACAGACGGCAGGCCTGCCTGATGATTAAAGTTGTGTTTGTGCAGCAGTTTGCTCCCTCTGCACTCTGAGCCCATCTGATGGTGCCCGTCTTTTACCTCCTACACCTACACATCTGGATGATGGCGTGCACAGCTGCTGCTGCCCCTTTGTCGCCTGTATGTACACCTGTTTAAGATCATTATTATTTAAACTGCTGTTAAAAAAAACAAAAAAACAGAAAAAACCCAAAAGAAAATCCCAGATTTGGGATAAATAAAATCTTACTCTTATATTTATTATTATAATTGTATTTCAGATGTAAAAATAAGCGAGGCTGGACTCAGGTAAGTGTTTGCTGTGCCGAAACAGAGAGAGCAGGTTAGAGGTGTTTCCATGAACTGTGCTCAGAGCATTTTGGTTGAGTTCTTGAATCTGTTTTCAGAGCAGCAGGTGAGGTGGACAGGTGTGTATCCCAGGGCGAGAACTCCAGCTAAGTCCGACTTGAGTCAGGGACGCAACGAGGGATCATTCAGGTCACAGGGAAACAGGATCCAGCCGAGCTATACTCCAGGAAGACCTAGGAGCTGAGACAGGAGAACGAGGTCAGGAAACTAGGAAACACTGAGCAAGTCACGAGGTTGAGAGCCTCATTACCACCACGAGGGTGATGACAGTCTGATGAAGAGTGAAATACTTCAGCAGGATTTTTAATGAGAAACAGGTGTGGATCTGCCAGGACACCACCCACACTCCACCTGAGGGTGAGATAGAGTGGGAAACAGGAGCAGGGCCTGCTGACAGAACGAGGCAACATCAGATCTGAATGGATACCACACCATCTTTATTTACAAAGCACTTTAAAACAACCACAGCTGACACAAAAGGCTGTACATTAAAATACAAATAAATAACAATTAAATAACTCTTTGAGGTTAAAAACAAACAAACAAACAAAGAAAAACATACAGTTTAAAACTAGATTTAAAACTACCTGTAGGAAAAATTGGTGGTTGCCTGATGATTGCATTGAATTGAAGTAGTTGGGGTCAGTTGGTCAATCAGAAGTTGAACGTGCAGCAAGGCAAGTGTACAGGTCAGCTGTAGGGAGGCAACCTGTCCCCAAACAGAGTCTGACTCAGACTGACTGCAACCGCTCTCAGACTGATTGGTGAAGGTTTGCAAATGATTGCTGTCTAATTTTATAAACACTGTAAACTGTTACATTCAATCTGTCTGTCTCGTCTGGGATGCAATAGACGGGGACTCGACTCAGCTGACTGCCAACTGTTATATTCTGGATATATTCATGTATAAAAGCAAGGTTGCTGAGCTCCCGTGTCATTCTGCAGACGGTTTATTGCTGTGTTGATGGACCAAAGTTGCTTTGAAGGTGGCAGCTGACTGTGAGTGGTCACAGAGAGGTCCCATCTTTGAAGCAAACATTTCAAAGGCAACAAGATGGTGAGTTCATTGCTGCTGTGCTCTCCAACCAGTGTGACTATAGCATTAGACAGTCTTCTATTAGATGAGTTCATCATAGATCATAGATAATGTTCATGCTGCTAGGCTAGTGGGTATTTTCTGAAGTGTGTTTTTCAGGGTCATCCAGCACTGAAAGTGTTTGACCTGCAGGAGTTTGAGGAAATGATGACTGCAGAAGTGAAGCATGAAGAAAAAACTAGGCTCTTGTTTCCTGTTTCAACTCTTTTTGCAAAGCTACACCAAACATACATGTCAGAAATGTAAACCATGTGGAGACTTGATTACAAAGTAAAATTTGAATAAGATTTCTGATCTTTTAGTGGGCAGGCAATGAAAGAGATGGTAAAAATGTCTGAAAGGTGAGACTTCGTGCTGGGACTGTCACGGTTGGGTGGTGTGGCAAGCAGGGTGGACCCAAAAGCAGAACTCCAAAACAGGACTGAATGTAGGTGAAGATTTATTCACAGAAATGATCCAAAAATACACACAAACTAGGTAACTTAACACAACTGAAGAAATGGTCAGATGGCAGAACTGGAACAAAACCACACCTCCATGAGGGAGGAACAAAGGGAAACGCAGACAATAAATACACCGGGAATGCCGAGGGAAAACAGGAAACAGCTGGGGAGAAACAAAATCATACTAATGAAACACAGGACGCAAAACTCCACACAACACAGGGAACGCAAGACTGTCAAAACAAAACAGGAAACACCAAACAAGGTACACGCAGACTTAACACAGGGGGCTGGCACAGAGGAAAACTAAACATGGACCAAGGAAAAATACAGAAAAACAGACACAGGGGAGACAGGAACAAAGGGAACTAGAAAACCACAACTGATAAGGCCAGAACTAAGATGAATAAGGAAGATCAAAACAAAACTAGAAAACAACAAAACCCAGTGAAAACAGAACTAAACACAAAACGCTGGGCATACGGCCCAGAACCATGACAGGGACGTGGTCGTTGATGCCTTCAGATTCTCAGGTCTGAGAGCTGAGGGAAGTTTCTGACCTTTCCTTTCTCGGTGTCTCAGTTAAACTTTTACTTTTCACTTGACTGATCTGATCTCATCTTTTTCTCGGCCCTGTGGGATCAACGTGTGCCAGGAAAGACAGACGCACTTCAGGAATGCCGATCATGACTGGGATTTGGGCGTGTTGGGACCTGGACGAACTCCAGAAAAACAAACTCAGAACAGATGATGGAACTGAAAGAGTTTTGGAGAAGATCAGATAATAAATTTTGCTGGAAATTATGTATAAAATAACACAGATGAAAGCAAACATTTCAAACACTGGATCACTTCGTTATATACGTTCCACGGTTCCTTTGTAGTCCCGCGGATGGATTACTGTGTTTTGATGTTACTGTGGGCAGACACAGCTACCTCAAAGATCAAATCATACAGTTAAAAAATTCTTACCTGAAAAGTTCTTTAAGTTCATACTTTTAAAAACAATCTGCAGCTCCAGCCTCCACCTTCATCAGACTGCACATCATTATTTTGGTTTATGCTTTTTATTATTCTGAATATTTGTGCCTTTTGTCTCTTTTATTGATCCCAGGCTGCAAGAAATGGCAGCATTTCAGAATAGTAAGTGCTGAGCTGCTGTAGGCAGCACCTTGGAATGAGCGAATAAAACAATGTGCACCATGTGGCAGCCTGGACACAAATGTTCAGGCTTTGTGGATGTAGCTCCAGGCGAGCTGCCAGCGCTGTAACACTGCAGTCAGAGCGAAGGCGGAGCGCCGCTGATGGCTCCATTGGGCTCATGCCTGTGTTCCCACTAATGTCCTCTAATTGGCTGCAAATGATTCAATTAAGGCACAGTCTCTCTCCTAAAGCACAGAGGTAATATTTATTCACAGTGAATTATAATCCAAATGATCCTGCTGCATCATTCCTTCCACAGAGACGTGCATTACTCTGTTATTTAGCTTTTTATCAGGCGTTTCATTTCTGTGATGTCAGCAGTGTGACACTAGGATGGCTTTTTATCCGTGTTTGTGTTTGGATGAGCAGGAACACCAGAAACCCTCCAGGACAGGTGGAAACGTCTAAGTCCTAATGGACTCAGAGGTTCTCATTGAGGTTCTTTGTGTTCTTTGGCAGATGTCACAGGTCACTGAGGAGGTCGGTCTTTAAGTGCTAAGATTCTAGATGAGATTCTAGACGGGCCTTTCTGAGAGTCTTTTGGCCCTAAATTCCTCCTCTTTGTCCTGACTCTTTAAAGATAAAACACATTTTAGGGCCAACTTGAAAGAAAGGCAGAGTGAGGTCAGAGGTCAAATGTGACACGATGCTTTAAACCTTTATGCGCACGCTGGTGAGAATCATAGTTTCTACGTTTAAGGCTTTTTGTCAACTTTGGATCAATAAATCATGATGCTGACCTTGAAGACCTTGGTGTTACCATGACCTCTGACCTCTGCACCCCTAAAAAGTTTTCAGAATTCATTCAAAACTTTTCCCGCTCTCGTGTTAACAGACAGGAAGACGCACTCCCAAAATCATGGAGGTGATAACACCTGGATGGTGTGTGGCTGTTTCATATTTATTTGTTTTATATTTAGTGTTTGATTCTGAAGCGTGTGACGCCTGAAGGTCTCTGATTATGAGGCTCAGCCAGGACAGACAAGCCTAACATCTGACTAATGAGCCACTGCTGTCCCAGGCCTCATTAATTAAGACTCCAAATTGGAACAAGTGAAAATATGATTTTTTTTGGGTTTCAACATGCTAAAATAAAGAATCCAGCCAATTACGTGTCCCAGCCTGCTTCACGGTTATTTTCAGCTGCACTCTGTTACATGTGAGGTCTGGCTCAAAGCTACATCACAAACCTTTTACCTTGTTGTGAGCTGAAGTGACGCCTGAGCTCTGCAGGCATGGCCCCTCGCTGTGGTGTTTTCATTAGTACGTGTAAAAAAAGAGGACGCAGGTTTGGCTCCCTTGTGGCGAGAGCATCCACACTTGATTTGACCTGTTTAGACTTGCAAATAATCACCTGAAGGGTCAAAGGAAAAAGGTTAAGCACATACACACAGAGGCCTAGAACAATGAACGGCATGTGGGGGAATAAAGAGGTTCTATAAAGAGGTTCTATAAAGAGGTTCTATACGTCCTTCGGGGGTTTGAGAGGTCACCAAAGGCCCGTGAGGCTTTCAGCAGGTTCCAGTGCTCACTGATGAGATCTTCTGATTCATTTTCTTGTCTTCTTTTGGAGCATTTTAGGGCATAATAAGAAAAGAAATGATCACGCGTAGATGATGACAGCAGCTGTGGACAGACTGTTGCTAATTTATTGCGTGGTTCTGGGGCAGATTGGTGGAATTACAGCCGCTGGTTTGTACCAAACATCAGAAGCAGTGATTTCAGAGAAAATGAGGCGCTGCTCAGAATTTCTTGTGGGCTGATTGTGCTGACGCTGGTTAAATGAAGTGGTTAAAATGCGCTCCAGCTGCTTTGGAAATGTTTATATGCACACAGTTGCCATCATGCCTGTGACGTGCAGGCAGTATTCTGATTGGATGCTTCTGGAATGCATCCAATCAGAAGAAAGTGGACTTTCAGGGAGGCTTGTTTAAAGCCCTGGAGGCCCAGAGACACGTCGGTGACCTCCTAGAAACCACTGGCTGGTAGGAAAAAGTGAGAATACCACAAACATCCTCACTGTTGCTTTGGTCACTAGCAGGTTGGCGCGGTCACTACTCAACAAGCTGAAGTAAAACTGTGAAAGTCAAAACAGACCTTCCACCTTCAAAGTAAAAGCTGCACCTTTTGAAATGTGTCAGTTTGACTTTTACTTTGAAGGCGGCTGTTCTTCTTCACAGTTTTTCAAAGGTTCACGCTTTGGTGGCTAAGTTAGCAAGTGACAAGTCAGCGTCTTGCATGCCAAAGAGACGACCGAAGCCATCAGGAAGGATTTAGTGCAGCACCCTCTGTGTGACTTATTTCACCCAACAATGATAAACATTTTCCCTCATCACCACAGGTTTCCTGGGGGTCTCTGGCTGGTCTCTAGCCCCGTGTGACTGAGGCCTGAGGATGAACATAAAGTGCCAGGATCAGACAAATGAGGACGATTTTGACCCCCGAATCATGCAAAGCCTCTCAAGTAGAGTCCAAGAATAACAGTACAGAGATGATTATGAGCATCACTGACACTGAAAGAATATTTGGGCTGTAAAATAAAACATGAAGTTCAGTGTGACCATCTTCCAGATGCCACCTGTGACATCACTGTGACATCACTGTGACATCCGTAGCTGTGAGTCTGATTATGAACCCAACCCTTTGTCTTCAGAGCGAGCTGAGGGGCAGACGGTTGATGGATTTCACCTCTCACTCTGGAATCCATCCCGCTCGACCTCACCGCATTTCTGCTGCTCATAATTAGACTGCTATGAAAACAGCCTCCAGCAGCGGCACATTAATGATTTATTGGAAAAAAGATGGACACACACACACACACACACACACACACTCATAGAGGTCAGTGTGTATAAACTGCTGCAGTTTGTGTGCATTTATCTCATCATCCATCAAAATGAAACATGTCCTGACCCCAGCCTGTGTTTCCAGCAGCTGTCCTTCATCATCCTTTCTTTAAGCTTGGAAGTGCAGCTGAAACCTTCACACTGAGCGATTCCTGTAGGAACCAACCCGGATCCTCTGTGTAAAGGAAGACCACAAAGACGCTCAAAACAAAGACCAACAGGCATGAAAGATATGAAAACTAATGGAAATACAGTGATAAACCACTGCAAACACACACACTGACCACAAAGGAAGAAATAAACATGAATCTGTGTACCTCACATTGAGTTATTCATGTATTCTTATACAGAAGCTCCTCCTCGACTCTTTCAGGAAGTCTCACAGCCAGCAGACTCTGACGTCTCTGAGGTTTAGCATCCTAACTCACCTTATGGATTCAGGGACACAGCTGAGGTCAACAAAAATAATGTGACGTCCTTTAAGGCCCGAGCAGAAGAAATCGTGCTGAAAATCTGGAGCTTTTAAAATCATTTTCATGAGAGATTCGTGCAGAGAAGGAACAAACTGATGCTCATAAATTCACCAGAATGCAGGAAATGATGCTCCAGATTTCCTCCCAGCCCGCCCGTCCTCATCCTGCAAACCAGTGAAGCTGATGCAAAGTGAGCACAAATAGCTGCAAAGAATGCAGAAATGTCTTTGCTGTTACTGTCAGGATGTAAATTCAGGTGTTTAAACTGGATGAATTTTCAGGTCGATCTGATATTTCACTGCTGGTGACAAACAGTTAATTAAAGCTCAAATAAAAGCAGCAATCACTGACGCTTCCACTGATTCCTCCTGATAAGCCTGTGATAGTGTTTGTCTGGCAGTAACTCCAGTTTGAAAATCTGCCTGCGTGCTCTTAAATATGAGTTTGCACACATGCTGCTGTTTATTTCTAGAAAATGAGACTCCTATTGCTCCACTGATTCTCATTCAGAGGAAATGGAAACCAGTGGGAGCGCCGCACAGCTGCTACTCTTTCATATAGTTTGTCTCCCAGCGTGTCTCCACACACACTCACCAGAGGCGGCACTGGTTAATGGCCTCATGCCGCTGGTCCCCCCCGCTGACCTCCACCTGCAGGTACTGATTATGAGGTGGACTCGACCAAAGACAAGACAAAGAACTAATGTCACCTGAGAGCAGCAGTTCTCTGTTTACAGGTGTCCTGCACACTGTGAGGACGCCACATCAGTTTCATCTCCTGCTTTCACCTCTAAGAACAGGTGAACAGGAAGTAGCCGAATAACCTCAGAACAAAGGAAGATCTTTGTCTGTCGTACTGATTCTGGAAGTACTGAAACCATTAGTGGTAGCCACTGAGTGAACCCAGTGTGCTCAGCTAATGAAGCTAAAAGCTGCAGTTCCTCTGATGTCCAGCAGAGGCAGCACTGAGTCAGTCCCCGTAGACACCCAAGTTAAACTTTCTCTCAGAAATAAATATGTTTGCAGCTGATACAGAAACTGCTTTGGTCTCTGTAGATATTTTCCCCTTCATAACAGCTGTACAGGGAAAATATAACGTTAACGACTCAGACACCCAGTGAATAAACTCCCATACGATGTGAGAATATCAGGAATAAATATGCACATTCATGTTTTCATGTGTTAGAGCCCTGACTTCAGTTCAGGAGAGGAGGCTTCAGGTGATGAGGAAGAGGATGAGGTGGAGATGAGGGAGGAGAGAGAGCAGTGAAAGAAATACTAATAAAGAGATAATATATGATGAAATGAACACTTGTACCCTGAGTCTGGAGCAGAGGAGGGGGACTTTGCATCTACACACACAATGACTGCTGCACAAACAGCTGAATCATCTACACCCACCTCCCTCTGCTCCTCGTCCCTGCATACACCACCCTCAGGAGGAACACCAAACCTGTGACAAACCTGGCCTGAGGGTGCCCTCAATCAGCTGCAGGACTGCTTTCAGAGAACAGCGTGGGCTGTATTCGATCACCTGGAGCTAGAGGAGCGCACAGACGCTGTGTTATCATACATCAGATGCTGCACAGACTCTGTGAATAAGCAGATCCGGGTCTATCTTAATTAAAAAACCCTGGATGACCTCAGAGGTGAAGGCACTTTTGAGGGCCCAGAACTCCGCCTTCAAGTCAGGTGACAGAGCTCTGTACAGTACGGCCAGGTCTGACCTCAGGAGAGGCATTAAGGCTGCTAAGGAGGACTACAGGAGGAAAGTGGAGTTGTGCCTAGCGAATAACGACTCTCGGTGGGTGTGGCAAGGAATCCAGCATCTGACGAGCTACAAAGTCAACTCATCAGCAGCTGTCAGTGCAGATGCCTCGCTAGAGGATGAACTCAACCACTTCTTCATCCACTTTGAGTCATCCAGACCAGCCACACCCCTATTGCCCTGCCAATCCCCCAGCCCACAACCTTCCACTCTCCAGTAACACCAGGTGAGGTGCAGACTAAAGGCTGTTAACCCACGGAAGGCTTCTGGACCAGATGGGGTCCTGAGCAAAGTGCTCCGTGCCTGCACAGATCAGTTGGCAGGAGTGCTAACCAGGATATTCAACACACTGGCTGAAGTCCTGTCCTGTCTAAAGGCATCCACCATCATCCCAGCTCCTAAGAACACAGCCATAAAAGACCTTAACAACTACAGACCAGTGGCGCTGACGTCTGTAGTCATGAAGTGTTTTGAAAGGCTTGTCTTCCAGCACCTCAAAGCCTGCTGCCCCCAAAACACCAGTTTGCCTACAGGGCAAACCGGTCCATGGAGGATGCCATCGCCACTGCCCTCCACACAGCCTTGGAGCACTGGGACTGCTCAGTAACCCACATCAGGATGTTTGTCGACTATAGTTCGGCGTTCAACAGTATCAGCTCTGACATCCTGGTGGAGAAGTTGGCTGACTTGGACTTACCCCCCTCATCTGCTCCTGGATCAAAAACTTCCTGACCAACCGACCACAGGTTGTTAGGGTGGGTCAGCTCTGCTCCTCTATCCTGACACTCAGCACTGGCTCACCCCAGGGCTGCGTGCTGTACACTGCACCCCCACCCACCCATCAAACACCATCATCAAGTTTGCTGATGACATCACGGTGGTCATCCTTATCACAGGGGGTGATGCATCCTACAGCAAGGAAATATGGGAGCTGGTGGGGTGGTGCAGCAAAAACAACCTGGAGCTGAACACCACTAAGACCAAAGAGCTGGTCACTGACTTCAGGAGGCAGAGAGGGGACCATGCTCCACTTTACATCAACCGAGTCTGGGTAGAGAGAGCAGCCTCCTTCAAGTTCCTGGGGACCCACATTTCTGAGGGCCTCACCTGGACTGCCAACACAGCAGCACTGGTAAAAAAAGGCCCAGCAGAGACTCCACTTCCTGTGAGTCCTGTGGAGGAACCAGCTGGAGGAGAAGCTGCAGGTGTCCTTCTACTGAGCCACCATAGAGCCAGTGCTGATGGTACTGTGTGTCTGGTTCACTGCCCGCTCTGCTGCAGACAGGAGGGCTCTGCAGAGGGTCACCAGGTCTGCTGAAAGGACCATCGGCTGGAGAACATCGCAGCTCTCGCTGCATTAGCAGAGCAAAGAAAATCTTGGCGGGCCCCTCCCACCCTGTTCAACACCCGTTCAACCTGCTGCCATCAGGGAAGAGACTCAGGTCCCACCAAGGCAGGACGGACAGGCTGAGGAACAGTTTTTACCCCTGGGCCATCAGACTCTTCAACACTACCCATAATACACAACAGCAGCTTCACTGACTCACTGCTCACTTCTTCTTCTACTACCTCACTGTGCTATATTAGTGTGTTCAGGATACCATAACCCTCCTCTGTGCAATAACTAGTATCTAACTAGTAACTGGTATCTTTTGTATATTTGTCACATATTTATTCACCTGTAAGTGCTGTAAGTGTGTGTGTGTTTGTGTGTGTGTGTCTTCTTATGTACATATACATACTGGTGTAACAGTAGTTTTCTTATTTTCCTGTTAAAGTTTTATAGGGAAAGGCACTGAACTGTGGCAGCTGCTACATTTTCATCATGCTCCATGTTTGATGACAATAACAGCTTTCTATTCTATTCTATTCTATTCTATTCTATTGTTAAATGGCCGTGCATAGTATAAAATAGCTACTTATGATCTTTAAATTAAAACAAACTTGCAGCAGTTTTTAAACAGCATTTATGTGTTTTTAATGGTCATCAGTTCTGCCGACAGAACTCTGTTGGCATACAGAGGCTACAGTGTGACACAAACTGGAGAAGATTTGCCTTTAAAGTAAAAGTTGCACCTTTTGAAACATGTTGGCTGAGACACAACTTTTATTTTGAAGGTGAACCTCCTCTGTTTTCCTGTCACTGATTATCAAGTTTGCAGACAAACATGAAAAACTGCAGGCAACCTGCCAGCAGCCAAAACAATCACTGGGAGGTTTTTGGTGCAACACCTTCTCTGAGACTGATTTCACCAGCGAGAGTCAGACACCATCAGGAGCCTCTGCCAACCAACCAACACGTTTCCATAGCAACTGCTGTTTGTATCACAGCCATCATGGTGGATCAGGTGACCCTGAATCGGACATAGGCTATAGGCTTAGAGTGCTGAGGGACTGCTGCAGGTCACTAAGTTTGTCTGTCCTTTTGTCCTGTCTCCCTCTCCTCACCCCCTGGGTCACAGCAGATGACCCCCCCTCCCTGAGCCTGGTTCTGCTGGAGGTTTCTTCCTGTTAAAGGGAGTTTTTCCTTCCCACTATCACCAAGTTGTCCCTCTAACGTTGTGGGTCTTTACCTTACTGTGTAAAGCACTTTAAGGCAGCTGTTGTTGTAAATTGGTGCTATATAAATGAATAAATAAAACTGAACTTGACTGTATTTTATTGGTGAGTTCCAGTGGAGTGTCTGCAGTTCATTCACTGTCAGATCTGCCGTCACATCCAAAATAAACTGCATACTCTGAAGTTTTAATAATGTTCTCTCCTCTGGCTCTGCACACACATCGATACACTGTGATTGTTTCTCTGTGTGCGCGCCTGTTGAGCTCATCCTCTACATTCAATAACTCATTTATGAAGCAGCTGGGTTCTGCTGTGCAGGTAGGTTCATTGTGCTCCCCGCTGAATGTTTAGCGCTGCTCCGACTCATGCAGGGAGCTCCCCGCAGAGGAGACGCTGCACCTCCGAGCTCCAGAGCTGAAGCTGAGATATGTGTCTTTTTCATTTCTGGAGAAACTTCCAGCATAAATCAACACAGTTGACATAAATCAATATAAACTTCCAAAGATAATGGATTTATCAATGTATATCCATCGATATGTAATTTTATTGTGTGTGTTCAATCACCCAGTAAGCTCAACATGGCTGCTGATGCATCCAGCTCCCAGTTTGGATTCAGGAGACAGACACCCTCTCTATTTTTAAGATTAGACCTAAAACTTTCCTTTATGATCAAGCTTATAGTTAGGGCTGGATCAGGTGACCCTGAACCCTCCCTTAGTTATGCTGCTACAGACCTAGGCTGCTGGGGGGTTCCCATGATGCACTGAGTGTTTCTTTTCATTCACTTCTTTTCACTCTGTTTATACTCCACTCTGTATTTAATCATTAATTGTTATTAGTCTCTGTCT
>JACBYM010000007.1:29705054-29812554 GCA_013435755.1 Amphilophus citrinellus
ACGTCGTGCTGTTACAGCACTCATTTCACGAGGTCTCACTTTGTCTCTCTGAAAATGTGCCACACCTGCCACCTGCACCAATGCCCCCACAATCCCATCACAGACAATGGCTTTAAACTGTGTGCTGATAAGAAGCAGGTGATGGCCCCTCCCCTCCATGATTTTGATTGGTCAAACTGCAGCGTTTTGAATCAGGAGGTTACTGACAGAGCAGACTGTCACAGCAGTAAGATGGGTTTGAGACAAATGCTTCTCTCCGTCTCTTTGTGGTTATTTTGTGTTCTTTTTAGTCAAACTTCATTGCAGCAGATTTTCTTTGATTTGCATCCTTGCAGAAACACAAAGACTCACTCTGAACAGTGTGCGCCTCACTCTGTGTTCTCTGAGTGAAGGCCTACAGTTACATAAGTGTCTGCAAAGGCAGAAGAGGCCAAGCCGGCATAGGAGAACATGTGATTCGAGCTGATCAGGAGGACACTCGGGGGCTTTGGGTTAAGTCGGGAGGGCCGGCAGCTCAGGAGCCCCCGACTGATGTCCCTCTGTGTGAGTTACTGCTTGTGATGATGGGCTAATGAGGCCCTCAAACCTCCAGGACAGCTGCAGGGGAGGTCTGCCTCCTGCTCTCCTTCCTCTCCTGCTTTATTGATGCTATCAGACTCAATGTGCATCCACACTCAATTATCTCTGACAGCCTCACACACTATTACACAGATTTGCAGAGAAACCAGGACACCAGCTCCTCTTCTTCCCCTCACTTCACTCACAAATGTAGAAACACACACACACAGAGGCCACTTAAGGCTTTAGATGGCTGCTGCTCATCTTAAACCTCTGCAGAGTTCTGACGTCCGTCCTCCTTCACCTGCCTCCTCGACCAAAGTCATCACACCGTCGCCATAAATAAAGAGGTGTTGGAGATTTTACATATCATCTGCCCCAGGAGCACAGCCTCAGGTCTCTTTGTGACTCACTGAACTCGTTTCTCTTCATTGTTGTATTGTGTCTTTGTAGTTACTTTGTGCCACCCTGGAGGAGCTGGATGGATGGATGGATGGATGGATGGATGGATGGATGGATGGATGGATGGATGGATGGATGGATGGATGGATGGATGGATGGGAGACAGAGGAGGACAAACATGTGTTGAGACTAATTGAAGCGTTGGGGGGATGGACGGAGCTATAAAAGGAAAGTGGGGCTGTGCAGGGAGGGCGTTCACCGTCTTGATTCGGGGAGGCAGATTAAGGGTGTCAGGTGGAGGGAAGCTGCGAGCGCTGTTACCTTGGGAACAACTGTCTCCTTTCTCACTGCTGCCAGGGCTCCATGACTTTTAATCCTCTTAATCTCAGCACAACCCATTGGAGTCGTTTCAAAACTGGGTTTGATCTTGTGGGCACGTGCGTGCTGCTTCCCTGTGTGCATGCAAATGTGGGCAAAGTCTGAGATTATGATTTAAAAAAGCAGGAAGTGATTTGGGAAGAGTATCACTGCAGAAAGGAAGTTGTTTACCTAAACAAACCTCACTTACTTCTTCTCTGTTAGCTGCCTTCACTCTGCTCTCTGGGGTCTGCAGCTAAAGAGAACATGAAGGATGCTCTCAAAAAACTTCCCACAGGTGAGACACACACACACACACACACACACACACACACACACACACACACACACACACACACACACACACACACACACACACACACACACACACACACACACACACACACACAGGTGTTACGGAGGAAAGCTTTCATCCTGACTCTTTGCTATTGGCTACCCCTGCGGGCCATTTCAGCCACTTGTTAAAATGAAACAGCTCTTCATCAAACTTGTTTTCCTCTGATATCCCATCAGTGGAGCTTCAAGCGTTCACAGCAATCAGCATCGTTTCCTTTGATAAATCAAACATTGGAGGTTGGAGGAGATGCTTTCAGAAGCTGATATAAAAAAAAGTTTTACTCCCTCTGCTCAGACAGGATGAGGACCCCGTAATGTCTCCATCTCAGCACCGATGCCCACATCAACATGGTAAATGGACTAGTTCTTATATAGTGCTTTTCTACTCTGAGCACTCAAAGCACTTTATTACATTTGGTGAGTTTTGCACGAACTGCTGTGAGACCTGGTTGTTATGCAACATGTTTGCATTCACCCACACATGCGTACAAGCAGTTTTTTCTACATCAAAGTGCTTTTAATCCAACATTCATGCACACACTGACACTCTGATGAACCCATCAGAGAACAACTCAGGGTTCAGAATCTTCCCTTCCAATCCGGTCTTTAATCCGACGCCATTTACGGGTCCAAATGTACCTAAATTAACAGCAATGGCAGAACCAATGACTGTTCACTATTACAGAAGATTGTAACATACCTTATCAAGTGCAGCCATTTCTGCTTCTCTTTCTCACTGGTAAAATCCCTGCTAGGATTTATTTATTTATTTTTTTGAGTCGGACTGGTTAAAACAATCAGGGACACAGCATTGTGGCATATTGATCATGTGACAGGTTGGACCTGGAAATGGAATTCTACGTCATCACTTAACAACCTGCTCTGCCTCCTGATCCCCGACCAATCAGCCAACCAACCAATCAGCCAACCAACCAATGAGCCAACCAAGCTTTCTGCAGCATGTCCTGGCTGTGCATGGCCTCCTTCTGGAGGAGGGTTACCTGTCTGCTCTGCATGTATAAATTAGACTAATCTGTCTGAGAGTGACTGCAGTCAGTCTGCGATGGGTTAAAACCAGGTCGGCTCCCATCAAGCAACATGTGCAACTGCCTCGTGAAGTGCTCACCCAAAGGTCAAGGGTGTTGCACGCTCCTCTGGGCAACCAGTTAGTCACTGCGACTTGGTCACCAGATGTGAACAAATTTAATGCGAACTGTACAATGGTTAATTTTTCCCAGTCACTAGGAGGTCTACTCTAGTTCAGGGTTGTGCAATAAATTTTCTCTATATAAATATTATTTCATCTCTTTATAAGTTGACTGGTGCGACCCTCCACCACAGCCCCAGTTTCTCTTGTGGCCCCTCAGGAAAATTAATTGCCCAACCCTAAACTAGTGATAGCAGGAGGATTAGTGATGGGGTTATGCTGCATTCACACTAAGTCAAGTTTCTGCACAGCACGGCTGCACACAAAGTCTGCAACGAGGCGAGTGGCAACAAATCTGTGTTTTGATGCTTTGACGGAAACAGGAACAAACTTCAGGAGAACATGTTTCTGTCAGGTCCTCCTCCTCCGTCCGCTGGTGAATTCTCAGTCAGCTGTTTTCTCGTCCTGAGTTTCAGCTGAGTGCTCATACTCTCTGACTGATGATGGCTCTGGGGTGAGTCTCAGAGCTGGGGACAAACTCTCCTTCATCTTCACACATTACAGTAAACTATAATTTCACTGATTAAACAGGACACAGTGCACTGATTAAACATTAAAGGTGAGGACGGCTCATCTTAGAGGTGCTCCCTCTAAATGAATGGCAGTGCCTATAATTATGTAATGAATGTGTGTGTTTGAAACGCCGCTGAGGGTTAATGGGGCTGTACGCTGGTACTGAGGCTCAGAAGGCTGCAACACTCTCCATCAACAGATGAACCAACCTTCATGTCTACAGGCCTGAAGGTGGTGCGCGACCAGGAGCAGGTTAGATTCTGCTCTCCTCTACCTGCTGGCGTCACACCTTTTGTGTTTGTGTTTGCTGAGGAGTGTGAGCGCGTGACGAGGCCACTCGTTAGGAAACTGCTGCTCGCTGAGTCGGTGTGAATAAACAGCGAGAGGAAGTGAGACTGACAGCAGGAAGAAAACAGCTTCAGGCTCATCTGATTGGGCCTGATCCTGCTGATGGATAATTTCTCACACACACACACCCACACACACACACACACACACACACACAGAGGTGTGTGAGGCAGTATGTGGTGTGTGATAAGGGAGCAGCAGGTTGGTGCTGATTCAATAAGAAAGCTATTTTCTCTCCTTCTGCATCTGGGCTGGAAACAATCAGTCTTCAGGGTGATGTTCCTCTTACCACATTGATTTTATGTGTGTGCGCGCCTCTTTGTGTTTCTGTGTTTTTAGCGTGTGTGGAAACACCAAATAATCCTCATCCATCCCCTCGCCTCCCTCTTTGGTCCGGCTGAGTTAGCCTATACTGCTGCAGAGGGGAAATCAATGACTGTCCACACACACACACACACACACACACACACACACACACACACACACACACACACACACACACACACACACACACACACACACATGCAGCAATAAGCCAGGGTTTGTATAGGCTCTCAGACTCGAGGATGCTCGTGTTTCTGCTGCCCGTCGGCGGGTACAGATTTATGGCTGCTTCTCTTTGGCTGACTGGCCTGAACGTCTGAGGAGCATCTGAACACGAGCGAGAACACAAACACACATTCATATAAATCCTCTGCAGAGGCCGAGCCGTTTACACACTGTTAACGAGCACAGATTGAACCTTTCATTGGGTGATGCTGCCTCATGCGCGCTCAGATGAAGAACCTCGTTCGGTCACGGGGCACTGATGGGTCATCAGACTCCATCCTGCTGCTATCAGCCTTGCTAACAGCAGCAGGAGCAGTGAAAAACATCCACAGGTGCAGGCAGGAGGGGCTGTAGGTGAATCAGTTTCAGTTTCAGCGATTTGTTGTAAATGTTTCTCCCACGTGTATCTGTGAGGTCTTCTTTGCTGTGCCCATCAGAGTCACAGGGAGAATTCACTGTACAGATAAGAAGCCCCGTTAGGTTTGTTTCAGAGTTTCTTGAATGAAAGCATGTAATCGTGAAAGGAGACCCAAAATGCACACTGCAGGGAGCAGAGTGTGTGTCCACCAACACCAACCTTCACCCCGCGGGGCGGAGGAACCACAGGCACCCCGTGGGAACCTCACAGAAAAGTGAAGCCACTGCTGAAGTATTTAAACCTGCATTATATTTAATGGCCAGCAGAGGGCAATGCCCATGGTTGCTAAAAAGACTTCGGTCCTGTGGAAGTCTCTGGTTGGCTGTAGCTCAGGAGGTAGAGAACTCTGTGAGGAAGAACCAGCATCTTAATTCAACAAGTGGAACTGCATGAAGATGACAGGTGTCTGTATCTAAGGTAGGGTGGATGGATGGAGACCTCAGAGAGGTTCTCCTACATGGAGAAACTGCTTCAACAACTTCCTTTGTTGGAAACACTCTGCATCTTCACACGTGTCTCAGGGTCACCAGTGCTTCATCTCCTGACCTGACCTGTACACCTGACCTGAGTGGGGCAGTGAAGATAAGGTTGGGCTTCACCTGCAGAAGGGTTCTCATTAACCATGTTGACCTGGGCTCTGCTGCTGCGGTGGTCTTCCCAGCAGCTTCTGTCAGGTCTTTGAGCTCCAAGTCGATCTTCTGTAGGAAACAGTGTGCTGATGTTGTTGAGAAACCTCAAACCTTGGTGCTCGGTTTTCTACCGAGACGGTTTTTGTACTCTTAGGCAGGAGAATCATGGTGGGCAGAGTGCAGTCACTGCCAGCTCTTCTGGGAAGACAAGCTTCTTTTTGAGGAGCATCTCTGAGTCAGAAGCTTGATGCCAAATGGAGGGCAGGTCCTGGAAGCTGTGTCTCCTTCCCTTTGGAAGCTGGTAGCTTTGAGTGGTGGGCCTGGTGTTCATCAGCAATGCCGTGAATTTGATTTTGTTTGTGTTCCTGCCTTTAAAATGAAATAACTGGAACAGACTGCTGAGGTGTTCCTGGGCTAATCTAATTCTGATGTGGGGGACGTCCTCCTTCCCAGATGTTGAATCACAGCTGAACCTTCAGGTTCCTTCAGTAACAGCTTCAAGGGTTCTACAGACTGATGTCTCCTTTATCAGGACGTCTGCAGCTCCAACACACAAAACTTCGCTCATGGAAACACACCAGGTGGAGTCAGCTGCTCCACTCAGACTCAAATGAGTTTCAGCTCATGAACGAGAAATTCATTTTTGATCAAAGGCAAAAGAAACCTGCAGGCATGAGCTGCTGCATGCATTCATTAGCTTGTGTGTGTGTGTGTGTGTGTGTGTGTGTGTGTGTGTGTGTGTGTGTGTGTGTGTGTGTGTGTGTGTGTGTGTGTGTGTGTGCAGGGTCAGCAGTGAGTTGTGTTGCCCTGATCCTCGCTGTGATTCACAGGTTTAATCACAATCAGTCTCCACTGTGATGCTGCTCTCCATGTTATACATGCGCTCTTGTTCTCCTCCTGACTCCTCCGTCTCCTCCAGCTCCTCCTCTTGCCTCGGCTGTGTTGGAGCATTTATTTGCGGGTACTTGACTCCCCCCCTCCAGAGGAGCTGGTCTACAAGCGGGCTAATAAAGCGGCTAATTGTGTGGTTGTCAGGGCGGGATTGATTTGTCTGTTTCAACACTGATAACACAAGCAATCATCTCTCTCTGTGAAGCCTGCACACACCGTGTCGCTCTGCTGTAACTGCTGACATTTGACAGTCTGTGTGTGTGCAGGAGGACACACACCTCTGCAGCAAACTTCACGACTACAAGGACAAATGAAAGTTTTGGGGTATTTTTGTTATCAGGGATGATGGAGGAGAAAACACAGCAGTGTCATAACTTCTCCTGTAAACAGTCACAGCCTGAAGCATGAATGCACACTTTTCTGGAAAAACACAGAAAATGATTTTTGGCTTTTTAAATCGTCTTTAAGGAGCACAGTGTGTAATGCAGGGGCAGCTGGAAGATTATACACACACACACACACACACACACACACACACACACACACACACACACACACACACACACACACACACACACACAAGCATGCACGCACACACACACCACTGTTCGGTCCCTCTCTGCAGCTTCCTGTGGCCCTGTGCAGCACAGGTGAGTCTGGTTGCCTCGACTCAGACGCAGGTCCACCTTGTATGGATCAGGTGAGTCTAACGTGTCCATGAGTCACAACACACCTGCCTGAAATTCACAGCCATTCAATGCTTTCAGAAAAAAAGGTTAAATTATTTATCGTGCATTCTTTTTTCTTCATACTCTTACAGTGATACGACCTTACCTGCCCGTACAAGTGCCGAACTGTGTAACAGCTACATATTCATTCATATTCACTGGAGGGTCAGATGTGTCGTTCTGGCTCGTTCATCACGCACAGATGAAAGATCGAGGCCTGCATCCACACTGTGAGGAGAACCATGAGCAGGAGCTCCCAGCCTAGGAAAAAAACCATGTTAGTGTTAACGGGCAGTGATTGAACTAATCATAGTATTTACTCTGTTTAGACGCGCTGCATTCATCAGTGATAAAATAGGCTGGTAATTAAAAACCACTTCTCTGCTCTAAATGAGCCCTTTTTTTATTACCACTTTATATTACACACACACACACACACACACACACACACACACACACACACACACACACACACACACACACACACACACACACAGCCCGTGAGCAGGGGAGCGAACCACCAACCTTCAGACTGACAATTCAATTCAATTCAATTTTATTCATATAGCGCCAAATCACAACAAACATTCACCTCAAGGTGCTTTTTATTGTGGGTAAAGACCCTACAATAATACAGAGAAAACCCAACAGTCAAAACGACCCCCGATGAGCAGCACTTGGCGACAGTGGAAAGGAAAAACTCCTTTTTAACATGAAGAAACATAACTAAGGGAGGGTTCAGGGTCATGTGAATAAAGCCCTCACTATAATCTTGATCATAAAGAGAAGTTTTAAGCTTAATCTTAAAAATAGAGATCCATATCTCCACAGCTGCACATGAGCAGAGTATCATCGCTGTAATATTCTTGCTGACATTTAATAACAGGTCTGCTGGTATATTTAGCACTTCAGTTATTAGAAATTAACAGCAACTACATCAGGATGACCTGTGAGTGCCTTTGGAAAACTGAAGTGAAATGTGTGAAAGTGAATGTGCTCTAATCGTTCCTGTGATCACTGTGATGATTGAGGTTACACAGATCCAATTCATCACTTCTTCATTTTCCAGTTTCTCCACATCTCAGTGCTGTGATGATCTTTGGGTAGAAGAGTTCATCTTTAATGAGGTCGACGGCAGACATCATCCCTCCAACCAGCATTCCATTAACTTCCTGTCATTCAGCATTGGGAGAACAGGTTCTGTCCTCTTTGTTTAAATAAAGTTTTAAAAAAACTGAGAGGGTGTCTGTCTCCCGAATCCAAGCTGGAAGCTGGTTCCACAGAAGAGGCGCCTGAAAGCTGAAGGCTCTGCCTCCCATTCTACTCTTAAGTATCCTAGGAACCACAAGTAAGCCAGCAGTCTGAGAGAGAAGTGCTCTGTTGGGGTGATATGGGACTATGAGGTCTTTGAGATAAGATGGGGCCTGATTATTCAAGACCTTGTAGGTGAGGAGAAGGATTTTAAATTCTATTCTAGATTTAACAGGGAGCCAATGAAGAGAAGCCAGTATGGGAGAAATCTGCTCTCTCTTTCTAGTCCCTGTCAGTACTCTAGCTGCAGCATTTTGGATCAGCTGAAGGCTTTTCAGGGAGCTTTTAGGACAGCCTGATAATAATGAATTACAATAGTCCACCCTAGAAGTAATAAATGCATGAATTAGCTTTTCAGCATCACTCTGAGAAAGGATGTTTCTAATTTTAGAAATATTGCACAAACGCAAAAAAGCGGTCCTACATATTTGTTTAATATGTGCATTGAAGGACATATCCTGGTCAAAAATGACTCCAAGATTTCTCACAGTGTTACTGGAGGCCAAAGTAATGCCATCCAGAGTAAGTATCTGGTTAGACACCATGTTTCTAAGATTTGTGGGGCCGAGAACAAGAACTTCAGTTTGATCTGAATTTAAAGCAGGAAATTAGAGGTCATCCAGGCCTTAATGTCTTTAAGACATTCCTGCAGTTTAACTCATTGATGTGCGTCATCTGGCTTCATTGATAGGTAAAGCTGAGTATCATCTGCATAACAATGAAAATTGATGCAATGCTTTCTAATAATACTGCCTAAGGGAAGCATGTATAATGTAAATAGAATTGGTCCTAGCACAGAACCCTGTGGAACTCCATAATTAACCTTAGTGTGTGAAGAAGACTCCCCATTTACATGAAGAAATTGGAGTCTATTAGATAAATATGATTCAAACCACTGCAGTGCAGTACCTTTAATACCTATAGTATGCTCTAAATCTCTGTAATAAAATGTTATGGTCACAGGTACTGGATGCTGAGACCAGAAGTTTGGGATAGAAATGTCTCCCACCATCTTCCACCTGACAGTCATTAAGATATTTTGGTGGGTGGACTGGCTGTGTGCTAGCTTCCCTTTGGTTCTAGTAGTTGTGCTAAGCTAGGCTTCACATGTGAGTTGATATTCTCAGCTTAGTGCAGATTTATATTTATTTCTAAAAATGTCACCCTGGTTTGATGTTTGTTGTTCAGCTTCTCCACTAAAACTTTCATTTCCATCCATCTGCTTTCACTGATCTCTGAATGATGATGTAGCTGTTAATGCAGAATTTGTTTGTCTCCAGTTGTTTTTATTATTTCTCCTCTCTCCATCTCTTTCACTCCCCAGGTATTTTCCTCACTTCTTTCTGCCTCAATTCTTTTTTTAATGCTTATCTGAGCCTGACAGGTACTTCCACAGTAGAGCTGCAAATTGTGATGCTACTCTATAGACCATAATCAAACGCATTGCAGTATAAATAGCTTATATGCACAGTCTGTGTGCACAGGCACAAAAAGACACAAACTCTGATTTGTTGCAGGACATCTCAAAAGGTGGAAATAACTGTTCTTAAAAACATCGTGTCAGCAGGTGAGATAAGATCCACACAGTATGGGATGTGTGGCTTTAATACTTCAAAAGGTTCTTCTTCATTCAGCATTCCCTCCCTCCTGCTTTGGTTGTGATTCATGCACAGCTGGCCTCTAACAACGACATTTGCTTTGGGAAAAGTCATGGTAATTAAAATTGCCAGAAAACCAAAAATCAACACAAAAGGATCAAAATGGCCCATTTTCCCAGTGAAGCCTTGAATACAGATTAACTCTGTCAATCCCTTTGTTACGCTGTGTTCAGGCATTGCAATGATGGACGTCTTCTTTACAGTTTTTGACATCAAGGATTGCATATTTACTTCAGATGCTAACCTTGGGAGCAGAGTCGGAGGCTGAAGACAGATGGATCAGGTAACCAAACACCTTTATTATGTTGACAGTTTGAAGAAGAGGATGTGTGCTAATGATTCTGGGCAATGTTTCCACTCTTTGGCTGCTTTTGTGTTAATCTGTTGTTACCTTGAAAGATGCCAGTGCCAGGGGCCATAATCATAAAGCATCTTATCTACAGACTGCGAGTGCTTTTAAATGGCATTAAAGGTGTTTCATTAAGAGTTTCTTTTGTAAAGATTTTCTCTGAATTTCTCAAAGAAACTTTAAATAAGAAACAAAGAGATAAGAGAAAGGCGTAGCTGGGTGATTTTAACTATGGATGCCATCATGGGATTCCTCATTATATTATGGAAAACAAAAACAAAAACTGTTCAGTGACTCCATGAAAATGATGGGATCTCTTCCAGTTCAGTCACTGGATTAAAACATATTTGGAGCCAGTGAGAAACACTGCAGTAAAATGTAACTGAGGAAGAAACATGGCCTCAAATCCAATGACACAAACTGGAATAAATGTCTGCAAGGAAAGAGTGAGGAAAATAGAGTAAATGACTGAAATGTGACTGAAGAAACATGGACTCAAATATTAGCAAAGAAAATCAGAATAAAATATCCCTGACTGGAAATTGGTCTAAAATGTTAGTGAGAAAAAGCCAAGAACATTTTCAAATCAAGGGGACCAAAAAGTGATGTGAAACTGGACTAAAATGGTTTGGAGGGAAAAAAGGGATAAAATGTGACAAGAAAAAGTAGACACAAATATCCGAGAGACATTTGAGTCCAGCTTTAAAGCAAAATGTTATCAAGAAAAACTGGAATAAAATGTTAAATAATAACAGCTAAGTTTTAAGGAAACGTGGACTAAACTGTGACTGAAATGTGTCTAAAATATGGTTGAGGAAATCCTAAATGTCATAGAGGGAAAATTGGACTTAAATCTGATTAATAACTGTACTAAAATAGAGCAGAGGAAGAAGAAAAGCTGAACTGGCTCTGGCCTTCTCTGCTTAGGCTGCTGCCCAGAAAACCCAGCCCCGGATAAGCCAAAGAAGATGGATGGATGGATGGATGGATGGATGGATGGCTGGACGGACGGACGGACTGATGGATGGATGGATGGACTTGAGTTTGAATAAGGAAATGTCATTCAGGACAACAGAAAGAAAAAAGTAAAGTGAAACCAAAAGCAGGACAATGAACAGTGACAGTGGCCCTGGTATTGAACCTTGGGGCTCACCATTCAATACTGGGAAGAAAGATCACCGGTGATCTCTGAGTCCTGACAGACAAGTAATTTTCAAAGTAATTTAGAACATGATTCAATAAGTCAGTAGTGTGCAGTCTATTGAACGAGGTGACAAGGTTCACCAATAAAAACCATCTCATGATTTCTTAAGTCTAGTTCCTCATGTCACCGGCACCTCGCTGACACCTGACTGACATTTAGTAAGAATGACTGAGTGAGCCTCAATTTGGATTATTTATAGACAGATAGAAATCCCTTTATTTGTCCCACAGTGGGGAAATTTCAATGTAGTAGCAGCAAGCTATTGTACAGAGACACAATAAGATACTATAAACACAATAAGAAAGCACAATAAGAAAGTATGAAAAGATAAAATAAATAAGAAAATACAAATACAAAATATACAAATAAAAGACTGTATACACTATGTACAGTTTAGACACATGTTTTATTCACGTTTTTGGCACTGTTTTTTTTTTATTTACGTTGTCTTATAAGCCTGTTTAGGCATACTGTCTTATACATGACATATTATTTACATCTAATCAATCACTCATGTAAAGACCCCTCAGTGATCGTTGATGAGCAGCACAGCTGTCTTCTCCTTGATGTATTTTCTTACATTAAGCAACATTGTAGTGCCTTAACTGAGAATTATAGAAACTCTGGGATGTTTTAGTTTCCAAATAACTGCAAAAAGTGAAAATACAAAACAAAAACAAATCAGACCCAAGAGAAACAAGCAGAAGAAAAAATCCTCCTCAAAGGGAATAAACTGATAACAAAGAGTGGGACAGTGACTCATCAAAAAAGGAAAGTCCGAAGAAATAAAATCCCAGCTGGCAAGAAAAAATTAGAAGTCAAGTTTGCTACTTGTTTATTAAATAAACACGTGATCTGTTAGAAGTTTAAATGATTAAAAATGGAGGTTGTGTCATTTCAAATAGCAGAGACACTTTGGTCAACTTCAATGCAAAATGTCACCCAAGTAAACCAGACTAAAATGAGGCAAAGGAGAGCTGGGCTGATGCTGGACTGAAGCTGGACTAAGGCTGGACTAAGGCTGGACTAAGGCTGGACTGAAGCTGGACTGAAGCTGGAATGAAGCTGGACTGAAGCTGGAATGAAGCTGGACTAAAGCTGGACTAAAGCTGGACTAAAGCTGGACTAAAGCTGGACTGAAGCTGGAATGAAGCTGGACTGAAGCTGGACTAAGGCTGGACTAAAGCTGGACTGAAGCTGGAATGAAGCTGGACTGAAGCTGGACTAAAGCTGGACTGAAGCTGGGCTGAAGTTGGAATGTAGCTGGAATGAAGCTGGAAGGAAGCTGGGTTGAAGTTGGAATGTAGCTGGAATGAAGCTGGACTAAAGCTGGACTGAAGCTGGGCTGAAGCTGGGCTGAAGCCGGATTAAAGCTGGACTGAAGCTGGAATGAAGCTGGAATGAAGCTGGACTGAAGCTGGAATGAAGCTGGACTGAAGCTGGGTTGAAGCTGGAATGTAGCTGGAATGAAGCTGGGTTGAAGCTGGACTGAAGCTGGGTTGAAGCTGGGCTGAAGCCGGATTAAAGCTGGACTGAAGCTGGAATGAAGCTGGAATGTAGCTGGAATGAAGCTGGACTGAAGCTGGGTTGAAGCTGGAATGTAGCTGGAATGAAGCTGGACTGAAGCTGGAATGAAGCTGGACTGAAGCTGGAATGAAGCTGGACTGAAGCTGGGTTGAAGCTGGAATGTAGCTGGAATGAAGCTGGGTTGAAGCTGGACTGAAGCTGGGTTGAAGCATGATGGAGGAAAAACTAAATCAAATGGGAAACAAAAAGGAAAGAGACATTTAATAAAATAAAATGTTATTGATGGGAAATGGACCAAAACATGACAGGACTGAAAGGTGAAATAGCACTGGGGGGAGGGGACTACAGTATCACAGAGGGAAACACAAAGAGATGAGAGAGGGAAGGAAAAATGGGCTAAGATATGAAATAACTTGACTAAAATGTCACAGAGGAGGGAAAACTGGAGTGAAGAAGTTGAGTAAGTTCTGTCAAACTGTGTAGAACAGCAGAGATGAAAACTGGACTGAAATGTGACTGATGGGAAACTTTAAAGAGGTTCAAAGTGTGAGGAAATAAAAGGCCGGCTGACATCCCTGAAGAAAGGAAGACTGAAGCTCTGTTAGTCGTTATGTTAGGATGGGTTACTCTTCTGCTCACAGTCTGCACAGTTTTTTATGCGCTGGGCTTCAGAGAGTTGCAATGAACTGCAGATAAAGCAGCAGACGCTGAATTTGAATATGAATTTATTATTCCAATAAAGTCTGCTGAGAGCGACAACAACAAATGCTGCTCCCTTCATCATTTCTCCTGCCATTTGTTTGCCTGTCCAACAAATTTGTTTTGTGTAAACAAACCAAATTTCATCACAACCCACCCCGTCATCCTGGAGATATTTCCTTCACCGGAGCCCGGCTGCTAAAACATGGTGTCGTGGCTCTTTAACAGCTGGACGGTTCAGCTGAAGCCGACCTCATTTTTATTGGGCGAAGCTTCCTGAAGCTGCTGCGAGCTTGTCTGCCGCCGCGGTGGACGGGACGAGTCCCGGTTGCTCCCTTCATGCAGCGCAGAGGAGCACAGATCAATGTCAGGTATCAGATGAACCACAGGAGGCTGTGGTCAGGCCTCAGCGCTGACAGCAGAGGTCACTTTGGATCTCAGCGCACACAGACGTGGGATTGGATTTGTTTCATGATGAGTGCAGAAAGAAATCCACGGATTTTAGATTTGATGTTTGTTTTTCCAGCAGTGCCAGCAAAGGACTCCAGAGCATGTGACAGGCCTCTGCTTGCATCAGCAAGCAGAAGGGGGGGGGCGTTTGTCACCCTTTAGGCTCCAAATACTCTTTGCCCCCCCCCCCCCCCCCCCCCCCCCCCCATGTTTCTTTACCTGACCTTCCTTACTGTTTCCCGTGTTTCCATATTTCAATCCTGCCTTCGGACCTTTTGGGGTTTATGGATGTGTGTTTTTGTCTTTCAGCATCAGCCTAAATAAGGCTTCACTGTTTGTTATCAGTCTCTGACCATCGAGCTCGAGGTTCTGTGTCCCGGCCTTGCAGCTGTGGAGCTGCTGACCGAATGTGGGGACAGAAAAGCTTTGCCTGATCTCCATCAAAGCACTCAGTGTGAGGCTGCAGGAGCTTTGGCTTTACAGATTTCCACATTCGCTGCCACACTGTTAGCCGACTCTCTGCAGAGAATGATCTAACTGGAACCGCTCTATTATTCAGGCGTGTATTTAACAGAACGTCTGAGTGATTGGTTGTTGGGCTTCTTCGTCTTTTCGCAGGCCCGTCTTCCTCCCCTCCCTCCTCGCCTGTGTTTACCCACTCTGCTGGCTGTGAACTCCCCGTGGAGCCGCTGCTCGCAGTTATCACACAGGTAGAGTAAATGTTTGCTGAGCAGCGTCGTCTTCAGACCTCCGAGGGATCCGCGCTCCGCTGAAAGACTGCAGATCTGTTTTTATGTTTCTTCAACAACCTTAAAGTGATGTCTTCAAAAGCATTGCTCACTAAACGCCGTACGGCAGTTTCACAGCTATTAAAGCAGTTGCTAGGAAACGGATTCATCTTCTTTTTGTACGGTATACACAAAATATATTCACAAACAGCCAGATGGAACAACGCTGATACCGGCTGCATACAGTGTGGGGTAATCTCAGCGTTTGGAAGAGGGAACCTGCGTCCCACAGGATGAGAAATTACTGGAAAATGCTGTTTCCTTTCTAACACTGCGCTGCTGAAAGCTCTCACTGAGCACTTTATTAGGAACACCTCTGCAATCCAATGCAGTAAAATTCAGCAGGTCTGCCATGGATGTGAGGAATGCTCCAGTAAAAGGCAGCCAACCCTCTGCAGCCTCAAAAACAAACACAATAACTTCATGACAGCCTAATATTGTTGTTAGTATGCTGATAAAATCTAAAATATGGAAGGTGCTCCTAATAAAGTGCTCCTAAAGATGTTCTGATCCATTTCACAGACCTAAGGAGCTCAGAGGAGTGATTATGATTATGAATGAAACCTGCAGCTGTGAAGATTAGGCTGAAAACTTTCCTTTATCATCAAGCTTATCGTTAGGGCTGGATCAGGTGACCCTGAACCCTCCCTTAGTTATGCTGCTATAGGCCTAGGCTGCTGGGGGGGTTCCCATGATGCACTGTTTCTTTCCATTCACCTTATTTACTCTGTTTATACTTCACTCTACATTTAATCATTACTTATTATTAATCTCTGTCTCTCCCCCCTCAGCCCCCCCTCAGCAGATGACCCCCCCTCCCTGAGCCTGGTTCTGCTGGAGGTTTCTTCCTGTTAAAGGGAGTTTTTCCTTTCCACTGTCACCTGTTGGGTTTTCTCTGTATTATTGGAGGGTCTTTACCCACAATGCAAAGCGAATTGAGGCTACTGTTTGTTGTGATTTGGTGCTATATAAATAAAATTGATTTGAAATTGAATTGATTGGCAGTGATGATCTCACGTCAATGTTGTATGCAACAGGTGTCTGAACCGGGAGCCAAGGCTGGACTGAGGTCATGTGACCGCTAATCACATGACGTCAACTTGTGCGCCATTTCAGCCGTGTGATGCTGTAAGGTCACGTAGGTCATGTAGGGTCAGGTGAATTAGGCCTCAGTCGCACAGACCTGTGAGGGATCTGTGTCCGCATCCCCCCCCCACAATGTGAATCCCCCATCCAGTTGCTGAAAAGCTGCTTCTGATTGCTTTGGCTGCTGGCAGATTGCTGTGGTTGCCGGTTGCATGGAAGACACCAACGTTGTTGCAAACAGCTGCAAACATTCAAAATGGCCTCTGTTTCCAGTTTGCATAGTTTTACTAGCGCCTGCAGTTAGGGAGTGTTTGCAGACCTGTCTGCAAACACTCCCTAACTGCAGGCGGCCGTGGCAACCAGTTAATGACTGACGCATTAACGAGGTTTTTGGGGCGCTCCATCTTTGCGACTGATTCCACGTTACAACAGCCAGCGCTCTCTCACCAGCCCGTCGAATACGCATTTTCCCTCGTTCCCCGGGGTTGTATCGTGACTCACGCGGAGGACAACACTCGAGCGATGTCCACGACATCACATGAGAAGCCTGTGTATGCTGCACCTCAGAGCCCTGAGGCTGTTCGGTTTGAGCCAGTCGGTATACTGACATCATGGTGGTGGGAGCACAGCAGCATCCTTTCACATCTTCTTTGATGAGTTGATTACATTCATTTCTTGCTACAGTTGTCTGGGAGTGGCTCTCTAAACAAAGAGGTCATTTTAGCCACTGTGGTCTCAAACAGCCTGATGATATGATTTCTGGGAGAGTGGAGATATCAGGAGAAATATGAAATCACTATCTGCTCTATAATGGCAGCTGTCAGGGAGTCTAAACCCTGCTGCTCTGCAGCTTCCAGCTGTAATCATCCAGACAGTCGACCTTTGGGGGCATCCACACTCGTCACCCACTGTTTCCCAACTCCTTCCTGTAGCAGAAGCTGATATTTTACAGATCATCTCCTGGGATTGCCAACATTCCCATCACATCATTATTGGCGGATCAGCTGCGAGAGCTGCAGCTTCATCTCCTGTCATCTGTCTGCCTGCCACACGATCAATTTCAGCTTCCTGGCTAAATGTTTTCGCTCCCTGCTGGAAAAACACCGGCCGCTCGGCTCCGCTCGCTTATTTTTAGAAACGGCAGCCAAGGACACTGCGTGGCCCTGAGGTTGGTAACAGCGGCTCTGCTGGGAACCAGGCCGTGATTACCACAATTAATTTGAAGAATCTTCTTAGAAAAGTGAAGATCTGCAGCGTGAGTTTCCTTCTGCTGCAGTGATTTAAAGTCACACATAAACCCTCTGAGTTCACCTCCACCTGCAGCGCTCACTCATAATAACTACAAAGGCAAGAATACAGTCAGAGAATTTAAGTACTCTCGCTACTTTTGAAGTATTTTACTTGAATATTTATTTTAATGCAGCGTTATATTTCCAGTCATCCTGTTCGCTGCAGGGACCCTCAGCTGAATTTAGCTCCCGCTGCTGAAAATGACACTTTTCAAGTTTCATAGCAAGACTTTGAGCACCTTCATCTCTCTGAGGCAATTTGAATTCTTTCATTCCTGGAAATATTCAAGTAAATAAAGAATTCATTGAAATATGCCAGCATGAGACGGCTCTCCACACGAGACTCTCACGTTTCACATTTCTTGCCAGATTTCCTTTGCGGGATGGAGCCGAGCGAGAGTCCTGCCACTCCGCCCCGACCGCCCGGGAGGAGCTGGAAGGACGCCATCGCTCGCCGGCTGACACTGATGTTTGGCAGGAAATATAAAAATATTCATATTTTTATATTTCTGTGAGTGTCACTTCACACATGATGACAGATGTCATGTGTTTGTGTTTTGTGCTCCCTGATTTTTGTGTTTGCAGTTTTTCCCTTCCTCCGCCCCCCCGTGGCTTCCTGTTTGTCTGAGCGGTTTTCCCCGTGGTTTCATTCTGCTCCTTCTCTGTTTTCACGCTGTTCCCGTCCCGTCTGTCTCGTCTGCAGCCTGTCGCCCTTCTTTCTGTGGAGCTTTTCAGCAGCCTGCACCTCCAAGACTCTTCAGCACATCCAGGCTGTCTTTTCTGTATCTGCCTGCACTTGGAGGTCGTTGTGAACCCAGGGTGCTGGCAGCATCTGACCAATCACAAACAGAAGAGGTCACACGCATCATACAGGTGGAGAGCACAAAAATGGGCATCATCCTTTAGTTTAAAGTCCTGTCAATTGCAGGTTGTTAGCCAATGAGCGTGTCCTGGATAATCCTCCTTTCTGACCAAAATGTACTAAATGGACTCGATGTTTCATCCAGAAAGAGCAAAACGAGGGACTGAGTCCAGAAATCCACAAGGAAAGTGTTCACACTTTTTTCTCAGACATGTGACCACTGACCGCATCACATTAACATTTTGGATGTGATAATCACGGTGACAGCGACTCACACAGGCCCACAGAGCGGTGTGCAAACACCTGATGAGCTGAGCTGGGATAAAAACCTCCCTGTGGCTGCTTTGGTTGCTGCACCGTCCAGGTCTGAAAAGAGGAGCTCAAACCAGAAATGGAGAAGGTTCCCCTTCAAAGTAAAAGTTGCAGCTCGGGCACAGCTTTTACGCTGAAGGTGAACCTTCTCTGTTTTCAGTTTGTGCTGCACTTTAACAAGTTTTGCTACCACTCGGCCAGCGGTTAGTGGGCATTTGCAGGCAACTGTGGCAACCTGCTGGCAACAAAGCAATCAGTATAGCGATTTCAGCCAGCGAGAGCCAGAAACCTCGAGGAGCCACTGCCAGTCAGGGAATACACATTTGTGTCACGTCCAGTGAGGCAGACAGCTCTGAGCACAGGATGTTCCACAGGAAACCTCAGTAAGAAGCTTTTTAACCAGCACAGCTGTCTCCCCCTGGTGGTCGTTAGAGGGGATGCAGGTTTAACACATGAAAGTCGCCATGTGCCAGGTTGGGTGAGGTGTGTCTGTGCTTTAAGTCTTTTGGTCAGTAAGACTGGAAACGAGCTGCCAAGTGTACTTGAAGCCAGGAAGGAAATAGAACTTAATAGACTCTCACAGCTCTGTTATTGAGCCTCATGTTTCATTAATGACTGTGTTGTTCAGATGTTTAACAGCTGCAGTCTCAGTGCCCTTAAACGGTCTCGGAGCAGGAAGCAACCATCAACCATCAACTTGAGATGCTCTGCTTTGGGATCAGATCACTACAGTCAGACGTAACGAGCAGGATCATTGGTTCACGGTTTTTGCATCCAGCAGAATTTGCAGGATTGTCACAAACCCCTCTGCAGACCACTCGGGCTGGTGTGAGCAGGTCCTCCTCTCTCTGAGGGCTTTTGCAGTTCTGCGTGATACATTAGAGCGAGCCTCCAGCAGCGCCTGCCACGCTGCGATGATACGACTCTGTGATTGAGTGTGCAGGCAAACCGCGGAGGGAGATTATTATTGTGCATGTGGATAGAATGAGAACTGAGTGTGAGTTTTTCCTTTGCTCAAATTTAATTAGTCTTTGCATGATGATATTCACTACACAAAATAATATTTGTTCGCCTGCAGGAATCTTCCTGCACTCAAAAGGTCACAGTACCAAATAAATGTAATGATACATGATAACACTGTGCTTTATGTTATTTAGCTGATGAGCATACAAACATTTGTGCAGCTCTTCAGATATTTTTAGCTGCAGGATTATTGTTTTCTCCCCTGATGTGCTTCGTTTCAAACTCAAGTCGACGCGCTCGTGAAGCTGCTCAGTGAGGAGCTCACGAGATGTGAAGAAAGGAAACAATGAAGAAGACAAACAGTCGAATGCCCAAGATGGTTTATCTTTAATAGACAAAGGCACAAATCTCTGTTACTGCATTTATTATTATTATTATTTCTGTACACGGGGCCACACGGGACACTGACAGCAAAGGTTTGCTACTCATGGATGCAAATTTGAGTAATTTTCCATAAATGAATGCTTTGTCTCAGTTTTAAACCTGAGATCTCATTAAGTACTTTCAGCCCATGTGAAGTGGAGAGACTCCTCATGTGAGGAGACTCATTTAAAAGAGAAATGGAGCAGCACTTCAAACACGAGCACCATCAAAGATCCGCCTGTGAATAATCATTTTATCTGCGCTGCTGTAAAACCTGCGAGAACACTCCAGAAAAGTTCACGTCCTTTAAACCTGAGCTCCTTTAGCCTGCTGGCTGCACTCCTCCATTTACACATCGTCCTACTTCCATGCTGTCTCTGGGAGGATGTGGCCTCCTTGGCACATGTTTGTTTCTGTCTGAGTTTGGATTTGTTTTGCCCTTCAGTGTGGATTAACTTTAAGCCTTTTGCATGACTGTCTGAACCCATTTAAATAATCTTTACATGTAAAGATCTGCAGTTTAAATGCCTGTGAGTGATTACAGTGGATGGCAACGTTAGCCGTGATGTCGTCCCATTAATTACAGTCATTATCCAGAGGCACAGGTATGAAGTACCTGCGTAGATCAGCAGCAGTGGAAACGGCTCTTAGTCCATCACGAATGTGCTGATTAACAGGAAACCTGAACTCAAACAGTGAATAATTACAGGCACCTTCAGCAAGACGGGAGGAAACGGAACAAACCAGCTTCATGCTCCTTCTGTGACCATGTCCTTAATATCTACAGCACCTACACCAGCTACATCACCTACAGCACCTACATCACCTACAGCACTTACACCACCAACATCACCTACACCACCAACATCACCTACAGCACCTACAGCACCTACACCACCTACAGCACTTACACCACCAACATCACCTACACCACCAACATCACCTACAGCACCAACATCACCTACACCACCTACAGCACTTACACCACCAACATCACCTACAGCACCAACATCACCTACACCACCTACAGCACTTACACCACCAACATCACCTACAGCACCAACATCACCTACACCACCTACAGCACCAACATCACCTACACCACCAACATCACCTACATCACCTACAGCACCAACATCACCTACACCACCAACATCACCTACATCACCTACAGCACCTACATCACCTACAGCACTTACACCACCAACATCACCTACACCACCAACATCACCTACAGCACCAACATCACCTACACCACCTACAGCACTTACACCACCAACATCACCTACACCACCTACAGCACCAACATCACCTACACCACCTAAATCACCTACACCACCTACACCACCAACATCACCTACACCACCAACATCACCTACACCACCTACAGCACCTACATCACCTACACCACCTACACCACCTACATCACCTACACCACCTAAATCACCTACACCACCTACACCACCAACATCACCTACACCACCAACATCACCTACACCACCTACAGCACCTACATCACCTACACCACCTACACCACCTACACCACCTACACCACCAACATCACCTACACCACCAACACCACCAACATCACCTACACCACCTACAGCACTTACACCACCAACATCACCTACACCACCAACATCACCTACACCACCAACATCACCTACACCACCAACATCACCTACATCACCTACATCACTTACACCACAAGGCCAAAACAACAAACAACAAACAACAACGGCTAACCCAGGGGAAAGAAACTAACTAAACCCTACCCAAAACAAAGAAAGAACAAATGACAGTTGCTACCCCTTCCTCCCTAACCACAAAACAGGAGAAAAGGTCACCAAAAGAAAACGGCAGCTCACCCCTTCCCCCTCGCACCTGAAGCACATGGGAAACAAACACAACACTCTGCACTGTAAATGGGTGGCAGAGGAAAGGTCTGACACACAATATGCTCAGCTCGGGCCGCCCTCCCAGGTGCTAGATGCAAAGAGCCTTTGAGCTGTCAGCTGGCTATCAGCTGGTACCTGGAGCCAATCTCCAGTTGGCAGACGGAGTGCCAAACTCCCAGGACGTCCAATCGCCACCGAAGGAGGCGGGGCCGCACAGACTCGAAACACAGACATGTACACAAACAGTTACACACAACTGACATTTCGGCCAGGGCGGTAACACCACCTACAGCACCTCAAATGGAGGAAAACCTGCTCCAGATAAGCCTCTGATTAGACAGCTGCATACTTTCATATGTTCACAACCCAAACTTTATTTCATGTCCTCTAGCACGACCTTACATCAGTCTGCTCTCTGTTGTCAGATCACAACAAACAAACGCTTCAGGGCGCTTCATATTGTAGGTAAAGACCCTACAATAATACAGAGAAAACCCAACAGTCAGAACGACCCCCTATGAGCAGCACTTGGTGACAGTGGGAAGGAAAAACTCCCTTTAACAGGAAGAAACCTCCAGCAGAACCAGGCTCAGGGAGGGGGGGTCATCTGCTGAGGGGGGAGAGAGACAGAGATTAATAACAATTAATGATTAAATGGAGAGTGGAGTATAAACAAAGTGAAAAAAAAGTGAATTAAAAGAAACACTCAGTGCATTATGGGAACCCCCCCAGCAGCCTAGGCCTATAGCAGCATAACTAAGGGAGGGTTCAGGGTCACCTGATCCAGCCCTAACTATAAGCCTGATCATAAAGGAAAGTTTTAAGCCTAATCTTAAAAATAGAGAGGGTGATAATAATGAATTACAATAGTCCGGTTTAGAAGTAATAAATGCATGAATTAGCTTTTCAGCATCACTCTGAGAAAGGATGTTTCTAATTTTAGAAATATTGCACAAATGCAAAAAAGCGGTCCTACATATTTGTTTAATATGTGCATTGAAGGACATATCCTGGTCAAAAATGACTCCTAGATTTCTCACAGTGTTACTGGAGGCCAAAGTAATGCCATCCAGAGTGAAAACCTCACAGTGTAGCTACAGCTGGTGGGCTCATGCTGTCCCTGATATCAAATATTTGAGCCTCCCTCTCTGTGTGGACATGAAGCTCAGGGTCAGGACTTTTTCACAGTGAGTAATCCAAACTATGCAGCAGCATAATGAAGGAGTTTGTCTCTGCCCATCGAGAACCCTCAACATGAACTTTTGCTGAGAACAGTTTAACCCTCATCCTCCATCTTCTTGTGCCAGGCAGACTTCAGTCCCTCCGTTCTGTTACCTGCATATGTCATTTTTCTGTGTTGATATTGATTTTGCAGAAATAAATAAAGATGAAAGATGACCTGTAAGGTGGACTGTTGCCTGCTCTCTAATAATTAATGGTGTTTCCGTATTTTGTTGTGTTGTGTTGTTTGTTGTGTGAGTGACATTTTCCTCTGATTCCTGGGTCTGAAAGTTGTAACTGTGTCGGTTTCAGTTTGTCCCTGAGCTGTCCACGGCACTGAAACAGAAGAGAAAACATCCATTATTCATAATCCACCGTTTTTTAAGTTTTAAACTCAATAATATATTTAACAATGTGCTCCCAGATTGCATGAGATGGCTTTAACTGCCAGAGATGTTTGGAAAAATCCAGAAAGTCATTTTTAACCAGGACAATATTTTATTTAATACACTCATTGTCCAGGTTGGAACACAGGAACAGGATAATATTTCCTTTAAATCATTCAGTGGATGGATTTTATTAATGTAAGAACATGCAGGTGCCATCATATTCACAAAATCAATGCTTTCACCTGTCAGTCATTTTAGCTTTAGGGCTGATTAATGCATCATCATTTGTTTTGTTCCTGTAAAGTCCTCCTGACAGAGGTGAACACACACCTCAGCTGTCAGATAAGGTGATGCAGTAATGTTTCCCTCTGAAGCGACACACAGAGAAGCTGAAATCGGAGCGCGCCGCCTACCACCAAATTTTCTACGTGCAGCCGGCTGCAGGTGATTTCGTGCAGGTTAACGCAGGACGACCTGTCTCCCTCGCCTCATCCGTGCGATGATGACATTGAGAACGGGAAGAATTTGGGAAAAGCTGCTGACTCAAATCCTATTAAAATTCACCAGGTTGTCAGCTCCTTTGTTTTCTCCTTTGATTTGTGCTGAGTGTGGCTCTCACACAGGGGAGGTATTCTTCATTGTTTGGTCTGTGTCGCCTCAAGTTATGCTTTCATGAGCTGAGGAGACGCCCGCCTCCAAATCCCCCTGCCTCGTCCTTTAACAGGCGGCTGAGAGGAAGCAAGGCTTTGAACAGAAACACACATTCAGTCTGAGCACAAACACATCCCTTAACAAGCATGAATTCTTTCATTTCTCTCCATGCAAACACCAATAATCACACTCTGATTTGCAAGTTTGGTGTGATTGATGGTGTTTAAAGCCACACATCAGAGTGTGTGAATCCAGAGCTGGAAGATCAAACTGGGATCTGCTGGAGGACAGACTGGATGTGGAGGGGAAAGGGCTAGTTTTTGTGTAGGTAACTGTGAGTCAGTATGCTCCTAATTTAAGTCAGTGGGGAGGTGGAAAGATGAAAGCGCAGTGCTGCTTCCAGTTTCCTCCTCACGCTGAGATCACAACGTGACAAACACAAAGTGCGCTTTAAAGGATTTTGTTTCTGCAGCTTTTTTGTTTGGCAGCGGACGGCTGAACCCTCGCAGCGTGGACACAGGAAATCAAACAAATAGGTCAAATTTGCCAATATAGCTTCAAACACAGTGGAAGAATTTCTTCTTAACAAGAAAGACATTTTTTCAGCAGAAATAGGAGGTGTTTGGAAAGCAGATACAGATCACAGAAAAGTCACAGCAGAAGCTTTAGCAGGTTTCCACCTGACTTTATGTCACATCCAAATTAGGGCTGTGCAATTAATCTAATTTTGATTTTGATTTTGATTTTGGCTCCAAATAATCACAAAAACAGTGCAAAAAAACCCATTATTATTAAAATGATTTTGTCACATTACACTCTGTATATTCTTAGCCCTGGTTTATGCTGCAGCGTTGAGTGTTTGTGGGCCTACAATGTTACTTACATAAATGGCCAGTGATGTTGCCGGCACTTGTGCAGGTGCATTATCTGTTAATTACCATTAATGATCGAGTGGGAAATCGACGCCCTAACCTGACCTGCACCTCCCAAGAAATGTAACTATATGTCGGGGCGACGCAGCCCGGAACGATCGTCGTTGGCCTGTTCAGCACCATCGATTCCTCCTGAGAATTTTCAGCTACTTTTACAACACTGTTTTTTTAATTTATCAGCGACAAAATGACAATCATTGTCTCAGTATAAGGAATAATAATCATAGTATCAATATAAGGACTCACAAATGACAGCAAATTCCTGGAAGGAAACTGCTGAAACTATTTGAGTGGACGTGAGGGAACGAGCAAAGAAGTGAAAAAACTAAAGGGACAAATATGTTCACACCCGGAAAATTAAAAAAGATCCAGGAGGGGAACGAGTCCTGGATCCATTTATGTTTCTGTCAACTGAACCTCAGATAAAACACCAGGATATGAGTGCAAGGTAATTAACAGATTTGCTTTTAACTGAGGCCTCATTTGAGATAGGACTGGGCAAGCAGAGCGTACCTTGCTTGCCCTGACAAAATGTGGCTGTATGAATAAAGTACATAAAGGGTACAATGAGTACAGACAGTAATAAAAATCTGGATTTTAGAATAGACAAAACAGCAGCATAATGTATAATAATTTTAACATTTTAGCTTATCATAACTCTGAGATTTGTATTTTTATGATAGAGACAGTATGATGTTGCCTTTGGGGCTAGATGTCCAGATAAATTGTACCCTGAGAGGTTTTTCTGTGCTTGCCCTCGGGTCTGCAGGTTAGACCTCGGTGTTTGTGTTAATGCAGAGCTGATTGAAGGCTGTAGCTCCTGCATTTTTCCATCATGGTGAAAATAATATGTGAGTGTTGCTGAACTGAGTCAGTGATCCCTGAGTTCCTCATTTCTTCTTTCTTTTCAGATGAAAATCAACCGTATCTCTTAAAGATACATTCCCAAAGAAGTAAAACACAGTCTCAATTACATTTTCATTGAAAGCGTTTTATTCTTTCTGACATATCGGTAGCGCCGGTCTCTGGCTGCATGACCGCAGATGTTCGTCTCTGGATGAGTGATCTGAAACGATCATTTCGTTGTGTGCCTTGTGCGCACAATGACAATGAGTTGAATCTAATCTAATCTAATCTAATCATTGCATTATTGCCTAAGTCATATATTGGCCTAATAGATATTGCAGAAGTAAAACAAGCTGTCCATAACATACCTGAGGCCTTAGAAACTGCCAAGCAAAGACTCACGGCTTTGGCTAAAAGCAGAACAACACAGAAAAAAAAACCACTTCTAAAATGAATGGGTAGCCAATGAAGAGAAGCCAGATCAGGAGTAACGTGTTCCCTGCTTTTGGTTCGAGTAACAATTCTGGCTGCTGCATTTTGGACCAGCTGTGGTTTGTGTAAACTTTATTGGCTCAGGCAGGTGTGTAATGAGTTACAGTAATCGAATCTAGAGCAGACTGAAACATGTGTAGCTGTCTCTAGATTTTTTGGTTAAATTTGAGCTGACATGACTGAGTCTCCTAAGCTGCGTAAAACACAACTGGACAGCTGAAGTGACACGCTCAGTTCATGCTCAGTGATGAATGCTGGTGGCACTAAAGACACCGACCAGGATATGAAATTAAAAAGATCAGGTTTGAGGCAGATGCTCAACTGAGGGCAGCATGAGCTAAAAATGGAGCTCCTGCAGAGCTCTGCTGAAATCACAAAATAAAATAATAATCATGAGCAGAACAGGTCTGATTTGCAGGTAAATCCACATAAATATGTTTACATCCAGCAGACTTGGGGCCACAGTTTGCATAAATAACTCTGACATTTTGCAGATGGATTATGAAAACAATGTTTTTGTGGACAGACAGCCTCTCAACCTCTCGAGTCCAGAGGATAAACTGTGCACGGGACTGTGAGGTGTTGTTAATATTCTCAGGTGTTATCGCCATCATCAGACCTCCGTCTGTGCATCCTGAGGGACGGAGCAGCTGACATTATGCCAAAGACAAAGACGCAGAGCTGAAATGTCCCGAGTTTAAATGAGGGCGGCCTCACACGCCGCCGACTTTACCCGCAGCTATCTTCCTGTCATTTCCTAAAAGGAATGTAATTTCTGCAAAAATCAAAACAAAAAGCCAAAACAAATCTTGTCTGAGGCAATTTTCAGCTATTTACTTGTCAGGCCGAGCTTTTTAAGATGCCAGATTGCTCAGACACAAGTGCAGAAAGCAGCTGACATTCACAGATGCAGGCAAATTACAGACGGACACTTGAGCTGCAGAGAGAGCAAAAACAAGGACGAGTGCAAAGTATTCAAACACAATTACAGCGCCTGAGACGGGGCCGTGTGCGGCTATCACTCAGCCAATCACAGCATCGACTGCACGCTCCTCTGAGAAACCGCTGCCTTCAAATCACCGTGAACACGCTAATTACAACACTTTTCATGTCATTTGTAACTTCAAAGCCACAATATTTTTCACATGTTGAAAAGAACAGAAGCTGTGATAAAATAACTGCAAAGTTAATAAATTCCAGTCTTAACACTTGAGTATAATTAGTTATAATAGTTTAATTGAAAAGGACTGAGTTTGTTCGTCAGGTTCCTGTTCGCTGTGATCATATCACTGCTGAACCGTTTGTCTCATTAATCTGATTAAATATCCCAACATCACATTCTTCCTTGATTTGATCAAACTGAAAGAGCAAAGGGAACGCGTACTGCAGTCAAGCCTACACATGAACCACCAGCTGGTTTCCTGGAGCCAGGTTAGTTTGGGACAGTTTGCTGAGAATGTCAACGTGTCTTTGACAGTGTTTTAAATATTTTTAAAGTCTGAAAATCAGTAACTTGCAATAATAGGTCCCACAGCACTGGAAAAGCACTGAGTGGATTCTTCACTTTGTTACCTGAGGTCTCTCCTCCGTCACCATCGGCAAAGTCAGGCTGTTTGTTTTGACTCCACAGATTACTGAGCCTCCGTCACAGGCCTAAAGATATGAATGTCCACACCGTGTTTGTTCAGATGGACCGTTTGGTGTAAATTGCCAAAGAAATTGATCACAAATCTGTTTTTCCTTAAAGATATAGGTCAGCAGCTGATTTTGACCCTGACAAGCCTCTGTGAAGCATGTCAGACCTGACCCCGCCCTAACCAGTTCAAACAGCTCGACTCTGACCTTCACGAGCAGAAAGCCTTTGACATTTTCTCACATTTATCACAAAGAGACGTGTTCAGCTGGAGTGAGCGGCCTAATCATCGGCACTGAAGGGTTTTACTGAACTACTTCTTTGCTCCAGCAGAAGGATGCAGAGATCAGATCAAACGGGCCGACAGGAGTCTGACCTACAACAACCAGCTGACGTAAATCATCCACATCAAAGACCCAATTATGATGTGAAATGTCACCGAGTGCAGTGGTTGGATGATGCATTCGCAGGCAGTTTGAGTTTGTTCTTTCTGCTTGTGCACATGGACTATAACAGTGCCTCAGTGTTAACAGTCACATAAAGCAGGCTCTGGTGTTCCCGTGATGTTGGCTGTCTGTGGAAGTGTTTCTGTGACCTGAGACCTACAGCAGTACGTTTCCTTTCACTTTGGGCCACTGGATGGATGAAAACTCGCTCTAGATTTCTGTGATGCTGAAAAAAATTAAACAAGCCATCAGCAAGTATTTTTTTGTCTTCATCCATCCAAGCAAAGCCTTCTCTTCAAAAACTGCTTTATTCTCTTCAATCTGAAAGAAATAAAACACAGAAACACAAAAATATTTCAAGCTAAACTTTTATGGATGGATGAGGCTTCAGGGTCTGAAAGGTGAAGCCACAGAGTCTACGGGAGCATCGCACAGACACAGATACCTGCTGATCAGTAACATCCAAACCGGAGCTATGGGGACTGACTCACTGTGGCGCCTCTGCTGGATGCCAGAGGAACTGCAGGGTTTCGGTGGGCCTCTGTTTTCATTTCAAGTCATGATATAAAATGTGATGTTCATTTTGGTCCCAGCAGAGTCAAACAGGAGGAAGCAGGGGCGGAGTTAGTCCGGGTCACCTTGTGATTGACAGGTCGATATTGTATTATCCACTGTGGGGCCACTGTGCTTCGATTTCACAGTCAGATCCACTCCACACTCATCACATCTGGTTTCAAAAGGCTGGGACCGATGTCATGTGATGGTGGCAGATATGATCCAGGAAGGAACAGGAAACACAGCCGGCCGGAGCAGCCGTTTACTGACTGCATCAAGGATCCCAAGGCTCAGTTTTTAGGAAGCTGAAAAGAGCTCAAATGTTTTTCCCTGTAAAAACAAATGGGGAATACAGCAGGATGATAGAAAGTGGAAAATACTGTACGTACCACCGGGACGAGCTGCAGTAATCAGATGTCAGACACAGCGATGTGGATCTCTGCAGAGGGCTCTGTACAACCTGTCAGGAACAATATGAAGGCTGCTCTGAGGTCAGTGAAGGAGAACATGGCACAGAGGTGCGGTCAGTGACTAATGCCAGGTAATTCACTGCTGTGGTGTGAGCTGTCTCTGAGCTCTTCTGACATCTGAAGGAAATTAGAGGAAGTCAGAGAGCATGAAGACAGGAGCTGCCTCTCCTGTGTTCCCCGTCAGAGGACAGCAGCTGAGCAGTGTCACCGCTTTCTCACTACTGCTAGAAAACTTCATGCACTCAAAATAAGCTCTGATTTCTCACATGTGTGAGAAATTTCAGTTTCATTACACAGATTAACAGATGTAGTTACAGATGTTAGAAACCTGACAGACAGCTGTGTCACTGGAAGGACGCCCAGCTCATGCAGCCTTACAAATTAAAACAGCAGAAAGAGGGAACCACAGAAAGGCTTTAAGCTTCAAAGGTGCTCAAACTGTCACCAAAGTTCTCCAAAAAAAGAGACAGTACAGCCAATAATTCAACTTTATTTATCCATCCATCCATTCGCTTCCGCTCATCCTGTTCAGGGTCGCGTGGGGGCTGGAGCCTATCCCAGCTGTCATAGGGTGAGAGGCAGGGTACACCCTGAACAGGTCGCCAGCCTGTCACAGGGCCAACACAGAGCGACGAACAACCACTCACACTCTCATTCATACCTATGGGCAATTTAGTGTAGCCAATTAACCTAACCCCAGTAAGTGCATGTCTTTGGAATGTGGGAGGAAACCGGAGTACCCGGAGGAAACCCACGCAAGCACGGGGAGAACATGCTAACTCCACACAGAGAGACGGAGAGGCCTGGGCCAAGGTGGAATCGAACCCAGGCCTTCCAGATGGTATTCTAACTATGAGGCAGCAGTGCTAACCACTGCGCCACCGTGCTGCCCCAACTTTATTTATATAGCACCAAATCACAACAAACAGTCACCTCAGGGCGCTTTGTATTGTGGGTAAAGACCCTCCAATAATACAGAGAAAACCCAACAGTCCAAACGACCCCCTATGAGCAGCACTTGGTGACAGTGGGAAGGAAAAACTCCCTTTAACAGGAAGAAACCTCCAGCAGAACCAGGCTCAGGGAGGGGGGGGTCATCTGCTGAGACCGCTTGGGGTGGAAGGTGAAGGAGGAGGAGGAGGAGGAGGAGGAGATGAAGGTGTGCTCTGTTTGTTCTGACGTCACCCTTCATTTCCTGGTCCTTCTGCTGCTTCAGTTTCCAGAATAAACTCTGAGGCCCCACTGAGAGTGAAAAACACTCTGTAAAATGATGAGTGTTTATGCGCCTCTCTGCATGGATACAAGAGGATATGTTGGTAACGACTTATGACTGACAGGTCATGTAGACCTGAAAATCCTCAGCTGTCATTTTCTAAGCATTTCTGTAAATACAGAGCTCTTCATTATTTTAATAATAGAATTATTTATTTGAATAACAGATAATAGATGTCAAGAATCAAAGAGTTTTGATTAATCAAATACCAAAATAATCATATGACAATGGTAATTGTATTTTTATAGCACGCTAACTCAGTGTGTTTAACATTAAAGACACCTGAGCAGTTATTAAGTGCAGGTCTGTGAGAGTGAAAAGGGTTTCAGTCTGTTTCTGACACAGCTGTAACTGACCTCAGGTCAGCAGCCAGCATGGTCCAAAGAACAGGACCACAGTAGCTGAAAGCAGCCTCACCTGATGACCTGAGAAGTCTGACTGCGTTACAGACACCCAGGTAACCCTGGGTTACCTGACCTAGCAGTAAACCACCTTCAGCTTGTTGTTGTAGAAGAAATGTGTCCTTAAGCGAAGAGCCCTAAACTGGCTAACATGAACCTGCAGTTCACATGTCTTTGTAGCCATAAATACTTCAGGTCAATATGATCCAAATAGGACCATAATTTACAGAGTAAACATCACGGTGCTTTCAGTAACACTTCGATTTAATCAGACTCCTTTTGCTACCAGAGGAGTCGCCCCCTGCTGGCTGTTAGGTTTAAGTAATGTCAGCATTTGCTTCACTCACCCGCATCCGTCGTTTTCACGTCGCCCATCCTTAGGTTGTGTTCTCGGTCACGTTGATCTTCTGTTAGCAGGATAACTTGGAACATTATGAACGGATTTCAATGAAATTTTCTGGAATTTTGGGGAGTGATACAAGGAATAACTGATTACATTTTGGTGGTGATCTGGATCACGATCTGGATCCAGGATATTGTAAAAGATTCTTTACCAGGCCAGGAATGTGCTCTACTTTTAGTTTCCATCCATCCATCCATCCATCCATCCATCCATCCATCCATCCATCCATCCATCCATCCATCCATCCATCCATCCATCCATCCATCTGTCCATGCATCCATCTATCCATCCATCAATGCATCATCCATCCATCCGTCTGTCCATGCATCCATCTATCCATCCATCCATGCATCATCCATCCATCTGTCCATGCATCCATCTATCCATCCATCCATGCATCATCCATCCGTCCATCTGTCCATGCATCCATCCATCCATCTGTCCATGCATCCATCTATCCATCCATCCATGCATCATCCATCCGTCCATCTGTCCATGCATCCATCCATCCATCTGTCCATGCATCCATCCATCCATCCATCCATCCATCCATCCATCCATCCATCCATCTGTCCATGCATCCATCTATCCATCCATCCATCCATCCATGCATCCATCCATCCATCTGTCCATCCATCCATCCATCCATCCATCCATCCATCCATCCATCCATCCATCCATCCATCTGTCCATGCATCCATCTATCCATCCATCCATGCATCATCCATCCATCTGTCCATGCATCCATCTATCTATCCATCCATGCATCATCCATCCGTCCATTTTCTTCCACTTAGCCAATCCAATTCAGGGTCATGGGGCGACAGTCATTTTAAAAAAATGTTATTATTTCTGTGGTGTAGTGTTACACAATTATTGAACAACATAAAGCTCCTCAGTTTGAACCCAGGAGGAGGAACAAATCCATTTAAGGCTGCATCTGACAAATCAAACATATGGAGCTACTTGCTGTGGTGGCCCCTTGTGAACAAGGGAGTAGTGCTTATTATTATTATTATTATTATCATGTTTTCAGTGTGGCTGCTGGTGTCCGATCTCTCGGTGGAGGTGTCCTCTTGTACTCGTGCCCTGATGAACCTGATGTTCATCCCCAGGTCGTGGAGGAAGTTGCAGGGAGGCAAAAGTAGTGCATCAGCCAGGTTGAGAGATTGTGTTGGTGTGAGCCAGAAAAACAACAACTCTGCTTTCAGTGCACTGTGAGCCGGCATGAGACAGCATGCTGGCTCAGTTCATGCACTTTCCTCTGCATGTTTTCTCTCAGACGCCTCAGGATGTTACAGTAGAAGGATGCACTGACAGTCTCACCCTGGGGGGCAAATAAACACTGCACAACACAATAAATACTAAATAAATACATTAGTGCAGAGGATGCTGCAGCCTCACTCCTCACCTGATGTGAAACTATCCGGTCACAGCTGGAGATCCAGCAGCTGCTCACCCTTTGCTCTCAGGTGGGTCCAGCTCTCCTGGAAACAGGGTGTTAATACATGACACTGGATCTATTCATGGTGTCAGCATATGCTTCACTTCAGGGGCCACTGTTTTATGTTTGACTCGTGGCCTTGCAGACTGAGAGTCTCTGAAAGGAGCTCAGAGCGACGCTCTTTCTGTAACATAACAGACAAATGGGCAGATTACCTTCAGTTTGTCTTTCTGGCTTGTTTGGCAGCCCTGACGCAGTAACAAAGACCCAGAGCCAAAAAACACAAACAGAGTGACACGCTGACACTTCGACGACATATGAATCAATATGGATGGAGACAGCCCAAATCTGGCTCCAGCCCTTCCCCGGGCTTACAGGCAATGATACAAGAACGCAAAATCAATACTCACTCTGAGACACTTTTAGAGCAATCTCATCTGCCAGTAACAAAGCTCTCATCTACTGCCCGCCACTCAGTCAGGGCCTCCTCAGTCATCCCTCCATTAAGACATCGCTTAAACCAGTTTTAATGCATAACAAGCGTCTTTGCAGCAGGTATTATGACCTGGTATAATTAGGGAACAAACTCAGACAAACTGATTATCCTGAAACAAAAACTAGGATTACACTCGGAGAACAAATGAAGCCCATTAGAGCTACCACAGCACATCAGCTACAAAGATATCAGCAGCACGTCCCAACGTTGCTACAGAAACCGGGCTGGCCATCTTCACAGATGGCTGTCCTGCTAGCAGAACCTTCTCTGTGGAGCAGTAACCTGGAGCCCCACAGAGCAGGGGCCTGGATCCATTTTCTTTGTTGTCAGCTAGAAGAACTCCACATCTCTGAAAATGCCTGAGCAAATTAGGCAAAGCAGGCATAAATGATCTAAGGTCTCGGCCATAAATATGTCCAAACTAGCAGAAGGATGTTTCAGATCATGACTTTCAGACACCTGGAGACAGCACGAAGGACAAACAGACTCAGTGACACCGCCGAGGATTCAACTTCATTTGACTTTGATACAAATCGAATGAAATGATTATCGGATCATTTTGATTGATTTTTCCAGTGATCCTGCCAATTATTATTGATCCATCCAGTTTCAGAGGCTGTTGTGATTGGCTCTGTATAAATAAACTTTCATTGAACAGGACTGAAAATGACAAAAAGCCCCAGACGCAGTGAAGCATGAACGTCTCAGTGGTTTTTAAGTTTGCATTCGAGCCAATCATCAGTTTTGTTTCAGCAGCACAACAATCATTTCTCACCCCGCTGACAGAGGCCAGCAGTGCTGACGCTCATCATTTCTCTGCACAACCAAAAATCCTCCTGAACCCGCAAAGCAGCCGTCTGTGACCATATAAGGACATCCCCTCTCAGAGACGTCACATGGACCCGAGAGTAGAAAAAGCTGTGATAAACTTGGTGTGGAGAGCATGTGCAGCCTGAGGGATTACTGAGCACACGCTGAGCTCATGATTGGTCATGTTTGACATGAACAGCACCGGAGCAGCAAATCGGTATCCTGAGATTCTGCAGCACTTCTGCAGGTTTGAAGACTGACTCGGTCTGATGAGCCTTTCGGAGCATGAAACCAAAATAGCAGCTCTCTATTTTCTAAACTACATTTGTTTGATGTGCCGATGGAGATGAACACATGCAAAATGAAAGAAAGAGAAATAAATCAGTCAGTCAGTGCACTCGGCTAACAGCTAACTGCCTCTCATTTGCCTCTAAATAATGTGTGCTTGAATGAACTGGCTGTTTGTTTCTAACCTGACTGGTTAATCCCAGACTGACTGCACCGTGCTGACATCAGGCTGAGCTGCTGCAGGACTGCTGAAAGCATGATTTCTCTCTGTATTTTCCTTCAGTCTCCCACACAAACGCTGGCTTTTTATCAGAAAACCTCAAGACTCGAAGTGCCTGTTTGGACCAAGATGCCATTTTCAAACCGTCTCATTTTGCAGCCAAACCACAAATTTTACTCTCAATCACAGAAAAGCAGAAAGCTGAAAAAAAATAAAAAATCTGATTTGAATGGCCTGAAAATGTTAATGATTAACCTGCTGATGGGCTTGCAGGCATGTCAGGCTGAGTACTGGTTGGTTCCTCGGCACTAAGTAAATGAAGTAAACTGACATTTCTGATTGGACTCAGCAGCGACTGCTGGAAGGTACCGATCAAAACAACATCTCTGAGGCTGCCGTCCAGACAGGAAACCATCCCCGTGCGCTCACTGTGGACCGAAAGCCTGACAGAGAGAAGAACGGACTCTCAGCGGTGTCACAGAATCAGGATCGTATTGTCGTGGCTCCTGATTGGTGCTCCTGCTGCACCGATCAGGGGTCATCAGCAGCAGATCCTTCATTTCTGATCCTCCTTTGTGTTTCTGAACTTTGCCTCGTGTCTTCCTCCACATTTGTTTCACTGTTTGTGTGTCATTGTCAATTTATTCATTTATATCCTGTGTTCACCTGTGTTCACCTGCACCTTATTATCATACTCGTTACTTCCCTCCTTTGACCTCTGTCTGCCCTTTTTACTGTCTGAGCTCACCTGGAACTTCTTCCATTTTGACCTCCTTTCTTTGCTCCTTTCTGTGCCTGTTGTGGCTCCACAGTAAAAACCCACCAGTATGTTTATCTCACCACACTGGTTCTACTGGTGGCTGATGATGGAAATCAGAGCAGCTTGTCACAGTAAGTACAGCCTTGCATATGAATATGTGAGCAGATGAAATCAGAGGGGAGACATGTTTAAGCGTGCGGTGCATTAAAGCATTAGCGGAGCGGTGATTAGACTAATAGGTGATGTGTCCTGTTTAATGTAGATCATCCTGCTGACGTGCAGCCCTGCGCTCATGCAGTCCTCCTCACTCCACTGATCCTTCAGCTCGTCCAAGCTCCTACACCAAGGAGCAAAGACACATCCCATCAACCTACCATGTGCACAGTGAAGTATAATCACAACAGCTGGACAAAAACCACATCATATATGTTCTAAAAAAAGGGAAAACGTTTCCTGTGCATTAGACTCAAAAACACTCACCTGCACACCTACCTGCTACTCAGATTTAGGACCTCAACCCCTGTAAAAGCCTCTGTAGCTGCTTCTGTCCCAGTTTGACCTCAAGTGGGGGATGGGGGCGTGGGGGGGGGCAGAAAAACAGCTGCTTTCCTGTGATGTTACCAGTGGATTCACATCCATCAGCAGAACAGATGATGAGCAGCTTGAGCTGCATAAACAGTTGAATTGCGTTATTGGTTTTTACTCTTTATGATATGAACAAGTTCAGAATCTGAAGACCTTTAACATTTCATACATTTTCACTCCTGAGCAGCACATTTTGCTCCCACTCAGCGGGTACTGCAGTGACTGTCACAGAGGAGGCAAAGATGTTACTGCAGAGACTCCTGCAGGTTTGATTGGACCCTGTGGTCGGGCTGGTTCTGGCCTCTGAGTGTCTGGGTACAGTTATGATACCCAATAGCAACATGCTAGGTGGCTTGGCTGAAAGCTGGAAAAGTGTTTTCAGAAACTAGAAGATGTTAGTATCGTGGTCTGCCACACGCTGGTCTCCCTGTCACTCTGGGCCAGGGAGGATTAAGCTGGTCTTCACCCTTCTAGGCGGAGCCCAGAGTCTCCCACTCCTCTGCTGTGCACCTGTATCCCATCAAGCCTCGTCATTAGCAGTATTTCAGGAGCAGCTTGCCCATCCAGTCCCTGCCAGATTATCGGCCTCCTCTGAGCAGTAAACGGGCTCGGTGTTTGTTCCTCCTTGTAGGCCTATGCCGGTGTGCTAAATGTTGTTTCTCTCTGCGCTCCCAGATTGGACTCTTCTGCCTGCCTCGGAGTGGACTGCTTCTCCTTCCCACCTAGCCTTTCCTGATGCTGGACCAATCCCCTTCAGACACAACTGAAGGATCACCTCCCTGACGTACCTGCCTGCTTCACTCCTTCTCTTCCCTCAGTCAAGGATCAGGTAGTGGATCAGGACCTCTGCACTGTCCCTGGACCACCTGTCAAGAACTCCAAACTCTGATACCCGGACCTGCAAAACCTGGTCTACCCTGTGCCCCCTGACTTTAATCCCCGACGCCTGTGTATAAATAAAAATCTAGTGGTTTAACGATAATTCCTTCTCTGTGGTCTCTTGGTTGGGTCTAGCACCCCTGTCAGAGCACCTGGTGGGAACTGGACTCCACCCTGCAGAGGAACAGAGACGAAACCCACTGAACACTCACCGACTGTAAGAGTGTTCACTGAGGCACAAACTCACACTCTGATTCATGTGCTGCTGTTGTTCGTGGACCTCCTGTGACACCAAACATTTTGTTATCTGATATCTGACAAGTTATTTTGTTACAGCAGTTGAAATGATGATGAAGTACTGATAATATACTTGTAACAATTCTTATAATAACTATAGTAGAAATACAATTTATAATAATTATACACTGAGACTCTGTTACTGTCTTTAACGTAACGATCAGGAGTTGAGCTCAGCAGGTCTCAGATATCTATCAGAGAACATGATAAGATCCTTCAGATATTATGCCATCATGTTACCTAGCAACCACCTAGCAATGGCTTTTTTTTTTTACCTTCATGCACCTGCAACACCTTATGAAAGCAACCTATGGTTTTAATTTCATGGCCAACAGCACAAACAGGCCACACAGTACTGCAGCATCAGCATGCACAAGTATTAATATTATTATCATCTGCCAGACAGACATGTGTGTGCACTGATATGAACTCAGGGCCGTCCGGTCTGTGCGTACGAGCTCATCCTGACGTGTTGAACAGCGAGAGGCTAAATGTGTGTAAAGCTCTGCAGCTGTCTGAGCTCACTCGCAGGCTTTGCTTCTTCATAAAAACAGTTTCTTGGTGGAGGTCATCAGTCGAACACACCTGGAGCTGGAGGTGCTCTGTGGTGGATCATCCTCAGGTGGAGGTGCTGCGTCTGAGGTGTAAAGGCCCCCGTTTCTGAAAGGGAAATGACCTGCAGCAGATAAAAACAAAAACCAAAGAAAGTGGAAGTCAGAGGAGAGCGGGGTTTGGCTGACTGCCACCACCCTCCACAGTGGAGTCAGAGTGGTGAGTTGAGTCTCCATGATGGGCTGACTCCACCTCTGAGGCCAGCATCCTGCGGTGAGGCTGTTAGAGCGCTTCACCCCGCTCCTCCCGCTCCTCCTGCCTCCATATTGTCTCCTTTCCCACCGTCTGCTTGTGATTATCTCCCCTCCACTGACGTTTAGCATCTGATGCCGGAGGTGCAGCCATCATCTGTCACGGCCCCGCTGCGCCCCGTGTTTACTCTCAGTTGGAGCTACTCTTTGGTATTCAGGGGCGGCGGCACCGGTTCAGTCAGCAGGCTCCTTCAGCTCGCTCACACCACCTACGTGTGCCCACACTGACCACACAATTTATTCAAATCACACATGAAGCGTGCACGGATACGTACATGATGCAGTACATGGAGTGTGTGTGTGTGTGTGTGTGTGTGTGTGTGTGTGTGTGTGTGTGTGTGTGTGTGTGTGTGTGTGTGCTCAGCGTTTGATGTGCTGCAGAAACAGCAGGAGGCAGAGGGGCTTGCAGTGTTTGTCAGCATGCGTGCGCACCTGTATGTGTCATGACATTGAAACAACTGGAGACAAAAGAGTGACGCAGGCCTGAGTTCCACCCCATTGTCTGACTGATAGGGTAATATTTAATAGGTCACATAAACTCAAGGATAACCATAAAAAACAAACCAGTTTTAGAGAAATTGATGTGGAGCTGCACCAACTGTTAAAAGCTTCCACCTTCACCTCTGCAGCGACTTCCATCAGATTCATTCAGAGCTGTAAGCACTCCTCTGCCACAGAGGAAACAGGCAGCAGTTACTTCATGTTAAATAAGAAGAAATGTAATTACATTACAAAACTTAACTTCATTCAAATGCATTATGCCCCAAATAAAAAACATGCCCTGTTATTACTGGTCTCTGTCACTAAGGGCAGAAAATAGCCAGATACAGTCACAGAGGGAATTATTACATCACTGCTTACACACCTGCATTCTCTCTCATGTCCAGCAGGGGGCGACTCCTTTGGCTGTATTGACGTTTCTGACGTGATGTCATGCACTTGCTTGAGAGCTATCTGCCATATTGGATCTAACCACTGGTTGACAGGAAGTGTGTATTCTCTGACTGGCTGGCAGTGGTTCCTGGAGGTTTCTGGCTCGCGCTGGGAGCAGAAACCTCTGAGTGATTGCTTTGGTTGCTACCTGGTTGCCACAGTTGCCTGTAGTTTTTCAGATTTGCCCACAAACACTCGCTAACTACTCTCCAAGCGATACTCACCGTGTGGTAGTAAAACTTGTTAAAGTGCGGCACATATCAGAAATGAAGGTTCACCTTCAGAGTAAAAGCTGTGCCTTAGTGCTGCAGCCAACATGTTTCTGAAGGTGCAACTTTTATTTTGAAGGCAAACATTTTCTAACATTTCACCGTCCAGCTGGATGGTATTTGAAGACAAGTCCACCACTTCCATTTAGACCATGACTGCAGCTATCTGCTAGTGACCAAAGCAATCAAATGGAAGTTTTTCCAAATGGTTTTATAAATTTGGACCCACTGGAGTCACCAAGGGCCAGAAAGCAGGGGAGGATTTAGTGCTGATGGTGTTGCACTTTCTTTTTCTCAGTCAAATTTGGCAAAGTCTGGCATCAGCAGAGATGGTGATAGCTGCCGAGCTGGGGTGGGTATTCTTGTATCCCCTCGGGTTACTAACTGTATGTTGGACTTTTCACTGGTGGATGAGAGGGTTGCTTCCCTGTGCCTTTGGACATATTATCTACGCTTATGTGCCAAATGACAGTTCAGATTATTTAGCCTTCTTGGAGCTCCATCTGGTGTCTCCATCATCCTACTGGGAGACTTTAAATGCTCGTGTGGCCGATGACAGTGAGACCTGGAGGGGTGTAAATGAGAGGAACGGCCTGCCTGATCTGAACCTGTGTGGTGCTTTGTGATTGTAATGCTGTGGCAGGCAGGATTGGCGGGCCCCAATACAGGACTTAAGACAGGCATTAACGTAATCACAGATTCATTACTGGAATGCTGAACAAATAAGGGTGAACGGGAGCCAGCGCAACACCTGAACTTAACTTGAGCATGGACATAGACATGGACATGGACATGAACACCAGAGTGCACACAGCAGGAGGAAGACAACGATGAGAACACGGCAAAGGACAAGGGAAAAATGCGACAATATGTACACATCAAGGTAACAAGACAAGTGGGAACAGCTGGAAAGCACAAAGACTGACGCTAACAGGACAAAAGGAAAAAAACTGAACAGAACACACAGGAAACAGGAGACCAGGAAAATAAAACAGGAAGTGAATAAACAGGGACACAGAAATGCAGACTCGACACATACGGATGCAGACACACTGAGGGAATCAAACCTAACTAGACCAGGAACAAAACTCAGATCACTAAATTAAGAAGACATGAGGAAACAAATAAACACTGTCTGAGAACATGACCCATAACACAGCAAAACCAGGCAAAATAACAATAAAGGAATCTCTAAAGGTAAACAAAACTAAAATTAGTAAAACTACAGTAAACAACTGAACATAAATAGGAGCCAATGCTCAAAACCAAAACCCTGGGTTAACAGCTCCAGGATCATGACAGATTGGACTTCTGTGCAAACCACAGTTTGTCCATAACGAACACCATGTTCAAACATAAGGATGTCCATAAGTGCACATGGCACCAGGACACCCTAGGTCGCAGGTCAATGATCGATTTTGTAATCGTATCATCAGATCTGTGGCCGTATGTTCTGGGCGCTCGGGTGAAGAGAGGAGCTGAGCTCTCAACTGATCACCACCTGGTGGTGAGTTGGATCAGGTGATGAGGGAGGATGCTGGACAGACCCTGTGCACCTAAAGGTATTATGAGGGTGCACTGGGAACGCCTGGCAGAGTCTCCAGTCCATGAGATCTTCAACTTCCACCTCTGGCAGAACTTCCACAGCATTCCGAGGGAGGCTGAGGACACTGAGTCTGAATGGACCATGTTCCGCACCTCCATTGTTGAGGCTGTTGCTCAGAGCTGTGGCTGCAAGGTGGTTGGTGCCTGTCGTGATGGGAATCCCTGAACCAGATGGTGGTCTCCAGAAGTGAAGGGAGCCATGAAGCTGAAGAAGGGGTCCTATTGGGCTTGGTTAGCTTGTGGGACTCTGGAGGCCGCTGACAGGTACCAGCAGGCCAAGCGGGATGCGGCTCGGGCGGTGAATGAAGAAGAAACTCCGGTATGGGAGGAGTTCGGTGAGGCCATGGATAAAGACTTTCAGACTACCTTGATGCAATTCTGGCAAACCTTCAGGCAACTTCAGGAGGGGAAAGTGGTGCTCTGCTGAAAGGGCCCCTGGGGTGGATGAGATTCACCTTGAGTTCCTGAAGGCTCTGGATGTTGTACAGATGTCTTTGTTGACACAAACACTTGGTATCACCCAACAACCCGCTTTCTCTACCAACCAGCAGCGTTCACCGTTCGCCTGTGGAAGCAGCTGCTGGGCAGCGAGTGTAGTTTGAAAAAATGAAGAGTGCCAAAAAGCGAACACCAACAATTTTTCATTGTTGGTCCACAACACCCCTTGTAAAAAAGCAGAAAAATAAAAATTAGGTAAATGTAAATGTATTGTTAGCTGATGATTTAATAACTATGTAACTATGTATCAGACACACTATGAATACTGGTTCAGGTATTTTAGCTCCGTTAGACCTGCTGCTCCTAATCTGACAATGAGTCAAAGAAAAAGAAGATAAAAGTGGTTATTTGCACACATGCGGCTCAGTACAATACCTGTAATATGTAATAAACTAAACTCATTAAACAAGTATCTGTTTCTGCACGGCGAAGGAACGAACCAAGAAGATTCGGATTAATTGGATTTTTCGCCACAGAGAGGTGCCAGTAAGACTGAAGGCTGTCAACAAATTAATCAGTACAGTCTGTACCAAAACAAGTCGTAGAATCAGGAATTTGACTCCCTGATGTTCTTGGACTGCTGCTTATCAAATTGTCTCCGGGATGTTTGTAAACAGATGCTCTACCCCCCCGCCGTCCTGTCTTCTTCTGACCTGTGTTGGACTGATCTCCCTGACCTAGCTGCTGATGAACTCTACATCTTATCAGAACTGTTAGCTGAGGAGGGAGTCTGAGTCAGCCCCACAGTAGCCCGACCCCCCCCCCCCCCTCCTCGCCTCCGCTGGCTCCCCTGTCCATCCCTCCCCACCCTAGTGCTCCCATGCTATATGTTTCTGCTCTATCGCAGAGGTTTTTGTAACCTTATACTGTGTATGTGCATATGTATACAAAGTATGAGATGATTTTTTTCCTCACTCATCCCTATATGTTTTCACTATTGTTTCTGTCTTTTTAATGGCAGCGCCTCCACAAGGGGGGCAGCATGGTCACAGTTCACCTATCTCCCCATGTTTGTTCTGTTTGTCTTCTTGGATGGGTGTTCTGTTAACTGTAATTTCCCCATTGTGGGATCAATAAAGTATCATCATCATCATCAAGTATATAGTTTTACTCAAGTGAACACACACAGAACATTTTATGTATTTAGTTATCAATAACTAATATTAGTACTGATAACAGGACTGAAGATGAGAGTCCCAGAAAGGTCCAGGATGAGACTCGTTATATTTTAAACACATCAAGTTCAAACCTTTTTCTCTACAGAACGTGTTTAATAGTAAAGATTGCATTAAACTCTCACATGCTCAGTGGAGAACAGACTGCTGTAAAATATTGTATTTATTATATTTGGCCAAATTAAAACAGTTTCTTTAAAAGTGGAACGAGGGGCTGCAAAATTGGTAGTAAAAGAAAACAGGTTCATGAAAGATATTTGTTACTGTTGGAAGAAATGTGAAAAATGTAAGGCTTTTCTTAATTGTTGAAGGTGCAGAGTAAATACAAAGAAAGTTAAATAAACACATAGTAAAAGCATTACAATGTATTTCTAATACATTTCTAATTAACCCCAAATCTCCTGAATCCTTTTAGAAAAGTAAATGATTTAATAAATAAATAAATAGGCAGAGAGCTTAACCCCCCCAATGTTGGACCCAAAGTTACGCCCTTGCATGGAGATCTGGGGCGGTGCTGCTGGATTGGCAGACCGGGGTGGTGGTCCCCATCTTTAAGAATGGAGCTTGGTCTGTATAGCCAGCAATAAGTCTGACTCATTTCCTGTGGGTGTTGGACTCCGTCAGGGCTGCCCTTTGTCACCGATTCTGGTCATAATTTTTATGGACAGAATTTCTAAGCGTAGCCAAGTGGAGGAAGGCTTCCACCTTGGTGGCCTCAGAATCTCAGCTCTGCTTTCTGCAGATGATGCGGTCCTGTTGGCTTCATCAGGGGGTGGCTTCCAGCTCGCAGTGGAACGGTTCACAGCTGAGTGTGAAACAGCTGGCATGAGAATCAGCACCTCTAATTCTGAGGCTGAGTTCCTCAGCCGGAAAAGTGTGGAGTGCCCACTCTGACTCAGGGATGAGTTGCTACCCCAGGTGGAGGAGTTCAAGAATCCCGGGGTCTTGTTCATGAGTGAGAAGGGAATGGGAGATTGACAGACGGATCGGGGCTGCTTCTGCAGTGATGTGGACGCTGCACCGGTCTGTCGTGGAGAAGAAGGAGCTGAGTGTAAAAGCGATTTACCGGTCGATCTACGTCCCTGCTCTCATTTCTCTGATCGCCTCGTTGCATCCAGGAGCTTTTCCTGGTTGTTTGCACATGTTCATTGTGGATAAACATGTTCTTTGATAGGAAACTGATGCTAACCACCCAGGCAAACATGGGTGATGTAGAGGAGTTCTTTAGAGATGCATGATCCTCACAGGACAGCTACTACAATCATAAGTTTATAGAATGAAACATTACTGAAGATTGAACACAATATAAAGTATTTAAAATTTCAGAGCTGCAGTAGTACTATTAATCTATATAAAACTTTTGATACTTTAAGTAAAAAGGTGAGGTGTTTTATTGTTACATTTAATAAAGGAACAGTTCTAAGTTCCTCCATCACTCATGATTGTCCACAAAAGCATTTTGACAATATTTTACATTTACAGGAAGGAGTGCAGAAACCTGAGGACGTCCATGCAGATGCCCGAGGTTGTCGGCACACGTAAAAGAGTAAGACAGGCTGAAAAGGTTTTAATCTGGTCCAGTTTGTTAAACATTAGAAGAGGATTATTGTCAGGTCATCGTCTCTGCCTGTTCCTTTATGTTAAAGTCACCACACACTGCGGTTATGCAGGTATTTGTGTGATGTGATGCTGCAGCAGGTGTGTGTGAATGCGAGTGCATGCAGTAGTGTTGGCAGCATCAAAGCCTCGGGGAGCTAAACGAAGATAACAGGATGAAAATGGAGGTGGTGGTGGGAGGGTTAAACCTGCAGCTGCAGACTCCCCTGGCATGTGGGAACAGATGCTCTCTGCCTGCTCTCCATCCATGTTTCCGCTTACATATCAGTGTGCAAACACACTGCAGCTGTCCTGGTGATGAAAGGAAGTCATTTCGATTGCTTTTGTATAATTTTTTGTTCAGAGTAGAACAATACGGGCTGCCAGCTTTGGTTTTGGTGCAGTGTAGGTGTACAGAACAACCATTTAAAGTCATTCTGTAGCTGATGAAAAACATTGGATTCTCAGTTTTCTTACTTTGTAGTTCTGAGAAACAGAAAAAAGGACCTCTCTATTTTTTCTCTGCTTTTATACTCTCTACAAGCATTTGGATATGCAAGGTTTTCACCTGACACCATGTACTAGTGCTTCAGTGTGAAATGTTCCCACAGTGTCTGCTGGCCTTGGACGATTCAATAATACATTCATCCTTACATAAAGCGAAAGTTTACGTTTGTGGCTGAAAAGCTTGAGTAGAAACAAAGAAAAAGAAAAAGTGTGGAAGCATCAGAGAAACGCGCTCAGCCTGTTTGCACTGAACAGACTCAGTGGCAGTCGTTGGTTTCTCTGGATGGACGTACTGCTGCAGATGATTTAAACTGTGAAGGTCTGAGCTGTGCTGAGGGTAACACAATAACTAAACCCCAGTTTCAAACCTGTTAGGTTCTCTATGGTTTTCAGGTTTTAGGTATTACAAAAAGATCATCTAAGAATATTTCCTGTCACTCAAATTGTCACAATAAGATTTGTCCAGCAGTGCACCAAACAGCAAAACACCCACGACAACAACTGAGCGCACTTTGGTAGAAGAACTCGACATCGTCTGTAAGACTAGAAATTTCTGTGTTTCTGTTTTGTGCTGATATCATTAAAACCTAATTCACAGATTTTAAGGGAACCCCTTTAAAGTAGCTTGGTGACAGAAACAGACTTTTTAAATCAGGAAGAATCATTGGCTTTATGGTACAAATCAGACAGTGACAGCTATAACAGCCTGCATAAAACCAGCTTCAACCTCCAGGCCTGTAAAATGAAGCCAATGCTGAAGCACCAAAGCCTGCAGTTCCTCTGCCGTCCAGCAGAGGCGCCACAGTGAGTCCATCTCCATAGACTCCCATGCAGAATAAACATGTTTACACAGACTTAAACACAATGGAGTTTTGGCCTCTCTGACTGACAGGTGGATGGTGACACAGGCGGCTGTAGCTGCTAGCTGTAGCTGCTAGGCTTCACCTCAGCTAACTGGAGTCCCTGAACTGGACCTCTGGACCATGTTTGTGCTGTTGGAGCCTTTTGGAGCATTTTTAATGCAACTATCTGACCAATAATATGGCTGCTGTGGCTTCATTGGACTAACAGACCGTCCAAGAAGGCGGAGCTCCAGTTTGCTGAGTGAGATTCTGGGATTTTATTTGAGCACTAACCCGACAACTTGTTACTTCATAACACATATCTGAGTCTAAAAATTCACAATAGTGGTATCCAAAATTCTGATGCACGAGTCCAGAACCAGTGGGTGACATCATGGCAGCTACGTCCAGTCTGAGCTCAGGAGGCGCAGTTTAAACAGCCAGCTTTACTCCAAAGTAAGAGCCTGGCAGCTCAGTGCTTTTGTCAGGTCATGGAAATCTGTGCTGATGTAGTGGATGTATTTTAAGTATTCACAGATAAAAGCCACACTGGATGTATTGCTTTTATTGTCTGCCTCCTGCCTGTCAACTGTAATTATATAGCAGTCACAGCATCAGTCCTGAGCTCTCAGAAACACATTTAAAAGCTGGACTGTATCCATAACTACCACCCAGACTGTGTGTCAGGAAATATTTATGTGTGCGGGTGAAATAGCTCCTATTAGAGCTGTGGGTTGAGATAAAGGTGAAAAATAAAGTGCACGTAGAGAGAGTGACGATGGAGTGGAGAAAATGGACATGGAGACGCGCAGCAGATAGACTGTGAGATAGACAGGTAGGCTGGCTTTGCATAAACTCTGTGGGGACATGAGGGTAGCAGTAAAAAAGTTAAAAGAGAAAACCTAATTAATGTTATCTGAGCGTCCCCGTGGAGGGAGTCGAAATTAAATTAAATTAAATCAATGTCAGCTCGGAGGAGGGAGCGAGAAAGTCTCCAATTACAGCTCAGAGCTTTGTTACCCAACCAACATGTCTCACACTGATACCGCCTCTCAGGTGTGTTTCTGTGTGTGTGTGTGTGTGTGTGTGTGTGTGTGTGTGTGTGTGTGTGTGTGTGTGTGTGTGTGTGTGTGTGTGTGTGTGTGTGTGTGTGTGTGTGTGAAGAAAAACATAAAACAGAATGCCGAAGCAGCAGCGAGGAAAAAGGGTTTGCTGAGAAAAAGTCCAGGAGGTGGATTTTCTCACTCTGAAGAGGAGCGAGCTCCTGCAGCCGTAACCTCAGCGGTTTGATCTGCAGCTGTTCAGGTAATAACAGGATAAATGTCAGGATACGGGAGAAATATGCAGGTTTACAGATAACACACAATACACTTTCATTACCCCAACATCTGGGAAAATCCTGGAAAATTGTTGCCTACTTCCAACCTGAGCTAATCTCATAAAGATCATCGATGTGGACATGAATTTCCTTTTCCTCTCTCTGGTGAAACTTAGTAAAACTTGAAGGTCTCTGTGGAGTCGGGTTCCATCTCTTTCATCTCTGGGTCGTTGTGGCTCCGGGTTAAGCAGCGTATTCCTGATCTTCTTTTTCCCCAGGAACACTTTCCAGTTCCTCTTCTGGGATACTGAGGTGATCCCAGACCAGCAGGTTCTTGGACTATCTCTGAGCTTTACGTGCCTAGAAACCCCCCAAGGAAAGATTTCCAAGAGGCCCCATTTACATGACGTTTTCAGCGATTTCCACTGGGGTCGTTTTACCATTTTACCATTTTCGAAAAGTAACACGTTCAGATGGAAATGTTTCAAAAATGATCTCCGTTTACACAGAAATGCTGAAGTTCCCATTGCCAGGCCACAAGTTGGTGGTGGGGATAGAGGAGTCATAACCACAGTGCCCATGTGCCAGTGCCCCCGCTTTCAAAAAGTATCATTTTCATGCCGTTCTCATGTAAACGGGGACTGAACCACCTCAGCTGGCTCCTGGATTTAGGAGCTCCTCATCCTCTAAGGCAGATCCCAGCTACCCTACAGAGGGAGCTGTCCTTTTACCTCTTGTTCTTTCAATAACTACTACTGTAAGAACTCATAACCAAAGAATGCCGGTAAATCGAAAGAGTCGCCTCCAGTTGAGGCCGACTGCCTCGCCCCATCTCTAAGGCTGAAAGGAAACTCACTTTGGATGCTTGTATCTGGCTCTTTGTTTTGGTCACTACCCAGACCTCATGACCAAAGATGTGGGGACATTTAAAGCCTCGCTTTGGTCCAGCACAGTGCCCACATCACTGCTGACCCTGCACAGATCCACTTTCCCATCACTTGTGATCACTTGTGATTCATAAACTTCTTCCATTGGGGCAGCAGCTCTCATCCCTCCTTCTTCCAGCGGAGAACCACAGCATCATCCTGCCTCATCATCACACTCAGCTGCAGCCAACAGAAGCACATCATCTGAAAATAAAAGCGATGGGATTCTGCCTTTCTCTCCTCACCCCTAATCAGGTCCATCATTATCACAAACAGCAGCAGCACAACAACAACTGCATCAATGTGATTCTTCACAAAATGAACCCACCTCTTCTGCAGCTCATCAGGAAACTCAGATCAGAGCAGAGAGGGGAACAGCTCCTTTGTGGCCTTAAAGGAACACCTCCCCCAAAACAGGAAGATCATCAGTCTTTATTTAAGACTGCAAATCTGATCTGAAATCTATAAAACAAAGTTCACTACCCGAACCTCCACAACCACAACCGATCACACAACGCAAACGTAACCAGAGGGATTCATTAAATGATGATGATTATTAATATATTATGATTATTCTTTAAGAGCCAAAGTTCTGAGCTGCATGTAATATACGTACTCCAAAGTAGCATAATCTGCTGATTCAAATGTGATTGAACGTGATCTGAGATTTAATTTCAGATTCAGTTTGGAGGTGATTTGATTTAGCGTGTGAGCTGCGACACGAGTGGATATTAAACCTGCAGAGAGCTCCGCGGTGCATGTCTGCAGCTGCAGATATAATTACGTCTTAATTAAATGAACAAAGCCGTGTGTGAGTGCAAATGACGTGCACTGTAAAAGAGAAAAAGGTGAGTGTGGATGGGAGGTGAAGACACAGATGTGACAATCAGACGTGGACTTTTTTCCCCTGGCAGGGAATGTGACACAGATCTGGGTGGATTAATGAGAGCCGAGCAGCCGGGAAAGCCTCTCACAGCCAGCGGGACCCAAAGAACTGATCCGAGATCCTCTGACGATAAACTGGAGACTTTTTTGTTTCTGCAGGAGGAAAGTTGCTCGAGCTGATTAAAGACAGCACAGCAGTTTTCTTCAGTAAAAGCAGCGCAGTAACAGACATTTCTAGGTGTAATCTACACAAACTATTGGACTTCAGGGTAACTGTGAAACCTTTCAAGGCCCAGAGAAGTAAGAAGGTTCATATTTGGTCTGGATTCTGAAGATTCTTTATCAGGACATTTTGAGGTTTTCTGTCTTTTTTCCCATTAGGTGAAAAGCAGCTAATACATTCAGTCTCATTCTGGTTTCAGCTCTTTGCAAAGTGATTTTTATTTCTGGTTCTGGTGCTAGAACCCCAACTCTGGGAACACTGGGATGCTGTGTAAAATGTAAATGCAAACAGAATGCAACAATTTTTCATAAACCCATTTTTTACTTAGCATAGAACACAGAAAACATATCAAGTGTTTAAGGCGAGAAAATGAACCATTTTAAGAAAAATATGAGCTTCAACTGCAGCTACAACTGCAGGACCACATTTGAACAAGCGGGTGGAGAGCAGAGGTATCAGCCTCTCAGTGGAGAGGCTGTTTGTTTATACACCAACCAAGAACAACATTATGACCAGTGACAGCTGAATAACACTGATTATCTCTGCATCGTGGCTCCTGGTAGTGGCTGGGATATATTTGTCCTAAAAATTGATGTTAGAAGCAGGAAAAATGGGCAGTGTGAGGATATGAGCGAGCTCAGAGCATCTCCAAACTGCAGCTCCTGGGGGGTCCCAGTTTCCAGGGGTCAGTATCTATCAAAGTGGTCCAAGGAAGGAACAGTGGTGAAAGGGCAACAGGGTCATGGGCGGCAGAGGCACACATGCATGCAAGGCTGGTCTGTGTGGGCCGATGCTTTGGTCAACCTTGGGTCCTTCCATCCATGTGGATGTTACTTTGACACGTACGCCTAAGCATTGCTGCAGACTATATACACGCAGGCCATGCATTCCCTGATGGCCGTGGCCTCTTTCAGCAGGTTAAGGCTCGCTGCCACAAAGCAAACATGGTTCAGGAATGGAGTATCTGTGGGATGTGCTGGTCAAACGAGTGTATTGGATAGTTCTTGTCATGAAGTAAAAATAAAGCAATAAAAGCATAAAGCCATTTAAAGCTTAGTGAATAAGCACCATCATTTAGGATTTGTGCATCATGGCCACAAATGGTCCACATCTGTGGGAAACACTGCTCTTAAGTCACTCAGTCTGATAATGTTATATAGCCTGAGATGGTCAATGAAAACTATTAATGCTCTCCCTTTCTCAGGGTACTAATCTGCCATTTACAGTCTCATTCCAGCCTTAAAAATAACTTCATTTAATGCTGCAGGGTTAAGAGGCGTCATTAAAGAGAGGCAACTTTTCCAAATGCAAAACACGTTAAAGCGAACTTCAGAGCAAAGACTCAGCACTTAATGATGCTAAGACAATGTATCCACGGATGAACAAATAAAGTTAAGACGGCCACAAATCAATCTCGACATCATACACTTTTCTCCAGAGGAAGCAGCTCATATACAAGAACAGGAGAGCAAAGTTTTCATTACTTTTAAAAACTTACACGGCTTTTGAACAGAGAAGAGAAAAAAAGAAGAGCATACAGAAACTAGTGAAGAATAAACACTCAGTGCATCATGGGACCCCCCCGCAGCCTAGGCCCATAGCAGCATAACTAAGAGGTGGTCCAGCCCTAACTATAAGCTTGATCATAAAGCTAAAACAGAATCCAAACCCAGCCAAACAACTGTGAGAATTTAAACTAAACAGACCCCAAACTCAAGCAGATAACTGAGAATCCAGAAGCTACAGTAACATCACCAATCCCACAGGGTCATGTCGAACCAAGTGCAGGACGCTGGAGACTAAACTTGAACACAGCTTTATTGCTGGAACTCGAAAAATACAAGGAAACAAGGGAAAGTCAACAGGAGCAAATTATCCAACAGGCTGGGATTCTCAGGGAAACACAGGAACTGAGGAAAACCGAGGGCTTTAATGCACAGTGGGACAAACTGGGAACACACAACACAGCTGGGGACGCAACAGGTGAGCCCGATCAAACTAATGAGACGGAGGAAGCAAAACTAAACACAATGTACACGAGACGCAAGACTAACAAAATAAAACAGGAGCACCAAACAGACACGAGACTTGATACAAATAAACTATAATACAGAACTCAGACAATAAAACTAACGCCCGAGGATCAAGGAAAGATACCAAGCAGATATGACTAAAAAGGAACAAAACTCAAAATTGTGAACAATAAGAAAGAAAAGAAAAAAATAAATAAATAAAAAAAAAACTGAATTTGAGTCCACAACAGAAAACGTTGGGTCATAGACCCAGGATCAGAACACAGAAGCAGTCTCCTTTTGGACAGTAACCCCTGTAGTTTCAGAGACTATGGGATGCTGCCCTTACACACATGAGAAACCAGCAACAAGGCCAGCCAAAAAACTCCACCTGCCAGACCAGCACATTTCTGCTGAGTCACAATGGTTAAGAAGAAGTTAAATTCTGCATTCAACAGAGAACCAGTGACGAGAAGTTAACCAAGAAGCACTTTTCTTGTCCCACTGCAGCGTTCTGGAGCAACATGAAGGTCAGCCCGATAATCTCAGAGGTTCCAAATGCATGAGCTCGTTTTTCAGCATCAGTCTGGGGCTCGATGATTTTAGTGGAATCAGAAGAAAGAAAGCAGTCCTACATATTTGTGCAAATCACAGTCAAACACAGCACCCTCAGTTCAGTCTGAATTTGGAAAATCACAGGTCATCCAGGCCTTCATGTGTTTGAAACATCCCTGTAATGTGACTAAGTTATTCAAGTTGGCTAATATAACTGAGTATCATCTGCATAGAATAGAAATGACTGGCTTCATTGCTGGCAGGCATGCAGTGAAGCTGCACACAGGGGTTGTGCTCTTCAGTTTTCATTGCTTGCTCTTTTTACTTTCTGTGTGTTGTTCCTTTGTGTTTTCAGTTTTGTGTTTGTCGCTGTCAGTTTGTGTAGTTTTTGGTCCTTTTGGTGTACTTTAGGAGAAGCAGGGCTTTAAATTTAACACATTCTGTATGTGTGTGTTGTCTCATGAGCCTTTACCACAGTTAGCCTGAAGCTACAGTGTTTTTGTCCAGCATGGAGAGCTCTCCAGCTTCACGTGCTTCCACATGTTCTATGACATGAAAAACTGTTGTTCCTGTTCTGAAAGCTCTAAGAATCAACATGTCAGTGAGACAACACTGATACACCATTAGCTGCTTTTCCACCTCACATCTTCACTATAAGTGACTCCTCATAAAAAGCTAATAACCATGTGCCTGCAGAAGCATTCAGACAGCTTAATTACAGAGTGAAGAGCCACTGCAATACATTCTGTATGTCTTCAGTGTGTGTGTGTGTGTCCTGGACTGATGTTTTTGGAGTTAGCTCCTCCATTTGGGGAGGCCTGAAAAAAGGTAAGACTCAGTGGTGCTTTCAGGAGAACGATGATGCTGCTGGGTGTTTGTGGCACATCCTGGCTCCTCACACACAGTGAAAAGACACAATGTCTTTCCTTATCTGGAGAGCTAGTGTAGGATGAAATGTTGATGATTTTTTTTTTACTTCCAGCAATGGATGACATCATCATATTTTATGGACAAAAAAATGCATAACCAAGAGGTGGAAGGTTTCTCATTTGGTGGCCTCGGGAGTCTTTGCTTTTGTAAGAGTGATGCGGACCTTCTGGAGTCATTGAACAGTGGCAGCTCACACTGGAGCAGTTTGCAGCCAAGTGAAGCTGTACAACAAAGAGTTAAAGCTCCAAGTCTGGCTCTCATCTCGACTCTGGGGTGAGGATGAATTTCTGCTCCAAGTGGAAGGGTCTTCTTCACAAGTGAGAGAAAAGGGGAGGTGAAGCATCTGTGGTAAAGAGAGAGCTGAGCATGAAGGTAAAGCTGCTGATTTACCCTCACCGATGGCTACGAGCTCTGGGTAGTGACTGAAAGATTGAGATGGAAGATACAAGTGGCAGAAATGAGCTTCCCGTGAAGGGTGTCTGGGCTCAGCCGACCCCAGGACACACTGGGGAGGGAGACATCTCAGTGTCCCTTTGTAAGCGGTTTAAGGTGGAGGTCTGCTGCCTTTGACCTGACTGAGTGGCAGAAAATGGGTGGATGATTTAGTTTCATCTGCTTCTCCTGAACAATTATTTCTCCGTCTTTCTGCAGACCTAGTAATCATATAGTATATAATAGTACACATATATTTGAGTCAGATATTAACATAAATGCAGTTTTTCTGTCTTTCTCAAACTAATTTTGTAGAGCACAGTGACTCACCTTGTAAAGCAAACCTTCAGCTTCAAACACTGCTTCTGATTAGAGGAGAGTGATTTGGATTGTTGTTTACCACACTGTAAACCTCTGGCCTCCACCTTCCCCACAGCAAGTGCTGATTCCTCCTCTAATGACTGTGGGTGTGATTCACTTCATACTTCGCCTCCGTAATTGTCCCCTACTAATGTTGTCCAATCACTCTATCTGTGATGTATCCTCTGACTTCACCTCATTAATCAGTGTTAATTATAACTGCCTTTTCTAGTGGTTGTTGTAATTGAATTAGTGCCAGGAGACCAAGGTAAAAGAGGTCAGTGTTGCAGGAAGTTCAGGTTTGTGCTGCCGCACAAGAGGCAAAAGGAGCAACAAGAGAGAGAGCAGGAGAAGAGCAATCAGAGAGATGAAGTTTTAACGAGAAATAGGAATGAAGGCGTGGATGAGTAGAGGGCATGTAACAGGGAGGATGATGAGAATGGAAATCATGGCCGACTAATCCTGAGAGCTTGTTGTAAAAGTGATTTCCCAGCAGACTGCGTCTGGTTTGAATTGTCACACTTTCTCCACTTAATTTTCACACACAGGAATATTTCTTTTTACCATCCAATATTTGCCTCTCGCTCGAGTCTGTTTGCACCGCAGAACAGTTCCTGTGCAGACATCATAATATAGATTCTGTGGGTTTTGTGTTAGTCTATTTTCAGTCTGTTTTAGAAAGGAGAATGCAAAGCTTCTTTGTAGGAGCTGTTATCTCAAACGCCTCTTGTGTCTTGTGATGTGAGGGCGATTGTGTCGCAGCCAAGCCGCCGCCACTGCAGAAACTCCTCCGGTGTTTCTGTTTGAAATCTGGCATCAGTCAGTGTGCTGCTGCAGGCTGCAATTTCAAGCACATCCACACAGGATGTTCAGAACACTTCTAATGAACCCGAGTGGCAATGCCAGCTTGTTGCTTTAATGTTGCAAAGAGTCAGTAACATATCAGATAATAGACTGCTAATTGGTGCTAATCAACACAAACACATATTCATATGAGCATGTGTCCACCTCACTGCGGTCAGAGCATGGTAGAGCAGGCATACCTCTGCCTAATGAATACCAGGACATTTCCAGTCCATACAAAATCAGTGATCTCCCCAATGTGCTCTGTGTCCTGAGTAGGGTCTCCCAACGGTTTCCAAACACCTGGAAAACCATCAATGAAGGGGACCCAGGAGGACCTGAACCATCACGATTGGGTCCTTTTAACACAAAGTAGCAGAAGCTCTGCTCTGGGCTCCCCTCTGGATATCTGAGCTCATAACCCCGTCTCACTCAGACTACAAAGTTCAAAGCTGCGACACCTCGCCCAGAGAAGGAACCCACCTGGATCCTCCAGCAGAACCAGTAGTGACCTCCACCTTTTCCCTGCGAGTCTGCTACCTTCTCATGCTAACTAGGCCATTGTGTTGGAGCTTTTGGTGCTTTCAGATTACCAGTGTTTTTTGGGGGGGTTTTCTGGTGCCACTATCCTTGTGCTGCAACCACCTTTTGTGCTTTTCCTAAATCTCAGGATTGGATCACTATGCTTGCTTTGCACCACCTGCCTGCCTCTCTTATCTTCTCCCATAGCTGCAGAATTTCATCAGCTCGCCGACCTGTTAATACTCCCGGACCAGAATCCCACATAACATTAAGTATCGCCTTCACTGTTTCTCCTGCTATTAATTATTCCCTGGCTTTTCATTCTCCTATTGATTCACTTCTCCTTCTTCTCAGGATTCACCTGGACCCCCTTTTATGCAAGTGTGTAGTGGTTTGTGCTTTGTTGCAATAAACATTGTTGAACCTTACGTGCTGTTCGTCTTGGATTTTGCACTTGAGTCCTCTTTTACGGAGTATGGCACATGCCTTGTAAAACAGACAGGATGTTTCTAATTTTAGAAATATTGTGCAAATGCAAAAAAGCAGTCCTACATATTTAATATGTGCATTAAAGGACATATCCTGGTCAAAAATGACTCAAAGTCATTGTATAGTGTAAATGAAATTGGTCCTATCACAGAACCCTGTGGAACTCCATAATTAACCTTAGTGTGTGAAGAAGACTCCCCATTTACATGAACAAATTGGAGTCTATTAGATAAATATGATTCAAACCACTGCAGTGCAGTACCTTTAATACCTATAGTATGCTCTAATCTCTGTAATAAAATGTTATGGTCAACAGTATCAAAGCTGCACTGAGGTCCAACAGGACAAGAACAGAGATGAGTCCACTGTCAGAAGCTGTGAGACCTTAAACTGCAAAAACAGGAAAATAGAAAACTGTAAACTTATTGTTAGAAAAACTCACTGAGTGAAGCGCTGGGACAGGGGGAACAGATGCTCTAATGAGGGACACAGGGATTATATAACCACACAGTTAACCAGGCAAGGAGACACAGGTGAACTAAGTCACAGGAGATAAGACAAAGGAAGCAAAACTAAAGGAACACAAACATGAGACTTGACCCAAGAGGTGGGAGCACTGAGGGAGGAATTCTACTCTACAGGAAACCAGGCACAAACCCTAAAACTCTAGAAATACATGACACAATATGACTTTAAACAAGTCAGGAATGAATCCAATATTTAAAAAAACAAAGCTTGAAAGTAAAAAAAAATGCAGAGCAAACTAACCCCGAACCATGACACTGGCCTCTTTCAGGATGATAATTAGGAATTTTAGGAATGTTCTGAGGAACTGATGGAGCATCTGTGGTCCAAACCACAGAGCACGACTGTGCAGCTTTCAGGACTTTGAGAGTTGACGTGTTGTGACCTTCAGAGGTTTCTGCCTTTATCAGAGGGGAGTGACATGATATTTGGTAGGTGTTTTCAATGTTTTGACTGATTAGTGTAAATCCATGGTACACATCCATTGAAAAATCCTCCAGCAGATCCCTCTCCCTCTGGTTCGAATCCCTGACTTGCTGCCTTTAACATATGAGACTGTTTTCCTTTGAGCAAACTCCACTGGGGGCTGAGTTTTTACAGTTACGTGACTAATTACATTCCCTGATGAGATTCATATTTTGTGACAGAAGTCTGCTAATTGCTATAATCCTCCCTGCAGGTTACAGAGCAAAATTGAATTTAAAATTTAAAGCAGAGTCTTCGTGTTTTGATCCATGTCACCTGAGGTTTGTGAAAACCAGGACAGCAGGTTCATCTCCTGCTCTGCTCAGAGGTGGAACGACTGATGCAAACAGACGGACAGAAGGAAAGGCCGTGTTTCTGGCTGTTTGCTCCTCTTCCATCTAAATGAGTCGTATTTCCACCGGCTGATGCAGAACTCTGCGAGTTTCTGCTGCAGCTCCTTTGATCTGTGCTGGCAAATTTGACATAATGAGGGGGCTGCATGCTGCCCTTTGTGGCAGTCCGCTGGTTGGATGAACACATCACAAATTGAACATATCCAGTTTATTATAAGGAAGAAGGGGCCCGACAGACCCTGAGCTCATGCTTCGTACTGCTGCATGTTCCAGAGTGTACAGACGCCACATTTCAACCACCAGTTTGTAACTTTAATATAACAAGAACATCTGGTGGGAAGAAACATGCACAATTCACCTGAGATCACAAGAAAGAGAAACAGAGATTTTGATCATATAAATGTCTTTGCCTTTTTCTCACTGCACTTACATTTGGATCCTTTTATCATTAACAAATTAAAAAATGTGGGGTGAGAAACACTGGCTCAAAGGGAGGGTGGCCTTACAGGGAGAGGAGCCCAAAGACCTTTTTACAGATCAGTGTGTTCCCATCATGACGAGTATTATAGTTCTGTTTTGTCAGATGCTTCCTGTGTCTCCCTGTTGCACACATGGCATGCTTTATGCTGATGCTCTGACACAGTGGTCGTGGCTACAAAAGCCAAATTAGGAGGTTGGAAGGGAGGCACTTTGTGTTTTTTATTTGGTATGCTAAGTTGTTGTTAGGTTTAGGTGCCAAAACCTACTTGGTTAGGTTTAGAGCAGTGGCATTCAGTCGGGGCAAGCAAGGCAGGCAGCTTGCCCAATGAAATGCAAAAACAGACATGAATTAAAACCAGCGTTGCATCCATCCTTCAACTGTCTCTGGAAGGAGGCTTAAGCCTAATTGACTCTGATCCCAGTCAAACCTGTAGCATCTTGATTTCATGGCAATGTCCTGTTAACATCGTGACATAAATCCCCTCTTAAATTAAGGTTTACATTTTTTCAATCTTTTCAATCTTTACATTTTTTCAATCCTTCTCTATCGATACTGATAGTTACCCATGGCACACAGTGCTCAAGCCTTTTAATTCAACTGTGATTTTTTAGGTATATATATATATATATATATATATATATATATATATATATATATATATATATATATATATATATATATATATATATATATATATATATATATATATATATGTATGCTGACCTGAGAGGACCCTGCAATAATTACAGAGATATGTGGTCCTCACAGGATAGCCACTATAAACATATGCATATGATGTATTACTGTAGATTAAGCATAATATAAATTATTTAAAATGAGCTTAAGCTGAACCATCTGCAGCAGTGGTATTGATCCATAAATCACTGATGGGGAACATGCTTCTGCAGAATAAATACTTTAACTTTTGATATTTTATGTCCAATTTCCCCAAAACATTGTTTTTATTTTCAGCCCCACAAACTTTTTTCATAAAGTCTCTGATTCAATGGCTCCAAACCGCCGTCTTTTCTCTCTGCATAGGTGGAGCTGTTCCATATCGCCCACTCCACCATCACCCGTGGGAAAACACTGTCACATCCTTCAGAGTAATATTTCCAGGACACCCTGTGGTGAGCTGGTGTGGCGCACATGCTGAATTCAGATTTAATGGACAGTCATTCTTTTACCAGTGAAAGGTTTTCGGGCCACGCTGTGAGAATCTGTTCGTAAAATAAATGCCTCACCGTTTTCTGAATGGGCAGCTAATTAGAAGTGAGCGCTGTGTCCAGGTGGACCCGCTGACATGTCTCTGAGTATTTAATGGCTAAATTAGCAGCAGTTTAGAATCTGAAACGACGTGCAGAAAAGCAGCAGGGTGGCTTTGAGTGTGTCACATGGCTTCATCCCATTTTGATTTGAAGCTCTGACTCATGAGAGGTGCTGAAGGATTTTGAAAGAAATTATTCATGGATTTCTGACTAAATTAATCACACTGGGACTCTTATTATTTCACTTTTACTAGACTTTCAAAGAAGACAGAAAGTTATAGCTTAATGTTGCAGAGGTGAAGCACAGGTTGTTCACCCACTGAAACATAAACAACACTCTTTATATGGAGGCCCGAAGGTGCCAAATAAATGAAACCTGTTCATAGTTTTATTTCCACCTGGACCTTTACAGCCTGTGAATACTGTTTTTAACTCTCTCTAATCAGCTTCATTAAGCCATTTTATTATTTGTGTTAATGCATTCAGCTTTTTACACATTTTATTGTATTTTATTCAGATTTTTTATTTTTTTTTAACTGAGCCACTTTTTCCTTTCTAACTGAGCTCTTTGGTTTTACAGATGAAACCACGTTGTTCCTCTTTAATCCGAGGTTCGACTAACGGACCCTCCTTTCCAGCACGCTGGCATAGACCTTCTCAGGGAGGCTGAGGAGTGTGATCCCCTGATAGTTGGAGCACACCCTCCAGTTCCCCTTCTTAAAGATGGGGACCACCACCCCGGTCTGCCAATCCAATGGCACCGCCCCAGATCTCCATCCAACGTTGCAGAGGCGTGTCAACCAAGACAGCCCTACAACATCCAGAGCCTTCAGGAACTCAGAGCAAATTTCGTCCACCCCAGGGGACCTGCCACCAAGGAGCTGTTTAACCACCTCAGTGACCTCAGCCCCAGGGATGGGGGAGTCACCCCCCTCATCCCCAGACTCTGCTTCCACTACAGAAGGCGTGTCAGTGGGATTAAGGAGGTCCTTGAAGTATTCCTTCCACCGCCTGACTATGTTTTCAGTTGAAGTCAGTAGTGCTCCCCCTACACTATACACCGTGCATGTAGAGCACCACTTTCCCCTCCTGAGTCGCCTGATGTTTTGCCAGAATCACTTCGAGGCCGTCCAAAAGTTTTTCCATGGCCTCACTGAACTCCTCCCACACTCGAGTTTGTGCTTCAGGCTGAGCCATGTCTTGCTTGGCCTCCTGGTACCTGTCAGCTGCCTCTGTATTCCCACAGGCTAACCAAGCCTGATAGGACTCCTTCTTCAGCTTCATGGCTCCCTTTAACTCTGGTGACCACCATCTGGTTCGGGGATTACCACCACGACAGGCACCATCAATCCATTATTGAGCCACAGCTCTGTGCCTCAGCCTCAGTAATGGAGGTGTGGATCATGGTCCATTCAGACTCAATTTTCTCAGCCTCCCTCTAATTGGTGCTGAAGTTCGGCCAGAGGTGGGAGCTGAAGATCTCTTTATCTTCGACCTACTACCTTGGGTGTCCTGGTGCCACAACCTTCCTTTTCTCTCAAAGATCCTTGAAAGAGTAGTTGTAAAACAGCTAACTGATCATCTGCAGAGGAACGGTTTATTTGAAGAGTTTCAGTCAGGTTTCAGAATTCATCACAGTACAGAAACAGCATTAGTGAAGGTTACCAATGATCTTCTTACAGCCTCTGACAGTGGACTCATCTCTGTTCTTGTCCTGTTGGACCTCAGTGCAGCTTTGACTGATGCACTGAGTGTTTCTTTTCATTCACCTCCTTTTACTCTGTTTATACTTCACTCTGTATTTGATCATTAGTTATTATTAATCTCTGTCTCTCTCCCCCCTCAGCAGATGACCCCCCCTCCCTGGTTCTGGTTCTGCTGGAGGTTTCTTCCTGTTAAAGGGAGTTTTTCCTTCCCACTGTCACCAAGTGCTGCTCATAGGGGGTCGTTTTGACTGTTGGGTTTTCTCTGTATTATTGTAGGATTTTTACCCACAATACAAAGCGCCTTGAGGCGACTGTTTGTTGTGATTTGATGCTATATAAATAAAACTGAACTGAATTAAATTATTATTCAGCCTTTAAAGTTTTTCATTAATTTTGCCTTCACAAAGTACAATTAAACTGAAGCAGGACTTGAACACATAGGTTTGCACTGGTGTTTTCTTTGTTACACTCCCTCATCACTGGAGGCACAATAACACATTTTATCATTTGTTGTTTGGTAATGTCACACTTCTACAGCCAAATAATCTGCGATAAAAAATGAGTTGGAGTTAAGAGTGAAGACTGTGATTTTTAAAAAGGAAAATGTGTTGGGCTGCTCCTCGGGAGTCTGTGTCAGCTCCTTCAGGTATGAGTGATCACCTTGCATGTTCAGAGACGTGAGTCTGTGTATTCTTCATGAGCTTTGAGCCTCTTTTCTTTTCCTGAGAGACGATGAGGACCGAAGGTCCATCCATCTCCTCCTGCTCTGCAGGACGAGCGCTGCCGACAACACAAGCACACGATGAAGGAGCAGCATCGGAGCCACATCTGTGAAGGACCCGAACTGCCACTCAGTCAGTCACACACAGCTGTCATCAGCCCAGGATCTGCCGCAGCTCATCTACAGTTGGGAGGTGATGTCATCAGCTATCACTAATGTGGACGAATGGCTACATGACCATTAACAGCTAAAGACTGAAGGGTTCTCAGCTACACATAAAATTAAAAAAATAATGATAATTTTAGGAAATTGTTCTAAACTACATTTAAAAATTAAATAAAATCTATGAATAAAAATTCAACCAATAACAAAAAATATGTAAAAACTAAATAAAATTTCCCCAAATAACAAAGAGCTGAAAAATAATAAACACCCAGCAGAGAAATAATACCCCAAATCTATGTGCTGATAAAATAGATCAATTCCTCCATACTCCATCATAAAAGACTAGAAATGTATTTTATTGGCTTTTAACACTAGTAAAATATTTTATATTCTTATTTAAACTGAGATCCACGTGAGCAGATGATGGCACAGTCTGCATATGGTATTCAGTTTATTCTCCCTCACAGCATCCTCTGAAAAACTAAATGAAAAAGGAGAAACGAACATTTGCAGTTATGAATCATGATTTCTGTGTTTGTACCTCACTTTCATTATTGTCAGTATTTATACCTGAGCATCAAATTTCATCATAAAAGAAGAAAAACTCACTGAGATGAAATTTAAAATTTCACCAATGACGAGAGAGAGGGATTGACCTTTGACCTTGATAATGAATTCATATGTTCTTGGGCCCCTGAGGAATATTTCCACAAAGTTTCATCAGTTCAAACATTTTGAGTTATACTGACAGACGGACAATAGTGAAGACATAACCTGATGTTTTAATAGGAATATAATAATAGTCATAATCAGGACAGGAAAATTAGACCAAATGGGAAAAAAGAAATTAAATCATAACTTTCATTTAACTTGAATTACAAATAATAAAGGAAAGGGAACATTTGCATACATGAAAATAATACATAGTTTCCAAAATAAATAAAATAATAAAGGCAGGTAAAGAAAATATGTTATTAAAATAATAAATCTTACAAATTATTTATAGTGACAAATAAAAGGGAACTAAAGAAAAATGGAAAATAAAGCAATGCGATAAATAATAAATTAAATTAAATTAAAAATCAATTAATAAAAATAATTCTGAATAACAAAAAGTAAAACTTACTTTGAAAAAGATTTAAAATAAAATAAAATAAAAAGTGTATATTTATATGAAAATTCAAACAATTAAAATAAATAAAAAATGACATAAAATGTGATAAATAAATAAAATATTTAATACACAATCAATAACCATAAAAATTGAACATTTTTCAATAATAAAAGATAAAATAAACAAATCAACAAATAAACAGTCAGTCAGATTAAACGTTGCTCTGAGGTCACACCCCAGGTCAACCTAAGGTGCAAAGCACGTGCGTGATGCTCGTTAGACGCCTGGAGAAAGAGAGAGAGAAAGAGAGAGAGAGAGAGAGAGAGAGAGCGTGTCTCTGTGTGTTTTGGGTGAGGAGGGGGTGAGGAAGAGGAGGAAGAGGAGGAGGAGGAGGAAGAGGAGAGGGAGGGCGGTTTCTAGGTTTCTCTAGGTCCTCAGTGCTCGCACGCGCCGGGTTTGCTGAAGGACGCACGAGGCTGCTGCTGGAGTGGATCTAACCGGCGGGAGACGCGCGTGCCGTTACGCACCGGGCTGCTCCGGTGTGTGTGTGTGTCTTTGCGTGTGTGTGTGTGAGGAAGAGGAAGAAGAGGAGCGGAGAGTGTGACAGCGACCCCCGGGGAAAGTTGGAGTAAAGCGGGCGGAGTAAGGGGTGGGGGGGACAGCATCTGGATGGTCTTCACCGAGCAGAGAGCTCGTTCTCCGGGCGAACCGCGGGACGCACTCCGGAACATGCGCTCCTTCCCGGACTCTCACAGCACTTCTCCTTCTTCTTCTGGTGCGTCCCTCCCGGGGCTGCTGTGAGCCCGGGGGGGTGGGGTGGGGGGGGTCCCACCGTGTCCGGGGGTACGTGCTCGCTCCGCCATGTCGGTGGTAGTTCGCGCGGTTTGCAGAGAGAGTGAGTGAGAGATTCCGACGCTCAGAGAGAGACAGCATGACTTCCTGTGGGATTACACCCGGACGCGACATGATCCTCATTAACATCATCGGCGTGCTGCTCGTGCTGGGTGAGTACACCTCCGCTTCCTGCGTGCACGCGCACAGGTGAGGGCAGAGCCTCGGTTCGTGCCCTGTTTGTCATCATGAAGCTGTCAGTCAGCTGCATCTAAAGCACCTTCAGATGCGCTCGTGCGCTGAAACACCTGAGTAACCATCAGCAGGAGTACTCGAATACTGACAACAATACTCCCAAGTACAAGTAAAAACGCTGTAGTGTGTATATTGAACTTTACTGAAGCACCCAGAGCAGCTCATGTGATTATGTCCGAGCAGCTGTGTGTCACGGAGTATAGAGAGGACTGAGTGTCACCCTGTAACTAAAACGCTCTCCTGGGGTTTCTGCTCTCCTGGGCACAGCTCATCTCACACTGAGCAGATGGAGCCCCTTCAGGGGTGGTACCCTCTGAGGTACTACCATCATACCCCTGACCGGGTGTACTCATTTATACTCCCAGTAGTTTGAGTACTGCCACACCGGGGCTACTAATGTAATGGTACAAAAATGGAGCCTCGTTAGCACTCTTTATATCAGGATATATATGGATCTTTCTGTGTGGGAGGGAAGCAGATCACCCGGAGAACAGAAGGTCGCAGGAACCTTTGTTCTGATGCTGAATATTAAATCTAGAAGAAACTGTGAAAATCTGAACTTTTTACTGCTGGGGAAACATTTACATAGCTACCCTGTGGTCCAGTAATTACCCCTCAGGGCACCTGTGAGAGCTTTTGCTCTGCCCCCATTTCTGAGTGCTTATCTGATGTGATCTGATGTTGCTCTGTAGAGTCTTTATGTTGCAGCATGTTGAGGTGGAGCTGTGGGGTGGCTCACTCATCTGTCTGCAGTGTGAAGCTGTGTTTCCTCCTGAGATGAGGCAGACACCTTTAAGCTTTCTTTGTCTCTGCAGAGTTTAAATGCACATTTCATGAGTGCAGCAGAGCATTTTAACCTTGTGGGCCAGCAGGGGGCGCCTGCAGCCCTACTGACCTACCACCAACCTCAACAAAGGGAGTGTAACCCAGGTTATTTTTTATAGCTACAATGCACAGATGTCCCCTGAAGGCATCGCATCCAGACAGTCTGGGATGAGGGAAACTCTGGGAATGTGGGTCACAGGAAATTAAATCAAGGCAAATCCAGGTGTGTTTTTGGGAAACCAGTTTAAGCTTCAGGCCATCAGAGTCACAGTCCAGCTCCTCTGACCTTTAGGGTTCAGTAAGCTTAAAGGTGTGGCACTGTGATGGTTAAGTTGGGGGGGTTAGTGAGATGTTTGTGAAAGCAACATGGCTGGACCGTCCTCCTGCACACAGTGCAGAGCAGGCCGCAGTACGTCTCAGACACAAAATCAAACCAGCTCCAGCTCTGAGGTGGCTCAGATACACCGTTTTCTCCATGGACCAGGTGGACATGAACAGACCCCTCTAATTATTATGAAGATAAAAGAGAACTTCAAGCCTGAGTGGTACATCAGAGCTCTTCACTGCAGATGATAAAATTACCAACACAGGTCAGGATGAATCTAAAAGCAGCTCCACAGCACAGCCTCGATCATGGATGATTTCCACATGGATGATAAAAGTTTAGGTTTGTATGGATTTCTAACTGCTTATTTAAGAGGAAAGAAATGCCTGAGTTAGCTGAGAGTTGTGCGTTAGTAATAAAATATTCAGTTGGTCCAGTAAACAGAGAAAAGGACGCACCATGAATGCAGTCTCAGCTGTAACGGACAGTTCGGCTGTTGGAAACATTCGACTCTGGATTTAGAGAAGGTGGGAGTTACCTGGTCTTCAGTTTTTGGGAGTAAACTTCCTGTATTTGTTCGTCTGAGATTCTCCTCAGCCACAGTGGGATCCCTGCACTTCTCTACACTTCTGCCATTTTGCTGAGCTTAAAACTTCAAATTCTGGAACTGCCCGTCGGCTTTCAGAGCCGAACCAGCCTTACGGATGAAACATCTTCAAGAACTTAGAAAAAGAAGTTCAGGTGCTTTCAGTCGACCTGTATAAGACTCTTCTTCAGAACCCAACACCAGAGAAAGTCTGAGGCACCGCTGAAAGTTCAACACAGTGAAAGATCAGCGTGGCTGTTCTCCAGATGTTCTGACTGAAGCATTTCTAAAACACCAAAGCGTGCAGCTCTGCGGGAACTTTGGACAGAAACAAAGATGAAAGACTAAACAGCAGTGACGTTTGGAGGGCTACGCTGTAAATAAATACGCTGTATTTCCAGAAGTATCCACTCACCATCCAGCTCACTGAATCCAGGTGTTCCAGTCACTTCCACAGGTGTATAAACCAGCACCTAGGCATGCAGACTGCTTCTACAAACATCAGTGAAAGAATGGGTCGCTCTCAGGAGCTCAGTGAATCCCAGCGTGGTACCGTGATAGGATGATACCTGTGCAACAAGTCCAGTCACTGCTGAATATTCCACAGTCAGCTGTTAGTGGGATTATAACAAAGTGGGAATGACAGCAACTCAGCCATGAAGTGGTAGGCCACGTAAAATCACAGAGTGGGGTCAGAGGATGCTGAGGGTCATAGTGCACAGAGGTCACCAACTTTCTGTAGAGTCAGTCACTACAGACCTCCAACCTTCATGTGACCTTCAGATCAGCTCAAGAACAGTGAGAGCTTCATGGATGGGTTTCCATGGCAGCTGCATCCAAGCCTTCCATCACCGAGCTCAGTGCAAAGCGTTGATGCAGTGGTGTAAAGCACGCCGCCACTGGACTGTAGGGCTCCATTTACACGAGAACGTTTTCAGTGTTGTGTTCAGACTGAAACGTTTCAGAATGCTGTCCGTTTACAGCGATCCCTCACCTATCGCAGGGGTTACTTTCCAGAGACCCCCGCCACAGGTGAAAATCCGTGAAGTAGCAGCGTTATATTTATTTTATTATTTATATATATTTTAAGGCTTCGTAAACCTTTCCCACTCTCTTATTAACCTTTCCAACACGCTCATAAACACTTCATATGCTCCTAACCCTCTAACACCGAGCGTGTCGCCCGGCTGATCAAAGGAACTTCGAATTACCGTAATTACTCGACCATTCGTCCTGTCAGAAAAATTCAGATGGTGTCTGAAAGTGGAGAAATTGTGCTTCACAGGCAGCATATGGTTATTACAGTAATTGTTACTGTAAGTCCACGAACGGCAGCAATTTGAAGTGCGTTGTGTCTCAGAGGACATGCTTGGCATTATATTAAACACTTTCTACACTCTTAAACCTACATAACTTTAACAACATATAAAATTCTACATGGGTACTCTCCAGTGAAGTATACTCCAACTTGAATGATGAAGATGATGAATTATGTAGCTGTGCAGTACTGATGGTGATGAAGGTGATGAGATGAATGTACAGTACTGCACAGCCAAGAAGAGCATTACAGCTCCACTTAATCAGGCGCTTCGTCAGCTGGCGTATCTTCACCCTCGGCCCTAACTTCTATTTCACTAAAGGCTTAGGCGCAAAACTCCACGATACAGCATTAGATACATTTAAAAAACAAAAAAACTAACCTGGCAATGCAGTGAAGTCACAGTAAGTGAACTGTGCTATAACCAGGGATGACTGTACACAGAAATCCACGACACTGATAATGCTGCTGTTCCTACAGCCAAGCCACAAGTTGGCGGTGTGGCTATAGGAGCTGCACAGTGCACATGTGCGAGTTCCCCCATTGACTGGCCTGCACAGAGCCCTGACCTCAGCCTGATAGAACACCTCTGGGATGAGTTAGAGCGGAGACTGTGAGCCAGGCCTAAACCTGTGGAAAGACTTCCCAGAAGAGTTGAAGCTGTAGCTGCAAAGGGTGGACCCACATCATATTAGACCCTCTGGATTAAGCATGGATCTTACTCAGGTTCCTGTGCGAGTGAAGGCAGACGAGTGAATACTGTTGGCAGTGTAGTGTATAATCAATCAATCAATAAAATTATTTGTATAGCACATTAAAACAACAGCCGTTGACCAAAGTGCTTGACAGGGCATAAAACAAATAAAACAACAAATAAAATAATATAAAAACAAAAGAACATAAAGCAAAAATAAAAACACAATAAAACCCATAAAGAATGCAATAAACAATGAAGGACTGTAATAGTAGTGCCAATAATAATGCCAAGAAGGTCTATCTAGCAGTCTGAAATGCACAAGCAAATTAATAAGTTTTAAGAAGTTTTTTAAAAGTAGGGGAATGAACTTCTCTTATGTGGAGAGGAAGGTCATTCCAGAGTTTAGGCGCCACCATGGCAAAGGCTCTATCCCCTCTGCTCTTCAAATTAGATTTGTATCTCCAGCTTTTGAATGGAGGACCTCAGTTCTCTTATCGGATGTAGGGCCTCAACAATTCAGTTAAATAAACAGGTGCTAATCCGTTTAGACTCTTAAAAACCAGAAATAGTATTTTAAACTGGATTCGAAAAGAAATAGGAAGTCAATGTAGAGAGGCTAAAATGGGCGAAATGTGATCACACCGTTTAGTGCCTGTCAACAGCCGCGCTGCTGCATTTTGAACTAGTTGTAGGCGATTGGAAAGACGCTGTTCACATCCCACATAAAGCGAGTTGCAATAGTCCAAACGACTGGTGATGAAAGCATGAATTGCTCTCTCCAGGTCCGGTGGTGGGAGATATCCCTTTATTTTACTTAAAAGTCTTAAATGAAAGACTAAACATGTCTTGACTACCGAGTTAATCTGTTTATCAAATTTCAGAGCAGTATCAAAAATGATATCAATGTTTCTAGAAGATGGGCGCACAAAGTGTAGTGTATAATGACGGTTAGCTACAGAGCTAAGGCTGGGCTAATATGAGCACATGAAGGAGGATGAGGAGTTAAATTTTTCCTCAATAATAGTTCACATTGAGGACCCTCGATGGGCAGAAGGCACAAAGAAGATGCCGGAAACGGATCAAACTTCAGCCAAGAGAACGTCTGAGATGATCCATCCACAGCACGAGGTCAGCCATCAGTGCTGCTGCGTGTCCTGATCCTCAGCGTCATGTCCACGCTGGAATCTGAGCAGCCTCCAAATATTCTGTGTCCGTGAACACAGTGAGTTTTTAAGAGACAAAGAGCTGCAGCACATCGTAAAGCCAAGAGACTCGTCCAACGCAGGAAATGCTTGAACAGAAACGCGGCTGATGCGTCATCGCTTAACGAGCATTTCCTCCGGAGCGCTCACAGTGCGAGCAGGCAGCGAGTCGTGACGGTGACAGAGAGCCGAGAGGCAAAAGTAAGAAACCTTGTGAATGATGGTTTCAGATTAAAAACTCAGCACTGAGGAATCAGTGGGTGGTGGATCCTGATCTGACAGCTTCTTTATTTCCACCCAGATTGTGTGGTTGTGCTGTGAGCTGCTGTGAGGTCACAGTTAAGTCTTCATATTGAAACTGACGGCACTGATGGCTGTTTTGTTTCCGTTGACTGCAGCCTTTAAGGTGAACTCGGCTGATTTCTTGTGCAGTTTCTGTTCAGAGACCTCATTAAGCCTCCCGCTGCCTGTCGATTTCTCCTCGGTGCTTTCAGCTTTTGACAGAAGAAACAGAAAAACTGCTCATTTTGTATGTGAACTTCACATGTGCTGAGGTCAGAAATGCTCTGCATCGATTGTTGTGTGGGTGCCTGTTTGAGTTTTGCCTGAAGTGCAGAGTGAGACTAAGAACCGGGGAGAAGACGCTGCACGCTGCAGCGGTTTTTACTTTTATTTTGAAGGTGAACTTCAGTGCTTCTGCAGCCCAGCGTGCGTTTCCAGGTGCTGGTGTCGTGGAGTCGGACCATATCTGAGAAAACTGCAGAAAAGATGAAGAATGTGTGGAACGAAACAGAAATCGATACAGGAGTGAAACCGAACACCTGCAGAGACAAACGCCACGCGCCCCGCAGCCTTGCATTGGCCCCCACAGGCCCTGCTGTCGGAGGCTGCTGGAGATCATGCTGCTGGGGAGCAGTCAGAGCTGGAGAACGAGGAGCTGGAAACCACAGAAGATGATTTACTGTGTTTTATTTAAAAGATGAACTGAAAGGAAAGGTGTGCACGCACCACCTGCAATAATACAGACACCAATTTATATTCATGCACAGGACTGAGTTATTATGCTAGCATGCGGTTGTTTTTCAGGTAATAGTTTGGACTGTGAAATGTCAGTAATTGTGAAAAATCAGCAACAGTCCAAAGAGATTCAGGCTTTGAAAAAGAATGAGTGGAAATTCAAATATCCAGTGATGGGAAAAATGCATCTGAGAGAAACTACAGAATCACAGAGAGATGAAAAAAGTCAGGAAACCTGAGCAGGAGCTGTGTGTGCCTGACTCACCTGCCATCCATCAGCTGATGTTCAGTATTACAGAGTAGTCAGATTACTTTTAATAAGTATCTCTGTGCTTGAGCGAATCCATTAGGAAACAAGTTTGCTTGCACTCGTGTCTGAACCCTCTGCACATGTGCAGAGAGGACAGAGCGGCGGTATCGGCATCGTTTGGTCTCACAGCTGCTTTACTTCAAATTAGGCGCCGGTCCGGATTTGTGCCGATTCCTCAGCTTTGGGAATCTGACGCCGGAGTGAGATTAATAAGCTGAAAGACTGGGAGTTAAACTTCAGGCTTTAATAAGCCTTTAAAATGACTCTCATTTTTGGTCTCATTCTCTCTAATTAGCATTAGTCTCATTTGAGCTCGTGGTGGGAGTCGTCCCGCTGCTGCTGATGTTTACAGCTGCACGAGCTTCTCCTCCATGTCAGGTGTGCAGCTGACAGGAGACAGAGCGCTCTAACTTTAATCAATTTACCGTCACTGTAAGTAGAATCAAAGTGTCATTACACCGATCCAGCTTCTCGGGTCCCGATCGGACTGATATCTGATCTGCAAGTTCAGATTTGATGAGTTACACCTGCAAACTCTGCACAGCAGCTCCCCAGTGCTGGTGGCCTAATTAGGATCCTTTAGTTAAAGCTTCACTCTGAGGGAACCTAATGAGCTGGCTGCTGGTTATGTGGTGGAGGAGATGCTGAGGAGGCTGTGCAGCAGGACTCACACCCTCAGCTCAGCATAGGCAACATGTTCAAGCTATTTGCTAAAAGTACTCCACAGAGTGATTTTCTCATTATGTAACACTGTAATGTAACTAATTACCTTTTAATGGCTGTAACCATGTAATGTAACATTAGCTGTAACAGTGACCTTTCCCAGCTCGCCTGGCTTTCCGACGGGAAGCTGACAGATCGCTTTGTTTGCTGCCTGAAAGAAATGAAGTGTTCAGCATGTTAAGTCTCTAAAATAATGGATCCAGCAGTGAGTGCAGAACACAGACTTCCTGTTTCTTAAACCCCTCCAAGTCCCGGGAAATACACACACCTGTTATCTGCGGCTGCCCACAGGTAAACATTCATTTCAGCTCCAGCAGAGAGCCCTTATCTGGTCCCTGAGATGCTCAGTTAATTGGATTCACCCGCATGTTATTGTCTCTGCTGGATGGAAGCTGTTGAACTGCCTGACAAAGGCCACGCTCAGACACAGGCTGAGCTGAGTCTCTGCTCCCAGGAGCAGATCTGGAGCTGGATTAGTTTGGGATATTTTCTAGAGGACATCCAGACGAGGCCCACTAATTTTCTTGTTACACTTTGATACAGACACGTGCCTGCTTTAATGTGTTTCTGTCATGACACAAAGCCAAATGTTGAGTTTGTCCAACAACTGACAGCAGCTGAATGAAGATAAAACTGGAAGAAAAATAACCCACGATAGAAAGATTATGTGATATGATGCTGCATGAGATCAGAACTGAGCTTTCAATCTGCAGCTGATCCACAGTTTGAAGCTCTGCTGTGAAAGCTGAGGAAAGCAAAGCCACAGACACACCTCCACCTGCAGCACAGGACAAATCTGACTTTACCAAAGATGCACATTTTATCAGCCAGTCATTCACACTGTACTAACATTTAGACTTTAGTGAAACTGAGACAGTGTTTTGATGCTAAAATGATGGAAAAAGACCACAAAGAAGCAACAGACACATGATCAATGAGACCTGCAGTCACTACAACAACAATGATCACAATGACATTCAAAAAGAACACAAAGAGACAAAAATTCAATTCACTTTTATTTATCTAGCATCAAATCACAGCAGTCACCTCAAGGCACTTTATATTGTAGGTAAAGACCCTACAATAATAACAGAAAACAGTCAGAACGGCCCCCTGTGAGCAGCACTTGGTGACAGTGGGAAGGAAAAACAGGAAGAAACCTCCAGCAGAACCAGGCTCAGGGAGGGGCAGTCATCTGCTGAGGGTGGGGGGGGGGGGGGGGGGGGGGCGAGACAGGACAACAAAGAGACACAAAATGGCCACAAAGACACAGTAAAGTATACTGTATAAGAGCATCACAGAGAAACACAAAAAACATATAAAGACACACAAAGAGACACAACATGTTTGTCAAAGATGACAGAAATGATAAAAGCCTGTAAACACAGAGAATCACTGAAACTAACGTGGCTGTCGTGCCTCTGCAGCTGGTCTCTAATTCCCACCTTCTTCCCGTTTGTCCTGCAGATGTGTGTGTTTGTGACTCGGAGCTGGGCTCCCCCGGCTGGAGGGAACCTCTGGACTGCGTCCGAGCCTCCGAACTGTGCAACCAGAACAGCCAGTGCAGCTCGCGTTACCGGATCATGCGCCAGTGCCTGTCAGGAGGGGACAAGGAGCGCAACGCCATGCTGGCCTCCAAGGAGTGCCAGGGGGCGCTGGAGGTCCTGCAGGACTCGCCGCTGTACGACTGCCGCTGCAAGAGAGGCATGAAGAAGGAGCTGCAGTGTCTGCAGAACTACTGGAGCATCCACATGGGCCTGACTGAGGGTAAGCCTCCAGCACTGGGCCCTGTCCAGAGCTAATGAAGCCCCCTGCTGCCCGCTGATGGAGCTCAACGGCTTGCTGGTGGTTTTCTGTCAGATCTTGTCTTCACATGTCGAGGTCAAAGATGCTGTGTGTTAGCCTGGAGTGCAGGCAGAAAGTAGAGAAACTTTTACTTAGTGGATGTTTGCAGGTGTTGGCGAGCTCTGCGTGTGTGCAAACAGCAGTTTAAAGACTGCAGAGTCTATAGGGGGAGCAGTTTGAAGCCTGATCTGACTGACAGGAAGTGTTTTTATTCAGGAGAAGCTCAGATATCATCACCAGAGTAAGAACAGATTTGACAGGAAATGGGGAATAGATGCGTTACACTGTGGGCTACAGCTTGAGCCCTGCTGTTTTTTATCAGCCTAATTTGAATTGGCTGAATTCATCATCTTTGAGCGGCATCTCGGGATTGTCAGAAAACCATCAGAGAACTCCTGCGATGCAGAAATCTCCGGCATGTTCTGCAGTCCCGAGCACAGTTTTCTGTTTATGTGTGATGCACATCAGACGTAGTGATATTCTCAGACAGTGTGAGTCACGCTGAATCTAAAAATGACAGCATCATGTCTGTGTGGTCAGATTTGACAGTGTTATGATTCACAGTGTTGGTGGGTGATCTTTAACCAGCTGCTGGTTTAGACCCATTTGGCCCAAATTATTATTTCATTATTTTAGCTGAAGCCTGACAGATACGGGGTTTTAGGGTCAATATCGACCCACCAGCCACACATATAATATATATATATATATGTCCTTATATACATAAACATTGGTCTATCAGTGGTGTCAGATATGAAAACTTACTTTTACAAAGTAAGTGAGGTTTGGAGTGATTTAGAAATGGTTTTGCAGATACATGAAATATTAAAATATAATATCATTCAGGCTAATTTTGACCCATTGTGAACTATAAGAAACTAAGATTTCAGCCTTCCCCACCAAAGATCTTTCAAGACCTTTTGGCATTTAAAGCCTGACTGATATCACTGGCTAATGGATGCTGACATTTATCACTTTATATGTTGTCCAGTATAAAGACATATCAGCAAATAAACTAACATTACCTAAAATTAGCCTGATTAAAGCTAGTTTCATCTAAAGGAGCCCATCTGACTACACAGGAACTTGACCATCAGGCGAAAACTACAGTGGACCTCAGCAGACATTCAAAGCATGGAGGAATCATTTTCAGGATAAAATCCAACCTCGAACCTTCTTTCCTCTGGATAATGGTAGCTAACATTGGTGTGCCTGCTAACATGGGCCAGCTGTAATCTCATTTAGCAAAATGACAGTTTGATTTATACAGCACATTTCACCATCCCTGAACTCAGTCTGCTGAACATCAACGATAAAAACATCAAAACATTTGTAGATCTACTGATCCGTCCATCCATCCAGCCATCCATCCATCCGTCCGTCCGTCTATCCATCCATCCGTCCGTCCATCCATCCGTCCATCCGTCCATCCATCCGTCCATCCATCCATCCATCCATCCATCCGTCCATCCATCCATCCGTCCATCCATCCATCCATCCGTCTGTCCGTCCGTCCATCCATCCATCCGTCCGTCTGTCCATCCATCCATCCGTCCATCCATCCGTCCGTCCGTCCATCCATCCATCCATCCATCCATCCATCCATCCATCCATCCATCCATCCATCCGTCCATCCATCCATCCATCCATCCATCCATTAGTCAGGTCACAGTGGTAGCAGGGTATTCCAGACAGCCTTCTCTCAGGCCCCACTTTCCAGTTCCTCCTAGGGAATCTGAGGCATTCCCAGGACAGGTGAGTGGGTTCTGGGTCTGCTTGGGGTCTCCTCCCAGTCTGGATTCCCTGGAAAACCTCCAGAGGGAGGCACCCAGGTGGCATCTTAACCAGATACTTGCACCACCTCAAATGGCTCCTTTCAGAAGACCCCAGTGAAGTGGGAGATTTAAAGCTCAGTAACCTCACTGAATACAGGAAACCAGGGCCTGCTCCTGGGCTGAGGAGGAGAGCTCGAAGGCGAGTGCCAGACCTGTGAAGCTCGGGTCTTCCCCCTGTGGGCCACCACCTGCGGAGACCGGCACTGGGGTCGGGTGCTGTGGACCCCCAACATCACAGACTGTTTTTTCTAGTGTTAAGCATAAACATGCTGCTTGACTATAAAAATATAAAGTCAAACTGTTGATTTCATTGATCAGTAAAGAGATGCAAAGATATGTAACAGACATTTAGATTCTACAGCCAGCGACCTGTACCCACTGAAGTATATATGTGTGTATGTATGTGTATGTGCTCAGGTATATGCAGGACGTAAGATACATACAACAGAGCAGCGTAACACAAGCTGGCTGCAGATGTAAACTCACAGTGCAGCCATCAGTGTGATGGCTGTGGGTGTCACTGATAACAACAGCTGACAGGAAGTTACATGGAGCCTTTTCCTTCTCCACCATATTTAAAAACCCACAAACTGTTAGTCAAACTAAGCTCCAGAGACGCTAAAGTTAACCCGCTGTGTGGTTCCAAACTCTGCCAGCTCTGTGATGTTAAAGGGGAGAGGGCATGTTTGTTGAGGTGTTTGCTTTCTGCAGAGGAACCTAAAAATGATTTTGATCCTTTTAAAATGTCCATGCTGAGCGCTCGGTTGGTGCGGCGACAGATGAGGCGAGCCTGTGACGGCTTTGCGAGCTGCTTCTGTGGGAATTTTAGCACAACAAACGAGCCCTTCACATGAAACGCTGCAGAGCTGCTGTGTTCTCAGTCACCTGGCTGACGCCCGTGGCTGGTTCACATCCCACTGCCGGTCCTGCACTCTGTGTGTGTCTGCACATGCAAACGCACACGCGTGCAAACGCACACGCGGCCCGTTGGCTGGCCTAGTTTGGGTCTCAGTGGCAGAGCTCATTAAGAGCCTCTGTCTTTGTTCTCCTTTCCACTAAGGACGTCTCTGTAGTGCCAGCAAAGCTCACAAAGCCCCCACATCTCTCACACACCCACACACAAAAAGCAAACACACACATGCTGGGCGGCCACACACAGGCCGTGTGTTCAAGCCTGACAAAGTTGCGATGTACAGAAAGACAAACGTGTGAGACGTCTGAAACGCAGCAGAACAAATATCTACACCCGCCAACACGGCGCATGCTCACAGGACTTCCTCGGAGCTGTGTTTGTGTGTTTGCAGTGCGTGTGATACCTTCACTGTGTGCATGTGTGTCTTTTTGCTGTCACAGTTTTATTAAAGCTCGTTCCCTCAGAACCCGACGGGGCGCTGTGGGAGGACCTCCTGATGTGAGCCCTCACTCTGTGATGAGCTTTTTAAAACTTAATTACTGCCTGACTTTGAAAGTGCAGATCTAATTTGTTTGCTGGCTTTCACAAGACCAAACGTTCACACCATCAGTTTGGATGTTTTTGTTCTTTAGTTTGACTGAAAACGTCCTTCCTCTCAGACACCTTTGTGAAACTCTTTAGGGTTAAATATGCGCTGTTCAGGAAGACTGACTCTAACCTGTGCTGTTCACCTCTCAGCTCTTTTTTGTTTAAGCTTGCTACCTTAAAAAATTTTATTGATAGGTAGAGTGTGAGTGTGTGGCTCAGGGTTGAGCGACTGGACGTTGAGCAGGCTGTGGGGTCGTCCATTAGAGAGTTGGCTCTAGATTACAGGATGCTTCTGCCCATAAAGACCTTTCAGGTTCTTGATGGTCGACCGCCAGGTTGGACTCAAAGCCAGCAGCACACCTGCTGAAGATGGAGCAGTGAGAAACCCTTAGAGATCTATGTAACTTATATCAGTGCTCAGTTGACTATCGAGGGACATTTAATGACTCTTAGAAATGATGATCAGTGCTCACAAAGCTGCCTTATCAGACGGCTGCGTTCCTCTCCAAAACCTTAAACAAGGTGACAATTCAAAGTTAAAATCTCAAAGAGTGTTTGTGCACTTTCAGTTAATGAGCAGGATTTCAAGGGTGCAGGTAAATGGCTTGATGTGGCGTGCGGCCTTGAGTCATGAATCTTAAAACAGCCCACAAATGATGTGAACATGGCAGCAGTCTGTGCAGATTGCTACCAACGTCAGCGTGACTACAGAGAAGCTTTTAAAGGTTTCTCACAGGAAAGTTCATCTGCTACTCGCTTAATTACATCCTGCTTCTGATGGGTTTATAGAAATTGTGCTCCTGCAGTTTTGGTTTCCAGCTATATTTTTTCTTTCATGTGACACTGAACAAAAGAATTTCTTCTCCGCTGTTTGTCTCATTCATGCATGACGGGCAGGAGAGGATTTGTTGGGTTTTTGGCTTAAAAGCTATAATAGAAGTGAGGCAGGAAGAACAGGTGAGACCGAAAAGACTCAAAGTTTCTCTGCGTCCGAGGTTCAGGATGGGTTTAAGTGCGGAGAGTGCCTGGATTTAGGAGAGGGATTAAAAATTCTGGAAGTGCAGAGCTGTGGTCACCAGGTGAACTGCAGTGAAGTCCTTAACCACATTATAATAATACAGCACACTTTAAAACACACAAAAAGGCATGGAACAAAGACACAGGAATCAAAGTGACGTGTGCAGCAGACACAGCAGTCCTTCGTTCATGATCGGGTTTGAAATCTCCAGTCTTTAATCTAGTCTCATATTCAGGCTCAAAGTTAGACTTTTTAATCCAGTCTTTGTGCTGTATTCTGGTCTTTAGTCTTTAACCCTGTGAGGTCTGAATAAGTGCCATGCTTAACCCCTAATCCTAATCCCATCAGATTATGGGATTTTCGGTTGTAGGAAATTGTTTTTCAGAATAAAAAAATAACCTTTAAACTAACAGACATCCAAAAATATCTATATTTCTCCCAAAGTCCTTTTTGGTTTTGGAAATCGGGGTTTGGTTAGCTGAGGACCTCACACAGTTCATGTAGTCCTCATCTTAGTCTTAACCCTATAAAGTCCAGTAAAGGCTGAATCGACACTCACTGCTGGGTCTGGCGCTGTGTTCAGGGACCTTGCAGACTTTTCTACATGGATGGAGCCTGTTTCCAAGAAAAGGTTTCCTCACAACACCCTAATGCTTCCACCAAGGAGGTTATGAGATTGAACAGGTTTATCTGTTTATTAGCAGGATTAGTCAGAAAGTCACTGAAGCATGATGTGGAGGGAAGATTCAGCCTTAGTGGAAGCAGGAAGACTCAGACAGCTCTTTAACGTCACCAACCTTTGAGCAAATGAACAACGCAGCGACAAACTGTTGCTGTGTGACGCTAACCTTTGGAAATAATCTTGTCACATCCTGTCTGAGAGCAGCTTAATCCTGAATCTAGTCTTTAACCTTTGATGGACTCTTTACTCTTGTCTTAAAGGCAGTGTTGGTGAGGTTCATATATGAGCAAACAAAATGCTGAGTATAAAACTTGTATAAAGGGCCCACCTGCCTTCCAGAAACTGGAATCCATGTTGGGAAATTGCAACAGCCAAAAATTGCTCCAAATAATTTGTGGATCCAGTTGCTCAGTACACAGAAAGAGACAAGAAGTCAGTGAAATGGTTGAACTGCCATGCAGATAAATGCCTCTGAAACACTAGCATGTTTGGGAAATGGATTTAAATTGCTAATTGCATGTCGTTGACTCCTGCGTAATGCTGCTTTCTATAGTCTAAAGTCTTTAATGTAGTCTTAAATATGGTCTTTGTGAGTCACTTGAGTAAATCAGCAGCCTTCGGCTTAATTAGGGGAGTCGTGATTGACAGCAGCATCCAGGTTTCACTTTGCAGACTCTCCAGTGAATCTCTCTGCCCGGCAGATCCTCTGAGAGCAGCCGGGAAGGTGTTGAAGGGGAGGGTGGAGATGAGTAATGAGCTGAGGGACAGAAAATTGGTTGTGGGTGGAGAGCGCCAAGTCTGGAGATGGAGGACTGGAGTCTTTCCTGAAAGCTTTTCCTCTGGCATTCTTTTCATTATTGGTTCTTTGAGGGCTGTGACGCTGCAGAGGAAACACTCACCGAGAACGAACAAAGTGACACAAGGGGTGACACAAACTCTCAGAAGTTTCCACCCACCTGTTATTATGTGCACTCTGCCAATGCAAAGAAAGTGAAAGGAAGCACCTTAATAGGAGAAAGTATTTGTCGTCAGAGGCGACAAATTAACACAAAGTGAGGCAGACTGGCAGGGGATGAAAAACAGACGTGTTAGATAATGTCACCATGACACACCTGCAGAAAGTAACTAGTGGAAGATGGACTCCACTCGTACATCTGTTGGTTTAGCATTTTGACTGACAGTTATTTATTTTCTGGCAGCTGTCTGGATGCCTCGCTGAGCTCTTACCTTCTTTGGACTGGGTAAGATTTATCCAGTATGTCCAAGAAAACCTCAGGATAGTAACTGTGAGTAAATAGTTGCTGAATGAGTTCTCTGGTTCGAGGTTCAGAGTTCAGGTAATGAAGCTGTTTAACAATCAGCCTGGTTGATGATTTGCTGGAGAGGTTTGATCATGTCAGCTAGCTCTGGTGGGCGTAATGGCAGTTTTTTTTTTAGGGTGTCAAGTTTATCCAGTAGATTTTCTGACTATTTCCAGATAAACTGAAAAAAAAGTTAACCCCTTTCAGCAAATGCAATCCCTCCTTTGCTCTGCATGTGGACTGTTTATGTACAAGCAGTCTAAAACGGGAGCCCTGTGACAGACTGGTGACCTGTTCAGGTGTACCCTACCACTTGCCCTACGGCAGCTGGGATATGCCTGTAATACTGATCAGGATAAGAATGGTGTCTCCTTCTCTTGGCTGTGTGCACATCTAATTGTAAGATGTAGCTATGGTTGCACACTTTGGTATCAAATTACAGAATGGGAAGATTTCAGGTAATCAGGTATGAACAGAAGCTGAAGTTGTACCAAGACTTTCAGGTGGTCGGTTCATCAGTGTTCAGTACAAAAGCCAGTGATTGGACTGAGTTCGATTAGCGCCACTCTAGCTTAAAAGCGATGTAGAAGGGCAAAGAATAATATATCCCTATCACGTCTTCAAGCAGAAAACACCATTCAGCTTTTTCATCTAAGATGCAGTGATGATGACCGTAGTAATAAAACCTGAGGGCAGAATGATAAACAGCATCCGGCAGCTTCAGAGCGGCTGCAGAGGCATGCCTATAAATCATATCACCATAATCCAGAACAGAAAGAAAAATGGCCTCAACTACTTTTTTCTGTAAAGCACTGGAAGGTTAGGTTTGGACCATACAGTACAGGTCTTAGCAGGGCAGCTCCCAAAACTGGATCCTTGGACATTTTGGATTCTTTCCTCATATCGTTCATGTTGCTTTGCTTTGTCCACCCTAGAAAACCGACTTCAGTCTTTATAAAAACAGAAATTTGAAGCTTTGAAGTTAGTTGGTAAATCATACATGGACGTCCACGGACTTGGTTCCTGGGGTAGCTCTGGTAGGCCCGCCTCGGCCTTTGCCTAACAGTGGTTGTCTGATGTGTGTCACTGCAGCCCCCCCCCTTTGAAGCTGACGGCCGGTTGCTTGTAGACGTTCCAGGCTGCAGTTGCTCATAGGTAACGCTCATAGGCCAATGAACAGCGCTCTCATTGGTGGCCACTTCAATTGATGAGAGGCTGAAGGACAGGTGACTGTTCACGTGGTGCGACTGCAGTCACATTACTTTGGATGCCATTGATTTTTTTTTTAGTCTTCTCATTACTTTGAGCACATCAGAAAAATTGGAAAACTTGGATAGTTTTGGTGAGATGTACAGTATGACTCACCTGGGCTCAGAGTTTCACTCTGGCTTGGATAAACCAGACAGTTTAGTCAGTGACTATTTTAAGCTGGATTATCATACCAGGAATTGTGGGTAAATTAAGGCTTTTTCAGAGTGAACCACGTGGGGATGAGGTTGGGCTTATTTTTAGCCACATGCTAACCAAATACAGTTTCAGGACATGTGGCCCTTTCAGGTCAAGTCTGTTTGATGTAGTTTAGCCTCACAGCTCTAGCATCAACGTTACGGTTAGGGTTGGCAATATTTTAGCCACATGCTAAAAGCTTGGTGATATTAGTAAGTTTCATTCACGCTGACGTCTCAGTTTCTTTAAAGCTTTTTATTTAGATTTTCCAAATAGGCAGAAATTGTATAAAACCAGGTGGACTGTAACAGCTGACCTGATGTATGCTGAGAGTCCAAAAGGTCAGCCCGGCCTGTGACCTGCTGGTTCATGCATGATGCAGTTCATTTACTCCAGGAAGTGAAAAATAAAACAGACTCTTCACGTCTGTCTCTGCATCTTATTTTCTGTTAGACAGCAATTAGAAAATAAGTTACTTCATGAAGGTTATGGTTGATATCTGAGATATCTTTCTTTTTTGTGTTTCCACTCTGAACACTGTCTCCAGGACCAAACGTCTTTGCTGTTTGTCTGATGAATATAGTAAAGATGTTGCTGTTCAGAAGGCATTTTATTTTGCCCCTAATTCTGGATCCATGGCCTCCTGTGTGCCAGAAAGATTTTCCGCCCTCCTGCAGCACACGCTCACTGAGGTAAACAGGCCGAATCTATGACATCTCAATTAGGAGGCGCGCGGCTCTCCTCTCCGCTGCCCTACTTTACACTCCAGGCTGATAAAAGGGCCGTTTTTGAATACAGATCGTGTCTTGGGCAGCTTTATACCCTGACGCCAGAAAGCTCATCATCCATCCTAATTTGTGTTGTTTGTGGACTTCATCGCAGTGATTTCAAACATTATTCAGCAGCCTGCAGGTGAGTGCAGAAGCAATAAAGTGCATTGCTGAGACAACACAGACAAAAAGATGAGCAACTCATTGATGGTGTGTTATTTATCATGTCAGTGTGGACCACCGGCAAACACGGGAACAACAGCCTGGAGCATCTGCAAGAGCGCATCCACTCTTCCAACAGGGGTTATAAGATGGAAGAACTCCAAACAGAAACACCTTTTTATTTTAAGGAAAAACAGACAAGTTTAAAAAATATATAACAAAAAAGATGTTAAAAACATACAAGACAAAAACAAGAAAACAAAACAAGAGAAGAAATGAGTTTCAGACAGGATTTAAAGGCAGAGTCAGTCTGATGATCCTTCCACAGTTCGCGGGCAGCCAATGAAAAAGCGCGGTCACCTCTCAGCTTCCTCCTCGTCTTTGGGATGGCCGACAGTGACAGATCAGCTGACCTGGGTGTGAGGACCCTGATGCTAGCACCCTTATTAAAAAAAAAGCTCATGAAGCTCTCACACAATTCAATGAAGCTCTCCAGGCAAAAGGATTGTGGTGCATTTAGAGCAGAATTTTCGATTTAAAAAAACACATAAGAATATCAGAAAAGTACTTTCACAGTTTTCTGATAAAAACACCAGCTGTCCTGTAACAGCTGGAAGGACACCTGGAAAATCACCTGGAAAATCTTGATTTCAGCGGAGCCGCGGTATCTCAGACAGTCCGGCAGGTCGGGCTGAATCGAGAGGTGATGCCTCGACATCTGAAATAAAGCTGAGAGACTCAGAAGGGCTGATCGCAGCGTTAAAGGCTGCAGAGAACCGAGCAGCAGAGGAGGAATAAAAACAGCACAGTGCTGTGTAGCAGTGCGAGATTTCATCACGTGGCAGGAAGAGAGGCACGTCAAAAACAACGGGCAAAGCAGCATCGCAAACCTCTAAGTTAGAAACAATAAAACCAAAAGTTAAAACAAGGTCAAGAGTGTGTTCACCTTCCTGTGTTGGACTACGCGCAGACTGTACAAAACCAACAGGGTCAGTAAGATGCAGGAAATCTTTGGCCTTCAGGATGAAGGTTTTTATAAGACCACAGATAGCAGCATTTCCCAGGGACCTCCTGACAGGAGCCACAGCATTCGCCGTCTGCTGAGCCCGAGCGAGCGGCCGCAGGTTGTGTAGGTTCACCCTGCACCTGCGGAGGTATGGAAAGGAGAGACCTGTTGGTTCCACGTCATCCAAGCCGCCCACAGGAACCAGGGAGGAGGCAATCCGATCCAGGAAGTGGCACGAGATGAAAGAACAAATTGCAGACCCAGTATCTCCAGAGAAAGCGACACGAGAGCAGGCCACACTGGCGTCTAGTTTTATCAACCTGCTAATGTGTTTCCCACATCTGTCTGGACGTGGGAATATCTGCATGTTCTGTGTGCAGCTGGAGCTGGAAAACAGCGGCAGAAAGCCGGTATACCTGAGGGAGGCGGGAGGTAGAAAGTTCTCTGCCCATCTTGACTGAACCGTTCTAAATATTCACGACTGATGAATATTTATGAGTGTTTGGCGATCATAAACCTGCAGAGAGTTGATGTTCAGTGTAACAAGCAACCAAAACAGCAGGAATACAACCACAGTTTACAGACAGCAGCACCGCCTCATACAGCTCATATATTAAAGGTTTATAAGACCACAGATAGCAGATAAGAGGCAGTTTTTGGCCTCTCTGACTGACGAGTGGATGGTGACACAGGCGGCTGTAGCTGCTAGCTGTCTGCTAAGCTTCCCCTCAGCTAACTGGAGTCCCTGAACTGGACCTCTGGACCGTGTTTGTGCTGGTGGAGCCTCTTGGAGCATTTTTAATGCAATGATCTAACCAATAATATGGCTGCAGTGGCTTCATTGGACTAACAGACCATCCAAGAAGGCGGAGCTCCAGTTTGCAGAGTGAAATTTTATTTGGATGTTACTGATTAGCAGGTATCAGTGCGATGCTCTTATGCAGTCTGTGGAGCCAGGCTGGTTCAGGCCAAAATATGAATACATATTTATCAAACTGTGATGTCATAAAGGCTGCAGCCATTGATTATCTACAGTCTCTGTGGGTAACCGTCGCAGTTCTGTGGTAGAAATGAACAGCTGTGTGTGGACCGTGTCAGAGTAAACTGATACATAACTGTGAGCCGCACTCGTCAACAGTTTATGGAAGTTATGCACAAAGCAAAGAGCCAGACATGGCATTTAAAACATGATTTGATTATCAATGGATGTGATCAGTGGTTTGAATCACTCCTACATAGACCTGCCCAGGGCTGGGTGCTGTTTGGGCTCTTCTGACTTCTAACCTCGTTGAGTAAAGATGCTTCTGAAGTAAAACCTACTTTCAGTTTATTCACAAGGGTCATCACAGCGGGCAGCTGCACCTGTTTGATTTGGCAGATTTTTACCCCGGATCACCTTCCTGATGACCAAACTGGGGCTCTTTCACTTGTTAGGTGAGCGTGTTAACCACTACAGTACTACTTCCTGCAAAAATGTTCCCCTACAGGTGCAGTGTTTTACCTGGTGGGGACGTTTTCACGTGTGCAGCTGTTCCTTTGACCATTTCATACTCCACCTAAATCAGAGTGGCCTCATTAAATGAAGCTTCTGCTGCCTCCCAGCACCGTCTCACTGGCTCAGTTTAAGCAGATCTCTCTGTTTCTGTGGATAATATTTAGTTACTTTTGAAACTTTGAATTTACAGCATTACGATGCAGTGCAGAGCATTACGATTCGATTTTTTTCTCCCCGTTAAATCGACTGCTACTTCACAGTGTTGAGCTGTGATCAGTGAGAGATGCTCCACGGGAGGAATTCTGACTCTTACTGTATATCTTGTGCAGCTACATTATTAAGCATTATTTAATTGCTTACACAATGCACACAAATATTGTTTGACAGCAGATTAATGTGCACAGCTGTCTGCAGTCATGAAGTTAAAAGAATGAGTCTGCAGGCTGTTTGAAAGGAACAAGACGCTGATTAAACTGCAGCGTTTGTGTGAACAGCAGCGAGACGGAGGGGCTGAGGGTAACTCAGAGGATCAGCAGATCAAAGACTGATACCCCGGGAATTAGATGAAAGTGTGATGACAGCAGATGACAGAGGAAGAGGCAATTTGAGGACAGGGAACTGAAAGGGGAGGAAATGGAGCAGAGCAGGGAGAGATCAGAAAGCGGAGTTCAGATAGGCAAGAAGGTGGGCGACACTGAAGCTCCATTAATGTGCTCCGGGTCGTTAAAGGACAGACTCGGCGCAGGTTAGACCACAGTCTTCCTGCTTAAACGCCTCGTTCTGAGGGCCGTTTGCTGTCGTGTGTGGAAAACTTTTGGTTTGGTTTTTTTGGTGGCAGAAACTGTGAAATGCTCGATGAATCACTGGCTGGCTGTTTGATTACGGCCCGTCGAGCGGCTGAGGTGATGTATGGAGATTTGATTTCTGATTGCCCTGCGCAGATCCATCACCGTGCCACCGATGTGTGGTGCCTGCCTGCCGTACGGCGAGGTGTTTGTGGCTTGCCGGGCCATTAAACGATGCCGGAGGGCGACGATGGTCTCAGTGTTTCTGTGTCCTTGAGCACAAACAAAGAGAAGAGAAGCAGAGCACAGCGTCGGGATTTAATGGAAATGCTCAGATTCCTGCCAAACGTCTGCAGCCACAGAGTGTTTGGATAGCTGAAGAGTGGAGAATACGTTAATAAGGAAATATTATTGTGATGACACATCGATGCCTATGAGACTCGTAGCTCTAAGGTCCGTGTGTTTTGGGACATTTGAACTTCATACCAGAGAGTATTCGAGTACAGTTACTGGTACTCTTCCACTTGGAACTTAAACCGTTGATTTGACCGTAAATAAGCTGAAACAAATGAGTCATTTGATTTCACTGTTTACTCCATAACAGGCTCTTTAATGAGGCTTTAATTTATTATATTAGTTTAACGGCAAATGATTCAAGCAGGAAAAAAATGGTGAAACTCATTTTCAATGTTAGTTTCTTCACCCGAGACTTCTCATCCATTCCTGATGTGTTTGGTGTTTCTGGTTCATTCTGCTGTGGGAGGCGCACTGAGCCGTGGTCTCTGGGTGTAAGGTTTCCCTCCATCAGCTGGAAAATCTTGGATCAGTCCTGGATCAGTTGAAGGCAGCGTAACACCTGAGCCTCCTCCGTGATTCAGAGCGGAGATGCTGCTCTTCTCTCTGAAGCAGCAGCTGCTCGTTTTCTGCTGTGTGCACTGCAGGTCGTCACATGTGTGGTTATTCACCATTTATGCTTTTACAAGTTAATTACTTATCGACATATTCTTAAGGAGGCGGACCCAAACATTAGACAAACCATAAATATCGACCCCAAGATCAGCTGCTGTGGTCACAGAGCGTCGCTCATCATCACATGCTGTTGGAGCCTGTAGTTCGACCATCTTCGGACATCATTTTCTGCCTTTCCTTCCCCTCGTCCATGCTGAGTGGGGTGCACACGGGCACCATTTAAAGGGTCAGTTCTGAGTTTTTACCTGCAGCAGGTGGCACGCATGGAGAGGCAGGCAGGAGCACTGCAGTGGAAGTTCAGATGGGTTCAGAGTCAGCAGCCAAATGGATTTCAGCCACATAAACAAAATAATCTGTATTATTTATAATGCTCAGACAGGGAGCTGCACTCGCTTTGTGGCTCTCAGACTCGAGCTCAGAGCCATCAGCTGATCTGATCTGATGATCAGTTCTTGTTGGTCTGCAGCTGCCACGTGTGTGAGTCTGTGATGGTGACACATTAAAGGTAAAAGCTGTTGTGCTTGTGTTGTGTGTGGATGGATGCCATTGGATCAGATCTTTGTTAATTCACAAAAGCCATCCCAGGGAGCAACATGACTGTGGTCCAGTTGTGGCCCTCATACTTGGTGGATGATGACCCCCCGAGGGTGATCCACTCCCAGCTGTCTGCCACGAGCTAACCAAGTAAACGGTATGATGAGGCAAAAGAGAGAAGTGAGAGAGTGGAACACTTAAAGCAATGATTCGCCTTCTCTTGCATGAAAATATATGGAGCCATAAATGCCAACAGAGCTGAGAGGAACAGGTACTAACAACAGACGGCCACCTTTACAGTGATGCCACGAAGCCACTGACAGAAGCACAAACAGCTGTTAGAGCTGTGATTCAGCCTTTTGTTCTGATCAAGTCGCAGCACATCGGGGTGAAATCAACACGTCTGCTGTGCCGCCCGGCCTTCCTCACACCTCCGTTCAGCTCAAGGAGAGCACAGAAATATCCAAGTGAAGGAAGAGTGAGGAGAGGATAACTGACTTCCTCTTAGCCTGAATCGATGAGCTGACGATAAGCTCTGGTTTCATTTTTCTTCCACAGATTTTTAATCCCGGAGAGATGCAGCACGTTGGGACAAAAGCAGTCAAATGTTTGCCTCATCAAAGCATGACAGATGATCACACGTTTGTTCTCGGAAAATAAATCCTCTGAGAGGATATGAGACAACCAAAAGAACATAATTATTGTTTTATGTGAACGAGTGTGGCTGGGAGTTGGAGTAATCTGCACAGGGACCAGTCTAAGCTGTCCCTGGAGGGAGGGCACGCAGCAGGCGGCAGCATTAGTCACGGGCAGCTCTCTGCACGGCCAGCTGATTTCTTCACCTCTGCTCAGAGCTCCTGGTGGGACCAAAGCACGCCGACGTCCCGGCCGGTCACACGCCTCCATTTCCTGCAGCTGTGGATGCTGAAATGTGCAGAGTCCCCCACAGAGAGCGTGGAGTCAGGTGGGCGAATCCACCTGTGGAGGGTCACGAGTGCTGCTGTCAGTATTCAGAAAGATTCAGTTACTTTTAAATGGAACCTAAAGGCTCGTTTCCAGCTCCCCACTGGAGCAGGTCTGCATGAGTCACACCTGAATTAAGTCCTGATTTATCATCTCATTAGGCAGCCCCTCATTTGGTTCTTTAAGCCCCCCCTCCCCAAACACCCACTTCTTATCTGATTGGCCAGCTTCTGGAAGCCTGTTGATGATCCTGTAATACTGTACAAATATGAAGGGAAATATTTGTTGTGTAATAATGCTCTGAACACAGAGTGGAGCATAGACTCTGTAGTGTTTGCTTCCACGAGTCTCAGCCATAAGTCACCACATTTAGCCGAGTGCAGAGCTATGAGCTAATGCTAACCAGCGTGGTTATCAGTCTGCATCCGCAGACTGTACGGCCATCACACAGACACAGGTACCTGCCTGTTACTGCTCAGTAACATCCGACTCACACTCTGGCCTCTGTGCACGAGGCTCAGCTGCCCTGCTCTATCTCCACCACCTTCAGCACCGCTGCTGCAGGAAAACATCGACTGACACGACTTTAGAGGTTGGGCCTGACCGGGTGCCTGACCGGGTGCCTGACCGGGTGCCGTCCCTGTGACGTGTCCATCGGCTGTTTTGGGTTTTAATGTTGATTCTTGTGTCTCTTATCAAAAGTTCTCCATGACTTCAACGAGAGAAATCTCTCTATCCAGAGCAGCAAATGGCACTCAGCTCTGTTTACTTCAGTGAACATTTATTTGATGAGTTTATGGGCTCGGCTGCTGAATTTGGATCATATTAAATTCAATATTCAGTTCATTTTGTAAAGTATGGCCATTAGTAGTGGACATACTCACTACTAACACCTGTGAGTCACAAACTGTTAGTGAGTGTGCAGATCCACCACCTCCATCATCAGGACTAAAGGGTGAGGCTCGCGACTTCACACCTGAACCTGTGGGTGTGGTCACAGCAGAGGAGCTAACGCTGCTGACAGTCGACCTGCCCTGTTTGTGGGCACAAGGCGTGTTGGAGGCTCTCCAAGGGAGTCTCAGGAAATCAGCTAACCTCAGGAGACAAACTGACACCTGAGTGTTCGTCACACATATGTCACACAAGTGGCTCAACACACACACTCTGACTGTGTGACATAAGTCAGTGTGAGGCTGAGATGCTCTCTTATAATCCTCAAACACTGCCGCCTCTCCTGCTGTTGTGCGCTCAGACTTTGGGAGCTTGTTTCCGTGAGTGTCACAGTTTACATGGAAATGCAATTACAAAGTCATTAAGAGAGTAACGTGGGAAAGGCAGAGTCAACAGCAGCTCTCATTATGCTAATGTGATGAGAGGAAGCAGAAGCACTGAGCTACATGTTGGTGGACTTCTGGAAAGTTTCCACCATCAGAGCTAAAATCCAGAACACTGATTCCACCTTTGTCTTATTTTCTTACATGAACCGCCTTTAAAAGTTTCAGCTTTCAGTTATTAAAAGTGTTCAGAGGAACAAACAGATGCACTCAGGAGGCCGAGTTTAAAGCACGGCCGTGCAGGTTGTTTCACTGCTGAATTAAACATACAGCTCAAAATTAGAATTTCAGATAAAGAGATGCTGTTTTTAACGGTTTCTGAATTTTATTCTAAACAGACGATAACATTTGTTTTCATCTGTTTTTTTTTTTTGCACCCATCTGCCTCCAAACATTAATGATATTCAGATTTACAGAGCCGTTCTGTTCTGGAAAAGATTTAAACTCGACTATAAAGGATGTGAGTGCTTCAGCTTTCTGATTCTCACCCAGCGGTGCTGTAATCCCAGAGGACGGCTCAGCGGCTTCCTGCAGGCATGATGAGCGGCTGTGAAGTACCTCAGCTAATGTGGAAATATGGAAATTAAGACTTAATATTAAAAATATGTCCACACCGAGTTTAGGAACAGAGTAATGATCCAAATAAACTTTAAAACAATGTGCTGCCTCTGAGAGCGCAAGCATGAAGACTCATTACCAGGCAGTGAGAACAGCACAGAACCAGCAGCAGCAAAGAAACGCCATTCACAGTGAGTCCGTCAGCACAGAGAGGAACGTGGAGCTAAACTCAGAGAACTGTAGCAATACGCTGGATGGTGGTGGACACACTGTTACAGGTCTGTACGTCATGTGTTAGCATAAAAGATCTCTGAGCTTCAGACACTCAGGGAATAAACTGAATGCTTTCCAGGACGAGGAGCAACAGTAAAATATGAATGAATACTAAATATAAAAGGCCACAATGGAAGCAAAGAAGCAACAATCAAACATAAATCATTCATAAAATATGAGGAAATGTTAACTTCAGGGTCCAAAACCCGGAGACGAAAATGCTCAGAGAGCATCTGGAGCAATGATTCAAAAGTAAAGAATAAACTCCAGAAGTTGAGCTGAATTTATTTAGAGGCCAATAATCAGTAGAAATAGCTTTTGTTGAATAAATAAATGACACTTACAGAGCTCCTTTCCACTCATTCATTCAGCACCTTTTAATCTAACATTCACATCCTCAGTGATTAATAGTATTGATTAGTATCTATCGGACCAGGACAGGAACCTTCTGTGTGGAGTCTGCACCAGGGTTATTATAGTTAACGAAAACGAACGAAATAACGAAAACTGAAATTGAAAAAACATTGTCGTTAACTGAAATAAATAAAAACTATAATTAAAAGGAAAAAACGATAACTAATTAAAACTGAATTGTGAGTTTACAAAACTAACTAAAACTAACTGAAATTATCGATAAACTGACTTTCATTTACTTGTTTTTTTTTTTTTTTTTTTTAAGCCTTGTGGATTGATATGAAATCATTTTTTCCGCTCTCCGAGTTTAAGCTGGGAGCGCCACAGGACAACTGTGTGAGTGCGCATGTGCGCATGTGCGTGCGCTCACCGCGCTGTAATGGCTGCGGTCTGCCGAGAAAGCGGCAGAGTCCCGTATGGAGGTTCTTTGAGTACAAGAGCACAGATAGAATCGAAAGTCTTGTTGTGGATGATGAAAAATGTGCGGAACACTTCTCAGTCAGGAAAAACCAGCGACATCAAAGTCCACCTCAAACTGTTGCGTCCTTGTGCGTTTCCGGCTACTTTATCAGTGAGAGAATAACAATCAGGAATAATAATCAAAGCATCAATATAAGGACTCACAACTGTCAGCAAATTCCTGGTAGGAGACTGTTGAAACTATCAGGATGGACGTGAAGGAATGAAGAAAGTGAAAAAAAACAGGGACAAATATGTTTGCAGCCAAAAAACGGAGCACAAAGAGCGAGGACCAAAAAAGAAGTCCCAGCCTGCACCGCATATAAAACACCTGCACACGACCACAAGGTAATTAACACACACACCAGCTACACAAGCATAAATGTGGACATGAGATCGGACACTTCCGTAGGTTGTGTACAAAGACCCTGCAAGTTTAATTGGCAGCATCTAACCAAGCTAGCTCCAAAACAGAAGCAGCTTCAGGTGGTGAGAACATCAGGATGCAGCTGGATTTGAGCTTTGACTCCTTCAAAGAGTTTGTTTTTGTCAAACACCACATGTAGGTGTTGTTAATCTACTGCACTGATGCTGAACTTTATTGTGGAGTTTATTGTAGAATTTATTGAGTTTGGGAGTTCATGTTTTTCTTTGTTTCTCCCTGTTGATGTTCATGTGTGTCCTTAATATTACACACATTTAGCATGTCTTGTGAACAGTTGGTTGTTGAATATATTTCTTTAAACGGTATCTTTTGTCAAGTTTTCATTACACAATAGTCACTTTTGCGCCTTGAATCTTGCACCTGATTAGGTATGAAAATACTAAAACTAATACTGAAACTAACTGAAACTAAGCATGAAACCAAAAATAAAAACTAATAAAAACGAGAAAAACCACTCTGAAAACTAATTAAAACTAACTGAATTAGAGAAACAAAAGTAAAAACTAACTAAAACTAAACTATAATGTAAAATCCAAAACTATTATAACCCTGGTCTGCACATTCCCCTTGTTCCACTAAGGTACAAGCACATTTAAATGTGACCCCAAGGCTCCTCACCTCTGACTGTTATCTTCTGGCAGCTGTGTGTGACGCTCCAGCATCACTTAAATGGTGCAACTGCCAACAAGAGGGTGTACTTTAACCCAATTATTGATATTGACCTTTCCAAAGCACTTTTCAGTGGCCAAACCTAATCAGAGACTAAAGACAACATTGACAGCCCATCAAAATGAAGCTAAACAGCAACTGGAAAGAAACTGTCCAAACATGAATCGTGGTGTCCTGGCTGCTCAGCATGCAGCTGATATTATAACTACCACCCCTCCAACTCCACACTTGGACTTTGTAGGTCGGGACTCTTATTTCTCGACAGTATTGCCAACTAACAACAGTCTCACTATTACTGCAACAGGCACGTCAAGACAAACAACCCCAACCGGCAGCAGCTTCAACGAAGCAGCTGTATTTGAAGACCTGGAGATGGGAACATCTCAAAGACTTCACACCAATGTTTGGAGGGCTCTTTCTGAGAAAAAGCACTCATATTTTATTTCATAAAAGTGAAATTACTCTGCAGTGAGTAAACAATTCAATACAAAATCTGTTCTAGTCAGTCTGAGCTCCTTTTTCTCTATTCTCGGACTCTTGGAGAGCAGCTTTGCATCATTCACAGTTCATAAGAATCCTTCTTTGATACTGGGCCTTGGTGCAGCCACTTAGTTCAAACAAGCTATTTTAGCTCCTCCCCTCAAATACACCACACTAATAGTAGGTGGGTGGGGCTTCAGTGTTCCTGAGTGACCATATTAGGGGTATCCTCTCTCTCTGAATGACATTGTAGAGATCCCAGGGTGTAAAAACCTGTGATGATCAGAGTGTGGAGCAGACTGAGATTACTGCACACACACTGAGCTCAGCAGGAGAAACTCTGCTCATGTTTAATATGAACATCCAGCACTGGGACGACAGACAGGAAACAAGGCCCGCTTCTAACACTAACAGCAAAATCATACATCGCAATTTATTAATGAGTATTTCCATTAACAGTTGTTTTTACGTGCTAGTCAAGAGTGAAAAACACTGCATGTCTGAGCTGAGGTTACTCTGGGTGAGATAACCTCCAGTGTGTACTCAGACTGAGGCCGTCGTCCATAAACTGAGAGTTTTTTGGACACAATAAAAGCCATTTTTGCTTCCACAGGGACTTCCTGTGGAGCTGCCTCTGTGGACTCTGACTCCCGTGTTTGTACAGTTATGAATAAAACTGTTGGGGGTCGTGCAGCTTGCTGCAGGCCGAGCTGCTAAAAGTGCAGGATTTCCTGTGGTTCAGGCACACAGTGACCTGGCAGTATTTAAGTAATTGCTCGGAGTAGATTGCCAAATCCTTTAGCTAATAGATCAGGGCACTTAGTATTGACCGAAGCCATTTAGCATGCATGCTAATGTGCTGGGCTTTAAGTATTCTGTCCAGTAACTGGCTCATAGGAGCACCTAATCACAGAGGTGCTCGGAGTTCAGCCTGCTAAATTACACATTTAACACTGACATTGGTATTTAGCATGCAGTCAATAAATGGCTAATTTACCAGTCTGACTAATGACTGATGTGTTTAGCATGCGGGCTAATGAGAGAGGTATTTAGCATGCGGGCTAATGAGTGAGCTGGAGGCTGATTAGTATGGCTCCGCAGAGAGACACCACTGTTCGCTGTTTACTCATCTCATTCTCAGCTGCCTGTCACACAGGCGCACACGGTCGGCGTGTGCGAGCCTGAGCAGAGGATGCATATGAATGTGGACAGTGTGTGTGAGTGGGAATGAGCGGGAATATGAGCGTTTGCGGAGGACGGCTCGGGAAAAACAAAGAAGCTCAGTCACGGCTCGTGCTGTCACACCACACTGAGCTCTCTCTCTCCCTCTCCAGCTAAATGACTGCAGCCACATAAGAAAGAGGCTTTTGCTCAGATTGAATCCACACCTATTTCTCCTCCCTCACGAGAAACCGTGAGAAAAACTCGGGCTGCACGCTTAATAGCATTTTAATTAGATTTGATTTCAACAATTTCAAAAGCATAAAGGGAATAAATCAGCTCTTTTTCTAAGTTAATTTTCCACAGTTTAATTTTCTTGTGCTATAAATGAAGCGCTCGCCTTTCCTTTAGAGTAGAATCATAGATGGACGGGTTCACATTTAGAGCTACTCGCGCCCTTCATACAGCACGCCTCACTGAGGACAGCAGTGCTGACAGTCACACTCTGATGGACACATCGGGAGAAACTCGGGGTTCAATATCATACCCAAGGATACTTTGGCACGCAGACTGGAGCAGCCAGGGATCGAACTGCCAACCTTGCGATTAGTAGATGACCCACTCTACCTCCTGAGCCACAGCCACCCACAGAGTGGTGCATTTTCACAGAGCACCTCTCCCTAAAGTTCAGAGTTCAGACTCATGAGCTTTTACTTTGGTGAGCAAGGTCTGTCGAGGGCACTGCTGCCTTGCAGCAAGAAGGTCCTGGGTTTGAATCCGTCATCTGGCTGGGGTCTTTCTGTGTGGAGTTTGCATCTTCTTCCTGTGTCTGTGGGTTCTCCAGGTACTCCGGATTCCTCCCACCCCAAAGACATGCAGTCAGTGGGGTTAGGTTACCTGGTGATTCTAAATTGTCCACAGGTGTGAATGGTTGTCTGTCTCCCTGTGCTGGCGACCTGTGCCTGCCTCTCGTGCTATGGCAGTGGAAGAGGATGGAGGGTTTTCACAGGTGAACCTTTGCGGGGCCACACTCCCAACCCACGATGACGCCCTCTAAACACACATCCTTAAAGTCCAGTACATGCACGGAGAGCTAATGCACAGCCGTGCAGGATGGCAGTCATTGACCTGAGTATAAACAGCTTGGTGTCACAGCAGAAACTGTCCGTTTGTGTACGTGGACATTTTGTGCTCACATTCAGCCCGACTGCGTTTCAGGTCTCATCGGGCGGCCTCGAGAAGCTTCAGCGGGGACGCAATGAAGAAAACAGAGGTCTGAAAAAGGGGCAGCGCTTTCTGCTTTGATTTCCTAAACTTAAACCAAACCCGGAGTCGTACTCCAGCACGTGCACAGGAGCAAACTTTACACCCTCAGTTTACTCAAATGCACACAGTGCTGTGGCCCTGCAATGCTGCAGTCACTCCAGGGAAACACAGCGCGACTGGGTGCAGTGGACTTTGAAAAGGTGGCTTCAGGGACTGAATGGGGTCAAGCTGGCAGTTACATGCAATCAGTTTGTGATGATTAATGGGGATAAATCAGCAGGAGTCACCAAAGTGCTGCTGTCTACATGATGGGTTTTTTCTCTGTACCAAAAAAGCAGCAAAGACTTCAAAACTATGAACATATCAAATATTACAGCAATACCTAAGTCTGGCACAGCCACTTTATTTGTACTGTATGTCTCCAATGCAAGAAGAAATCAAACGTGATGCATTAAACAATAAAAACATTAAAGTTCTCTAATGTCTTACTCTCCTTTCTCACAACCTGAGCCAAGCAAACCAACTGAAACTGCAACATGCAAAGTGAAGCTGAGACAGGTGGGTTTCTGCCCACATTTATAATTGCACATGGCAGGAATCAGTATAGATCAGTCCCACAGTCTTCAAACGCTCGACTTTTTAAGTCAATGAATGTAAAGATCGAAACAGCGCGCTGGAAGCTGCAGTTTCACCGACTGAAGACAGTGTTTAGTGGACCTGGACAGGCAGAGCTCTTTAGAAGCTTAATTATTTATGAGTAGATGGTCCGGCTTTAATGCCACACAGCTGCAGCGGACACACAGGTTGGATCCATTATCTGAAAGCAGAGAAAGTTAAGAAGGAACATTCCCGTGTTTATCGGCTGCTTTTGGATACTGCTGAGTGCACAACTTTCCCAATCGAAATCCAGTGTGTGTGTGTGTGTGTGTGTGTGTGTGTGTGTGTGTGTGTGTGTGTGTGTGTGTGTGTGTGTGTGTGTGTGTGTGTGTGTGTGTCTTTTCGGCAGTGCCAGCTGATAGATTTTAGCCGACCTCTGAGGATGTAGGCGTATTGAGCAGCAACACTTCACAGCATACACACAGAGCGAACTCAGTAAAGACGGCAAACACTCAGAGAACAACACAAAGCTTGAGGCAGCAAGTCTTTGTGGTGTCTTAATAACAAGAGCAGCAGTGTTGGATTTTGCAGTGTAATAATAATCTCCCACATCTCGCAGTTTTAACAAGACTTACTTTAGCTCAGCCTCTTTGTCTTTGCTGCTGCACAGTAAAAGTTTGGCTCTGCAAACTGCACAAAAACTCAGACACACTTTCTGTGTTTGAAAAGCCAAGCTAAAGCTGAAGCACCTTAAACCTGCAGTCTCTCTAATGTTGCACTCCTCTGGGTGGAAATGAAGCCTGATTGTATGGAAGTCTGTGAGAAAAGAGGCCTGAACTACGCAGCAGGTATCAGGTAACGTCAGGGTTAACCAAGGTGGTTCACAGGGGTATATCACCGGTGTGGTCTGCCCCAGAGAAGGTTAGGGTCTATATTAGAGATCACTGAATCTGTCCTTTAGACATTCCTTTAATGAACTACAGACTGATCGATATACTGTGATATTGATAAAGCTCTTAACTCACACAGTCAGTCTTTATTAATATAGCAGCTCTTTTCCAGTCTTAACATGAGCAAAATATTCCTCTGCTGCTCTGTCTGACTTACATTACCTAATGTTAGCTAACTTGTCTCCAGTCCTTGCTCCATAGTTCAGGCCTCTGTACTGTGAAGCAGGCCTTCGTCTTATGCAGGTAACCCAGGGCTCTTCAACTCCAGGCCTCGTGACCCGGTGTCCTGCAGGTTTCAGATGTGTCCCTGATCCAACACACCTGAACCAAATGGCTGAATTACCTCCTCAGTATGCAGTCAAGTTCTCCAGAGTCCTGCTAATGACTTCTATATTTGACTCAGGTGTGTTGAAGCAGAGACACATCTAAAACCTGCAGGACACCGGCTCTCGAGGCCTGGAGTTGAAGAGCCCTGAGGTAACCTGAGGGTTAACCCTGGGCTTACTGGGGTATATCACCATGGTAACTGATGCTGCAGGTTAGGGTTGAGCTTCATCGTGAGAAAAGTTCCAGTCAGCTCATTCCTGGTGTTGAGGTGTGAAGTCTCAGACTGCTTTACATTGCATTTGTAATGTAAATGGGCGGCTGTAGCTCAGGAGGTAGAGCAGGTCACCTACTGATCGGAAAGTCAGCAGTTCAATTCCTGGGTACTCCAGGCTGCATGCCAATGTGTCCTTGGGCAAGATACTGAACCCCAAGTTGCTCTCTGATGCAAGTGTTGGAGTGTGAATGTGTGTGAATGTTAGATAATAAAAGCACTTGGCTTAGTTAATCATGGAAGTGCTTGTGTGAATGGTGTGAATGGGTAAACATGTTGTATAAGTGCTCTGAGTGCTCAGACTGAGTAGAAAAGCTCTATATAAGAACTAGGTGTTCTGCTTGTGTGTATTACTACAGTCACTGAGGTCTTTGCTGAGTCCCCAGTTTGTGAAGGCAGCGCTATAAATCCTAATCTAAACCACAGCTGAACCTTCACTGTAAATCTTGTGCCTTCGGTTCCCGCAGTGCCACTGAGCAAACAGAATTATGTCCCCACAACGCGAGTAACACGTACACACTCAGCGAGTAATTACAGTGATTAGGCCTGAAATGATTCTCACGTTCTTGTTTGGCGGCGCTCAGCTCGCTGTGTGTTTACTCATTAAGCAGAAAGAAAACAACCCCCCCCCCCCAGTACATTACAAACACTCACACCCGACAGGAATAGTAATGACAGCGTTTGAGGCTCGCACCAATCGATTATTGGCCCCATAAAACATCCAGTAACTCTGGAGGGGAAGGCGGGAGATCGAATAATGAACCTGCAGGTTTCCTGTGACCGTCCAATCCTATCATCAGCAGCATCTCACCCAGCAGGTGTCTGTGTGCACCTGTGGGTCAAAGTGCTGCGGAGCTGCAGTCTATCACAAACTGGAATTCCAACCACATTCAAAGCTCATTGACTTTTTTAATAATTTAAGCTGAAATCCAGCCTTGGAACAGCCTCTCTCAGCAGTGTGTCATGAGTTCAGTAACTGTGTTTAGATCAGGTTTAAATTTAAAAATATCCACAGAGGCCACGTGGAAATATTCTTGGCAAATGAATTAATAAACCGGGAAATAAATGAATAAATCCTCTGTGGGGATTCCACTTCCTCTGACCTTAGCTGCTCTTTACTGAGCCGCCCTCAAAGTTGACGTCTGCTTGGGTTGAGAAGTTGAATTCTGCTGGTATGCTTTACCAATCCATGCAAATTATCTGTTAATCAGAGTTCTTAACCAAACACACTGAGTTTTACATGCATATTTTTGCATGTAAATGGATAAATAAAAATCGATTTGAATCCACTGGAGTGTCAGAATTAAAATATACAGCTGTAAATTGTACTTTTCTTATTGCACGTTCAGTATGTGGACTAACAGGTGGGCCATCAGCTGCTGGGGATGAAGACCTTTCAGCTTCATCCTCAGACTGTTTGATCTGAGGGCTGGGAGTTCAGCTGCTGTTTAGATGGCCATTAACTGTGTGAATGATCGCTAATTAGATCTGTTTTTATGCAGCAGCTGTTGGAGAGATGACAGGGCGCACAGTGAAGAGGCAGTGAGCTGATGCTGGAGCACTTGAGAGGAACCGTTTGACAGAAAATAGAAGAAGATGTGTGGTGAAGATGGCAGAGGGTTTGAGAGGGTGGACACGCTCTCCTCTCCTGTCAGTAATAATTAAAGAGGGGGAGTGAAAGGCGAGAGGAGCATCAGGGAGGAGTGCAACTAAGCACTTTGAGATTCTTCAAAATCAGCGTGTTACAAACACACACACACACACACACACACACACACACACACACACACACACGGGCTGGACATGAAGCAGGCAAAATGCACCCATGCAGCTTCGCACAGGAGCCGCAGTGCAGTGCATCAGACCAGCGGCTTTCAGAGTCCTCATACTGCCATCATATCTCCTCATTATCACCGTGTCACTTCTGCAGGTGGTGAAGGCCTCGAGTCAGACCGCTTTGCATCTTAAAACAGCTTCTCCTCCACCTAATGCAGTCATCGTGATCCACACTCCAGCCTTTCAGCACACTCGAAGGGCTCGAGTCTACTCCACCATCCACCTATGCATCCATCCATCCATTCATCTGTCCGTCCATCCATCCATCCATCCATCCATCCATCCATACATCCATCCATCCATCCATCCATCCATCCATTCATCTGTCCGTCCATACATCCATCCATATGGACATACATACATTCATACATTCACACATACATTCATATAAAACTGTAATAAATGTTATGGTACTGTGCTGTACAGGATAACAGCTTCACAGTATAATCCTGTGAGTGGTCTGGTTGCCTTTATCCTCCATAAACAGTTTATAAACTATATTAAAGTGGTGCAGATGTATTTATGAAGCACCAGTCTCAGTCTGCATGTCCTCAACTCTCTTTTCTCCCCTTTTGCACTGTGAGAGTTTGACTGTGTGTCACTGCAGAGGTAACAGCACAACAAGCTACTGTTCTGGAGGGCATTATGGGTAGTAAAGTTCTATGAATATAGCAGAGGGCATTTGTCCTCCATACTGTGTTTATAATGACTACTTTACAATAGATTTCAAGTGAAATGTGTTGCCCACCATACAGTCAGTGTTTCCTAACTTTGATGGATTATTGTTTTAAAACCTTTACAACTCAGACATCATTGACTATAAAATCAAAAAGGAACACTGCTGTGTACAACACATTAACACACACACACACAACTATTTCAATTTAAATGTGACGTAGCTGAAAAAAATGAGGATTTAGTGGATTGCAGTGAGTGCTTGTCTGCGTGGAGCTGTCTATAATCTGAGCCAGCGCTTCATTGGGTTTTAATTTCTTTGTGTGTGTCTGTGTGCTAAGTAGGCATGAGGATTTCAAGCAGAAATATTCAGAGATCACCAGCTGAGAGCTGTTTGGGCTGGGGGCTGGGTGCAGACTCATTACATGGTGGAGTTTGTACTGGAGGTGTGCACAGTTCTTCGATTTCACCGTTTAAAGGTAAAAAGCTTCTGGTGGAGTTCATTCTGTTACATCCTACTAAGTGCCAGTCACAACAAGATTTAGATGACTTATTTAGTTATTGTTTTAGAATTTAATAAATATTTGAGTGTTCAGAAGTCCAAATGCTCGAGCTACAATCACACCGGGGAAAAGGGACTTTGGTCATTAAGACGACAAAAAAACAGCAACGAGACAGAGACAGCTTTCAGTCTGCTCTCAGTTTGAGAGTGAACGGGGTCAAGTTATCAATCTGTCCGGGATAACTCTGTGATTAACTGTCATAAATCTGCTGCCGACTGCATACACAGAAACTCATGTTAATGCCTTACATTCAGAGTCCAATCAGAACCTCACAGCTCAATAAGGAGAAATCACTTGGAAAAGCTGAACATTTATTGATATACAGAATTCAGTAAATCTTTTTGGCGGTTAGACTCCGATGGCCCATCAGAGCAGAGCAGAATCCCAGTGATGGTAGGAATTAGAGCAGGAGCCCCGGAGTCTAGACACCGGTGGCGGTGAAGAGGAAGATGGAGGTTTGGATGGTGCACTGAGTGATTTGGAGGAGGTGGAGATGGGGAGGAGGTGGGTTGCACAGATAGGTCTGCAAGGAAGAATGAGAGGTAAGCAGTGAAGTGTGCAGAGTGGAGGCTGACTGGCTTGAAGTACACAGGCAGAAAGATGATTGGACAAGAGCGATGATGTCAGCACTGAGTTTGACAGCAAGGAAAAGCAGAAGTGTTGTGAAGAAGAAACTAGCAGCCAAACACCAGGAAAGCAGATCGTCCTTATTGAACTGAATCTGAAACAGGAATTCTGAGATTCCTCCACAAACAGTGACGCAGTTGCTGCAGGACAGTGATTTAACTGCAGAATGATACAGGCGCTCAGCGGTCTGTAACCGGTGTACAACCGGCTGGCAACCAGTTGGGTCAAGTCTCCTGTTGCAAAGAGACATGTCACAGGCAAGTTGCTCATCAGTGCAGACTGACTCAGATTGATTGCAATATGTTGGCAGTCTGTCTGTGTTTTATCAGACGGTGATTAGTTGCAGTCAGTCTGCAACTGGTTGGAGACAGGTTGCCTCCCAGCACTAAATAATAAAGCAATAAATAATGTGGGAGTTGGTGCAATGTTATTTTACTCAAAGGCATGAGATTCACATCAGAGCTAACTGAAAAAGTGTTAAACACAGGTCTAATTACACACAGCTGTAGTCACAGGAAACGCTGCAAAGTTTCCTGCATTTTTACAGCAGTTAGCTGAAGGAAGCAGTAATTTACCTTTTGTAGAGCTGGAGGAGGCACGAAGAACACAGGAAACACATTTGGAAATTCTCTGAGCGTGACAGAAAAAATCATTTGCAGAAAGCTATGTTGTGTTGATCCTCTGTGAATATTTACAGGAGTTGATACGTGCAGTGTGATTTGCCAGCAGCAGAAATCAGGTCTTCATAATATTGTACAGGCATTCACTGGACGTGTGCACAGCGTAGCAGGTGTGTGTAGAGCTTCTCTAAGCAGTGTGTGGGTGTGTGCCTGCAGGCTGAAATCAGCTGCTCTGTTTACCTGCACACACACACACACACACACACTCTGACTCCTCATTAATACATGATCCTACTTCCTCAGCACCTGACACACTGTCCTGGTTTCAAGGTGGCTCATCATTCACGAACACATCTCTGATAATTAACCTTCAGGTAGACAGTCGCTGTGTTATCATTAACCGTACGGCTGAGCAGAAAATTTAAATGAGGATGTGCATTAAAATGATGTCGGCGCTCCGTGACCGCTCATTACGCCGCTGTTTTAATCTTAAGGTCACTGCATTTATTTGTTGGCGTTGCTCTAAGGCTGCTGTGCATCTGTCTTTGAACGGAGGCTCGATGTTTTCCATCTGCAGAGCGAGCAGCGTTACTCTGTTTGGAGGAAGTAGTGAAAAATGGGAGGAATGACGATTAGAATATGTGAAGCTGTTTGTTAGAGAGCTGCAGAACGAGGACAGACAGGCTGTTTACGAGGTCCAGGGCTGAGCCGGTACAACGGTTCACCGACTGCTCCTGTTGATCCAGGCACAGGTTTCCTTCACTTTTTAGCTTTTTAATTCTGTTCAATTCAGTTTGATTTATGTAGCTCCACATCAGAGCAACAGTTGTTGTTGGCCCTTTATACTGTAAAGCAGAGTTCTAATAACACTGAGCTTCCAATAATGAGCTCAGTGTATGTACAGTAACCCCTGGGAGCCCAAAGCTCAGGCTGCTCTGAACACTCAGTTCATCAGTTTTTGGATCTGTATGATGTCACAGAGAGTGGTCATCTCAGGAACTGTAGCCCCTCCCAGAATCATGCAAAGCTTCTCTAGAATAAACCCCACTGTGGTGGAGTCACTACAAGCCCAGATTTGATGGCAGATGGATTCAAATATGTGAGCGTTTCCTCCTGTGGTTACTGGAACGTGTTATCCGGTCAGGCTGGCCTTTCCTTTGCTGTTTCTTTGTAAAAATGTATTTTTTAGGATGCACAAAGCAGCTCCTGCCAGTAATTGCAGACACACTGCAGTACTTTGGCCGATACCTCTGCTTTTTCTTTCCTTTCATCTCCTCTCAGCACCAGTCTGTGGGCAGAAATAGACACCGGCACTCATATCCAACATTTATTTACAGGAGCTGCTCTGATAAGAAATCCTTCCTGCACGGGAGTCAGCATTTCTCTTATTTCCTCGTAAACACAGCAAACATCTGGTGTCAAAGCCTCAGCACATGAAAAGAGATCAGAAGCTGGCAGGTGTGGCGCCGGAGTGCTTCTCTCTGTTTATTTGCTGCAGCAGTTGTCTGCGGCAGCCTGGTTTGTGTCTCTGAAAGTATTATTTTGCTCTGTGAGAGTAAATTAGCTGAAACTCAGCGGGATATGATGATCTCAGCTCTGTAACTACAGGCAGGAGCTGTGCCAGTGGAGGGGGGGGGGTGCTAATGCCAGAAAAATGCTCATGGGTGACAAACCATTGCAGGCAGAATTGAGGGCAGTGTTGATACTGGGCTGTAGTAAATCAGCAGCTGAGTTTCTTGGCGCGCGGACCTGTGACACAAAGATTAAAGAGAAAGCAGGAGCTGCTGGTTTGGAGATCCTGGCTCATGGAAACGTCACGCTGCAGCCGTGTGAATGCCGTGTGATGACTGCTGTAATCAGTCCACTTCCTGTTAAAAAACCAAAACAGCCCCTTTGATCAGCGGCGGCGGCGCTGAGCTCGTGTGTCAGCATCACGCTCAGTGTTTGTGGAGTCGCTGTGACGGGTTGTGTTCGCACTGCTGCTCTGGAGTCAGAGCAGAGTTCACTGTTTCAGTAACGATGACAATGAGCATCAGCCTGCTGCTGACGGAGGGTGCACGTGTGATCCTCAGGTTTCGGTCAGAAGGTGACATCACTGCTCTTATCAGCCCTAAAACTCCACCCACAAGTTCCCAGAATGAGGGCTGATTTCTGTTTCCCCCGCAGCCTCGAGCTGCAGTTACTGACTCAACAAATACGATGTGGCTCATTTGATAACGAGCTGAGAGATGGGGGGAGCAGCTCAGAGTAGAGCGCCAGTCGAGGTGGTTCAGCATCAGACCACGATGCCTCCTAGGTGACCCCTGGGTGGAGGAGATCCAGTAACCCTGGAGACTGTGGCCGGGTAGAGGGAAGCCTGGGCGGCTCTGCTTGGACTGCCGAACCCGGGACCCGGACAAGCGGCAGAACATGGATAGAAGAACAGCATCCATGCATCTTCTTCCTGCTGGATAGAAGAATGGATGATGGTCTCCTCCTGCACCTCCTGCAGCTTCCATGTCACATTAACGAGCAGCTGCTGAACCCAAAGGTGGTGCATCAGGAGTGTGACCAGGAGCCCGTTCATGGGTCAGCGTTTTTCACTGCCCACCCACCCCCATCAGATTTGGTGTCAACAATTAAAGTTAAGGGGGTGAAAGAAGAGGACTTCCAGAGAGGCCACAAGAGAGCAGAGGGAGCTTCTTTGTGAGCTCATTATGAACCTCTTGTCATTAAAAAATGTGCGAACATCAAGAATTCATGCCCTGATTTTTAGAGTGCACGAAGGACAAAAACAGGAGCCAAGCTGCTTTTACCAAATCTCTCATCACAAAATGTTTCCACCTCAATAACCTGCAAAAGTATATAATGTTATAGAAACACATATTTCCTCTCTCCTCACCGAGTTCAGGTACATGCCAGACAAGAGTCGTCTGATAACAGGAAGCTGATATTTCAGAGCATCGCACAGTTCCAGGTTACAGGGTTATGGCACCTCATTTCAGATATGTTAAATGTTCCCACAGCTGCAGCAGATCTTTGTTCAGATTCAGTTTAATATCAGATGAAAGCAGCCCGACTGCGACGACTCCACTGGAACTGGTTGCTGGTTAAAGTATGACAGAGTCACCAGTTCAGGGTGTGGAGTGTCTCAGTAAACACAGTTTGTTTTTGCAGAGATGAAGGAAGCATCACACACCTGGACAGGTGGACACAGCAGCAGCTCCTGCAGGTCAGAATCAAATTTGATAAGAGAATAAATCAACTCAGCAGCTTTGGTGCACTTTCAGCCGCCAGTGAGCTCATATCTGAGCAGCTGCAGGCTGAGCAGCAGGACATCAGGATGTAAACATCACTGAATATGTCACAGACACACACACACACACACACACACACACACACACACACACACACACACACACACACACACACACACACACACACACACACACACACACACACACCTTCAGAAATGTGTTTAATATGACAGGAGTAAATCCTGCTCCCAGCAGAGCTTCGACCACCTGATCTGGGCCAAAAACAGTGAATCAGTGAACAAACTGTAGCCGGTTAAAATCCTGTTAGTAATGCATTAATAAACTTCAGCTTCAGCCCGGTTGGTGTCCACATGTCTCTGTAACAGTGAGCAGAAGGACGTGACCTTCATGAGGCTTCATAGGCACCAGAGAAGCCCTGATAACACTTCTGTAGTCCAGGCTCCCTTCATGTTTGCTGCATCCTGACAGTGAAAATATGATTGCATCTCATCCTTTGTGATGCTAAAAAGGTTTAAATGTGTCTCAAATGCTGCAGAACAACTAGCAGCAGTAATGGGAACAGATGCTGGTGGCACGCTGACAGCCAAACACGTTTCAGATGAAAACAAAGGCGCTCACATAATTACAACCCACCCGCTGCTCCGGCGCCTGTCATGTTGTATGTTTTGTGTGGGAGAGAGCATGCAGCTTAAACCTCAGGTATAAATATAGAGGAGCTGCTAATGCACGCAGCACCATGCAATGCTCCGTGTTCCCCAGAAAGCCTCAGCGATTTCCTTCCATCCTTTATAAAAACAGATTCAAACAGGGAGCAAATTTGTTCCAGTTAATTTGATCAAACTGGAAACACGTTTCAGGAACGCTCCAATCATCTGCAGTCGTTCCTCTGATCCTCAGCTCGATGTAACTCCGACACAACATCCAGCTGCTCCTGTACATCCCCACTGATGCTGACGGTGGGCCTCAGTCACGCCGGCCCGGACTGGTTGGTGACTGCCTGGCAACCACCAGTTGCTATGGAACAGTGTGTATTCCCAGACCAGTTGCAGTTTGGTTCGCGGAGGCTGCTGTAAAGTCCCAGTCACGCACTCAGAGACTTTTTCAAGTTTTCCTGCTGCTGGAAGAGTAAATGCAGCTGTTTGCAGTGTAACAGCTGCAGCAATCAGCTGGTGACCACAACAATCACAGTGAGGTTTCTGCTGCAGCATCATCTTTGAAACAGTTTCACTTAGAGACACCCAGAGACCACTGGGAGTTTTTCTTCTCACTGCTGCACAACACAGAGCAGCCCTCTCCAATGCCCCCCCCTCGAGCAGCACCGAGGTGGAAAACATGAAGAGAGCAGTGTTTATACAAGCAAGCAGGAAACGTTCTTCTGTAAGCACATTTTTATTCATTGCATCAAAGTGAAAGTTACACACAGGAAGTAACTTAATCTGGAAGAAATATGCAGAAGAACTGGGAGATAATGACAGCCATTAAAAGCTCTGCCACAGACCTGCAAGCAGCTCTGCAACCCACCTCCACTCAGGCTCCTCCTTCCATGCAGTGAGACTGAGGCAGTGTCGTGTGTGTTGTGCTGTGTTGTGTATAACAGGGCGTGCTGCTGTCCTGCGATGACAGGGCTGCGAGCTTTGCCTGATCTGCTCCTCCAGCTTTCACTGTGTGCACATGAGCAGGCAGGGAGGACCAAATATAGATTATTGCAGATGGACATCATGTTTTGATCATGAGATTTGACAACACTAACTCTGATCCTGTTGGGAGGAGGCTCAGTGGGTTACTGCTTGGACAGATACCACCTGCATCTCATCGTGTGGGGCCCTCAGAGGTAACAGTCCAGATCCAGAGGGCTGCCGTTCATGTGCTTCATGTTTCAGACTCTCCGTCACTTTTGTTGCTCTCGTTTTTCTTTCGTTTTAGCTCACAGGTTGGAAAAACAACTCGGTTAGTTTCAGGAAGCACAGTGTGGCACAGCAGTTGAAACGTTGCACATTGAAATGATGTGTTAGGAGTGACAGTCCCACAAATACTGAGACTCAAGAATGGAAACAGACGTGAAAGCTGGATGAACTCAGGATTGTGGGAAAATCCATCTTTCCAGGCTTCGGCTGCGTGCAAGCAGCCGATCGGCAGCTGGTCGGACACTGACCAACGTAAGTGATGGTTGGTTTGAGGAGGTTGTGTAGATGCTGCTAAGAGAGGAGTGAGGTGAGGCCGGCTGTCTTATTCCATAAAAACAAAGAGAAAGTGAAAGCATACAGGTAAGTAGGAAATATTAAAGCTGTGTCTTGGTTTTTGAAAGCTGCTCTCATTAAGAAAATTCCCCACATTTACTGAGCAGCAGCTGCAGGAACCATGAGGTAAAGATGAAGGAGCTCGTGCTGTGTGAGCAGAGACAGAAACACCTGTGGCTCATTCTTGATTGACAGACTGCTGTCAGTTTACCTGCACCTGCTCAGAACTGTAATCAGAGCCTAACGAAGGTGTCGGGCTCACTGATTTTTCAGACATGGGCGGCCTCTTCGGTGAAGGTGCCATCGGTAGTCATGAGGAGGTTCAGTGAGCGTCGAGCTTTAGCAGATCTCAGATCTCAGCGGAGCATCTTCCACAGGTGGAGCGCATAAAAGCTCCACTTCACCTTCAGCAAACCTCTGGATGTCCCGACCGGTCGGGCTGCCTCTTCATGCAGAGGAGGGGAGGTTTCTGTGAGTGCCTTTAAAAAGGGTGAAAGGATTTTAAAATCTGTGCTTTGGCACACGGTTATTTAAGGACAGATCCAATTTCTTGGTGTTTTAGAGGACTCTGGCAGCAGCAGTCTGGACGAGCTGCAGCTGTCTGAGTGATTTTTTACCCAGACCTGTGAAGACACAATTAAACCGGTCTCGCCTCCTGAAAATAAACGAGTCGACAAATTATTTCTGTATCTCTCCGAGACAGAAATCCCGTCACTCTCGCTCTGCTTTTAAAGGTGGGAGCAGGATGATTTGACTTCATGTGGATGTTAAATGAAAAAGTCTACCTGGATCTCTGATGTGCAGATTTTTGTGTCATGGATTCAAAGTTTTGACTTTGAATTTATTGTTTGGGCACAAAAACAATCATTTAGTTTCTGCTGTGTCCAGGAGAGAGGGCTTCCTGATGAAGGCCCGAGAGTTGACCCTTACCATCATATTTCTTCAGAGCGTGGTGGCCAAGAATTCCCTACAGAGTCTATTTAGAATGAATAAATAGCCTAACGTAAATAAAATGGAAGATTAATCCTTAATTACTGCTTCCACAATGCTTGATTTTAGAGAAGAATTGTTGCTCCGCTAGTTTGAATAAATGGCTGGAAATTTGTGTTGTGCTGCCTCCTCCACCTGCTCTGTCATTTGTTGAGCCACGGTCTCTATATGTTTCCATACAGTCCTGTTGGTCAGGCCTCAGTCAGGGTGTGTACGTTTCCCCAGATGGTGCAGCAAACCTTTCATGATCAACAAACCAGAGGAGATGATGGTCTTCAGGGCGCAGCGCTGCCCTTTATGACTGCTCGGAGATTCCTCCAGGATCCTGCAGAGAGCAGCGGGTGGCTGTCTCTGCAGGATCCTGGGAAAATGTGCTGGGAGCACAGACAGGTGCCCCTGAAACTCTGTCACCAGGGCCCATAAAAAGGACCCACAGAGACGGCACGCACAGTTTCAGGGCTCCCTAAAAGTCTCCACTTTCTTTGAGTTGACCCACACTGGGTCTTACGGAACCCCATAAGGGACACGGGGAAAAAAAATATGGGAGAAAAAAAAAAAGGAGCTTTTTTGCGAGATCTCACAAAAGTTTTGCGAGATCCTGAGTTGAGATCTCACACTCGACACTTGATATCTGCATCTGAAATGTTTGTTTTGTGTGTAAATGCCGGGCTGAGTGATGATGTGGCGTCTCCAGAATGATGAGGCTCGTTTCCTGTTTGACTCAGTTCCTCTGCAGCACTTGGTTTGTGTTGTCTGTCGTCCTCGCCTCATTTTAGACGTGTGAACACGGCGCTCCGTGACAGTGGAACACAAGCTTCGGCTGTAAAGCTCCAACAAAATGAGAAACATGAGAAACGATGTCAGTCGGGCTCACGCGGCCTCGGCTCAGAGTGGAAAATGATGGAGAGGCGAGGAAAACTATCACATGGGCTTTTTCACAACGAGGAGAAATATGATGTGAAAATGATTTTTATGTTTAACGTGTGTGAGAGTGCCTTTTTCTCTTTCTGTATTCCCCATCATTTAAATCAGAATGATCCTGTTATATGAAGGAGAGGTGTCTGCAGCACCTTTTTATGTTACACCTGTAGTACCTCACTAACTTCATGGTTTTTGGTCATTTTGGATAAAAACATGGACGTGGACTTTCTTTGATTTCTCCACTCGGCCTGGTTTTAATGTGTTGGCCATTTTGGTTGTTTGGACCATATTTGTAGGAGAAGGTGGAGACCTGGTTATCAG